>VZRV01004052.1:1532-257701 GCA_013398115.1 Falcunculus frontatus | reverse complement strand
CCTGCCCCAAAATGGTGGCAAGTCGCCCCACAGACTACTGAGAGCTACAAAATGGTGGGAACTGACCCACAGCCTCCTGAGAGCCACAAAATGGCGGGAACTGACCCAAAACCTGCTGAGAGCCCCAAAATGGCGGGAAGTGAGCCAAAGACTGCTGAGAGTCCCAAAATGGCTGTGACTGACCCATGGCCTCCTGAGAGCCACAAAATGCCAGGAACTGACCAACAGCCTGCCACAAAATGGTGGGAACTGACCCACAGACTGCCACAAAATGGTGGGAACTGACCCCACAGACTGCTGAGAGCCACAAAATGGCAGGAACAGACCCACAGACTGCTGAGAGCCTCAAAACTGCAGCAACTGACCAAAAGCCTGCCACAAAATGGCAGCAACTGACCCACAGACTGCCCCAAAATGGTGGCAACTCACCCCACAGACTGCCGAGAGCCACAAAATGGCGGGAACAGACCCACAGACTGCCAAAAAATGGCAGGAACTGACCCACAGACTGCTGAGGGTCCCAAAATGGCTGCGACTGACCCACGGCCTCCTGAGAGCCACAAAATGGCGGGAAGTTACACACGGGGTGCTGAGAGCTCCAAAATGGCAGGAACTGACCCACAGCCTGCTGAGAGCCCCAAAATGGCGGGAACTGACCCCACAGCCTGCTGCGAGTCCCAAAATGGCTGTGACTGACCCACAGACTCCTGAGAGCCACGAAATGGCAGCAACTGACCCACAGCCTGCTGAGAGCCTCAAAATGGCAGGAACTGACCTACAGCCTGGTGAGAGCCCCAAAACAGATCTATCTCTGTGCATATATAAGAGGCAGGCACAGGGGGAGAATAAAGTCAAGTTTCTGCTTGCAGCGTTTCAGTAAATTTCATCCGGTATCCAAACACTTCTTCCCCTAACAGCTGATATCTTCGTATTGAATAAACACAGGACCCAGCAACTCCTATGACTAAGAGACACAGCACTTGACATGTCCACTTGGCCTCAGCTTTTGGAAAGGTTGTTTGCAGGACTCCTGCAGCCCTGCCCAGGTTTGCCAGGTTTGTCGTGCTGCCACTGACGTAGGGGCTGTGGGAACGGGAACAGCTCCGGGAGAGCAGGAGCAGCAGGAGTTAAACACAAGCAGAGCTTTAGGGAGAATAAAAGCCGCTGTAAGAGGAAAGCTGGCTGCCTGACAAACACGTTCCAGCAAATATCATTATCTTTAAGGTCTGCTGCTTTACTAGTCAGCAGTAGCTGATAACAACAGACACCATGAGAACGAGTGGCTGAGGATGGACTATTCCCTGTAAATCCCCTGATTTACTTGCTCTCTCACAATGACCAGCTGAATGCCCAAGCCATGTGTCTGTGCTGCAGGAATGGGAAGACAAATGCCCTCTGCCCAGCTGCCCCTCTGCGGGAGCACAGGGGTCTATGTCGGCTCCCCACCCCTGGTTTTACCCCCCATTTGCAGCTCAGTGCAGAGGACCAGGAGCTGCCAGCTCCCGGTTCTGCCCGGGGCTGGTGCTGATGAGCTGGGCAAAGGCTTCCCAGGCTCTGGTGCCTGTTGCGGCGACCTGATTCAAGCCCGGCACGGCAGCCCAGCCTCACTCCCGGGCCACTCGGTCCATAGACACACGGACACCAATGTGGTGGATGGTTAAATGGCGTTTATTGAAAGGTCACAGGGGCTTTTATGGTTTGGGCAGTCAGTGTTACTTCCTTCAGCTCACGTCCGGTTGGGTGCGGCCGGACAGGGAGCAAGGGTCAGACTGTAAGGTGAGAGGGGGTCCTGGCTGACCGTTACAGCCCGATATCTTCCGCACGCATGTCCCTACCTCTCCACAGGTGCCAGGCAAACTGGTCCCCCCGGCAGTGCCAGACCGGAGCCCTGGAGGCAGGAGCAGAGAACACTGCATGGTGGCACTTGCCAGCTCACAGGCAGAACTAAGGAAAAAACAACCGTTTGCTTCAATCCATGATAAAAAAAAAAGATTGTGCCATTCAAAACGTGACATATAAGAAAATGCAGAGGAAAATGATCCTATCGTTTTCTATTTTTTGTCCAGTCATACCTCTGGTTGATTCTTCTAAAAAGGAAATTTTACAGAAAGAAAAAAAAAACCCAAACCCATCAAACACAATCTTCTCCAACTACTTTTGTCAGAATTATTTATACCCAAAGGAAAAGCAAATCTGTTGTTAAGGACACAAAGCAAGGTAAATCCAGGTAAATGAGTGCTGGGATGAAGTCTGCACAGTCTCGGGGGAATCTCTTCCTTTTAATTTGCCAAGACTGTGTCGGGGATCTCGAGGAGCAGCCGAGACCCCCAGACCTGGTCAGGCCAGGGAAGTACGCGTGCCTTGGGTATTGCTGCCCTTACTACAGAGTGCACCCTGAACTACAGTGGTTATGTTTGTGGGGAACAACCAGCTGACAGCAGTATCTGGACCCTCTGCTTCTGCTGGGGAAAGACATTTTCTTTGAGTGCTCCTTTACTGACAAAGGCAGACATTGACCCTTAATTACTGCTTTGGACTGCCAGTGTCCAGAGCCTAAGATTCCTTCTTTCTTCTCCACAGAGCTGGTGATATTAGTGTAGGTTTTCCTTCTGTTTTCAATTCTTTGTCCATGACAGATTTCACAGCAGGAAACAGTTCTGTGGCATATGGCCACTAAATTACTGAAACTTCAGAAACTTCTGTCCATGAGTTAATTTTAAAACTGAAGAAACAGAAAAATTGTTTTTAAAAAACACTACACTAGACCACGTAAAACCTTTCCCTCTTTCCCTATCCTTGGACACGTTCTCTCCTGGGCTGCAGAACCAGCCCTGCCATGGCTGTCCCTGTACAAGGGTGTGAAGCATATATAGTTGTCATAAAGTTCTGTAGATGCATCAAGACTAGGGAGGAACTGGGGAAAAAAATATCAAAAAAGGAAACTCACAGAATTACCAATCCAAACCCACAGAATCACTGGAAAATCAGACAAACTAAAGCCACACATGTTTTGGGCATCTCCGGTTCTCCCTTTGTCCTGCGCCAGGATAGATTCTCCTCATCTCAGCCTGAACGCGTTCCTTCTGGAGTGCACGAGACAGCTCTGTGGAAGCATGTGGTACAAGTAAATCGTGTCTTCAGGCTCTAGCCAAAATAATGTGAAAGATAAGCTGTCTTGGGTTTGGGTTTTTTAACTTGACAAAGGAGGAACTGGGCAAACCTAATGATTCCAATGAAGGAGCTCGGGTAGGATTTCTCATGAGGATACACCGCCAGCAAGACAAAGCTTCCAGGTGCAGGGGTGGTGAAAGCAGGCAAACACAGCAGCACTGCCCAGGCTGGGCACATGGGGCATAAACCGGGCAGAACCAAGAGCCTTTCCTTCCCAGCCCAGCTCAGCAAACCACGAAGGCAACAAAAGCGCTGCAAGCCCAGACCAAACTGCCCTCAAGCCCCAGCAGAACCCCCCTGCAACCCAGAGAGCTCTTCTGCAAACCAGGAGGTTAATGCTGCTCCCAACACCCTGATTGGATCTGGCACGGCCAAGGTTTCTCAGTGAGAAAATGTACAGTTCCCTAATGCTGCTGACAGAAAGCCACACTCAGACCTTTTCAGAGGCTCTCAGGAGTTATTATCACAGATTAACTATGGCGGGAGCAAAAAGGTTTAAAGTCTTGTTTATAGTTAGCCTGTGGCTCTAAATTAGCAACTTCTCTCTGAAATGATCAATTGAGTCACAGGCGTTAATGAGTCAGGCTTAGCCAGGAGGGGTGAGGAAAGAGGGAGAAAGATCTGGAGCCACGGCTTTGCAAAAAGGCAGTAGGAAAATCTCAGTAATTTCTGAAGTCAAACTGTATTTTAATCAATGCCTCCCAAATCAGATGAAGAAGCCACACTGTGACTTTCCCAGCTGTAAAAAATGGAAGTCTGGTTTCACATTTGCATGATTTTGAAGGTCAAATGCCTGCTATCCAAGTCTTACTGATCCATATGGACTAGAAATGCCACAATATGCAATCATCATGAAGGCAGATTGTCTCCTGTAAATCTGTCCTTTTTGTAACACATTCCGAATGTACCGTATTGGATGGATTATAAATCCATTCAGGAAATGCAGGCACTGCTGCACGGAGCAGCTCCGGTTTGTGGGAGGGATATGCGGGATGTGGTGTGTGCGTGGCTCCGGGAGCGGCAGGGACAGATGGCTCAGGCCTGCCCTCCCTGGAGTCAGCAGGAGTGCTGCCATCCCCTGCACACGATGGAAGCCAGCATTTGGGCAGAAAGGGGCTTTTATTAGCACAAGGCTGAGTCAGCCTGCATCTAGGAATGAAAAACATTGGGAAAACAGGCAGGCAGTGCTGTGGGAGCCGTCCCCCGAAGGGAGCAGGCTGCTATTTGTCTCCCAGCTCCTCGCTGAACGGTCTGGGCAGCACGTGGGGCTGGGGAGCAGACAGCTACAATACTCTGCTCCTCCATTCCTCCGGCAGGGGAAAGCACAGAAATGCTGTATCACATGAAACCAATAGCCATTGCTCTCAAGTCAGGGATTTTGGAATGACATGCCTTTTCCTTTGAGGGAAGGGCTGGGTGGTCCCTGCTCTCTCCCACAGCCTCAGAGCACATGGCACTTCCCTTTCTCCACTTTAACAAATCCCTTTACGCGTTGCCATTTTTTCTTCCAGCACACGCAATTGAAACGAGACATATGGAGACCAGCATGCAAACCCTGCAAACATTTCAGCTTTGCTTCAAAACTAATGCTAATCCCTTTTTTGGAACTTCTTTTTTTCTCCCCACTTCTGCTACCTCTGGAGTGAGTTCCCAAGAACCCAGGGGGTGGTTTAAGCCAACACAGCAATTCTCAGCAAGTGGCAGGGTGCCTGCCCACCAAACATTCTTCCTCTTGTCTTATTTTTTAATCACACAAAGACACAGGGGCACCCACAGCATTCCCATGAGAGCCTGGGAGTTGCTGGCATGGAGAGCTGGGATCAGCACATCTGGGAAACCACATCCTGACAGCAACTCCACACAGAGTTGCATCATACACCAGTTCCCCTTTTTTCCCTGGTGTCAAGGAGAAGTCCCGTAGTACAAGCTATGAAAATCCTGCTGCACGCCTGTGCTGAGCATTACCTGGGAACGAGGCAGGCACGAGCTGAACAGACCTTTACAACAGAACGTGCATCTGCCAAGACAGAAATACCCGGCGAGCTTCTGGTGCTGGCAGTGTGTCAGGCGTGCAAGCTGTCTGCGCAGCAGCTCCCGATGGGCCTCCCGGGCTCTGAGCATGGGGCTGCACCGGCCACGGGGCCCACGGGCCACACGCTCCCTATCCCGCCACCCGAGTGTGCACCAGATCGGCAGGGCTCTGGGGAACAGGAACCCTTCCAGGGCTTTCCGTGCAAACGCTCTGCAGCAGGCGCGGAGCTGCTTTTCCCCCTCTCCCTCTTTGTTCAGTTGCCTGGCATTCGCTAACCCACAAGCTGCTGTTTCCCTTTCCAAAGAAGCTCTGATGGGTGGAGGGCCAGGAAAAATTAGCCCAACTGATGAATGCAATCTCGACAGAAAATATGTTTTTTATCAGAGACCACATGTTGCCAACAGCAATTAAAGTAAAACTGGGAGATTTCATCGGATATAAGCCTGCATAAAACCCCCCTGGACCCGCTGATCAGGTGTCTGTCGGCTCAAGAGGATTACTTGGGTACTCTGGAGCCTGCTGCCACTGGGAAGGGCAGCCAGGGCCTGGGGAGGGTGCCAGGAACACCCGGAGCAGCACGTGTGCTCACTGGGAGCCTGCTGCCCACCTGGCAGTGTGGCTGGGAGAGTGCTCCCAGGCCTCAGAGGGAAGCACTTGGACTGCTGGCCATGGCAGGGCAGAACCTGGCTCCAAAGTGTATTTTATTTACCGGCCTTGCCTACAGCCCAAGGAACAAGTGACCAGAGAGCATTAGAGCTCCAGCTGATGAGGACTTCCCCTCATTAGTGCCATTTGCACTATCCATGTCACACCCCTGAACTGACAGAGGCTCAGCCCATCAGCCCTGAGAGGAGCTGAATAAATCACCACAACTGGCAAAGGAATAATGGGAGTAAACAGCTCCAGCATGCATCTGAGTGTGTGCAGCAGGCAAGGCCTGAGAGACCTTAGTGGGTGGATCCAGAGAAGAGAGGGCAGTGTGGATGATAAAGGATAAGGGGAAGATGCAGTGGGTAAACGACAAGGAAGAAGGGCAGGGCAGGAGCAGGTGAGGATCACTGAATGTAATCCTGGGAAGCTGAAACCAAGAGGATTTGTTTTTTGACTGGATGAACCAGAGGATGACAGCTCCTGGGACCTAACTGCGAATAATTTTTAAAGCCTCTGTACAAATAGTTATCATCATGCCCTAAGAAACCACTGCTTTGGTCTGCTTCGGGTACATCATCACACTGAAGCTGATGCCAAGGTCAGAGCCCTCTATTTGCACGAGTCAGGTATTTGTTTTAGATCTGGGACTGAAGAGTTTCAGGTACAAAACACAAAGCAGGATTTTGGGACTATCCTGGGCGCAGGGGAGTAAAGCTCCTCAGCCCCAGGATTTCAGCCTAGACTGACTGTAGTAAGATTCTACAGTGACTAGCAGCACCCACCAGAGAAGCCAGAAAAGTTTATTCTTCCAGACTGGTATATGAGATCATGTAATAGATTTATGTCACTCTGCATACATGCAGAGATAACTACACCCATGTACACACAGATACACCCAAATTCAGCCAGCTGGGGTGACAACTATCTTGGACACAGCTCAGGTATCTTGGACGCAGACATCTGGGAAGGTTTCTACGGCAGCACATCCCATGGGGCTGCAGCACAGGGCTGCAGGGATGTGTCCTTGCACAAACCCAATCCCAAAACCCTGCAAAACCACTGTTCCCGAAAACCAGCACCTCTCCCAGTGTCAGCACTGCCTCCACCTCACAGCATCCTCTTGTTGTCACTTGGCACTTAGTGGAACCCTTATTAAAAGGATAAATACCATTAAAAAGCTGCTGTACATTAGACTGCCGCATGGCCGTGTGAAAGCCAGGCCAGGGCTGCCACCAGAGCACCTGCCGTGCTCCTCCACAGGCAAAGCCACCAGAGCTGAGAGTCTAGGAGGCCTCGCACCTTTCAGAGCACAGCTGGATTTTAACATACGACAAAAAAATGCTTGCATTGCTGCCCGTGAGCTGTGATGATCCGTGACCACCGGTGTCACAAGCGATGATTTCAGCACTGCTGGCACGATCTGCTCTCCCAGGCACAGGGCCAGAACCTGTGCCACAAACCAGTGGCGCTCTCAGGGCTGTGCTTGTCCCCTCCAACAGTGACACCAAGTGACATCTGCATTTGGCCCATAAGCAGGGCAGTTCACCTGACACAGGGTGGCCCAATTACTGCTAAAGACCTTGTCTCTCTGATCCGGAGACAGCCCTGGATCCCAATACAGCTCCCATTTAAGAGTATTACAGAGGAATCAATCACCTGTCCAAAGGGAGCAGCACACGGAGCTTGGCTGTCAGAAGAGGCTGCTCCTTGTGAGCAGCACATCAGGCTCTGCCTGGAGAGTGGAAGTGACAAAGAGCTGGGCTCAGTGGCCAGCAGTGACCTCCAGCAAGAGCAGCGGCGGCGGCAGCGGAGCCGGGGAGGCAGCAAGCGTGCCACGGAGAGAGCCAGGAGAACCCCCGGAGCAAACAAAGCCTGCTCCTCCTGCCTGTGTGCAGTGAGTGCCACGCCATCCTGACCAGCCTGCACTGCCAGGGCAACTCTGGGCTACAAGGAGAAGGGGCACCAAGTGCCATCCTGGTCCAGACATTTGCTTCTGCATCTGCTCAGGGGAAATACAGATACGGGGAACCATCTCCTTTTGACCCTTGGTACCACCAGGTTCTGGACAGGAAGTGACTTTGACTGCGACTAAACAGGAGCAGAATTTTGTCAGGCATGTAGATTATTTGCTCTGTAACACACAAAGGCAGGGAGAAGAGGCTCTGGTTTACGCAAGATACCTGCCTTGTTTCCTGTAAAACAGCCAACCCCTCGTGAATGCAGGGCACTGACTGCATTGGCTTGTGTTTGTGGAGAAAACAGAGCAAAAGGGTTAAAGAAAGTCTCTGTATGGTCAGATCTAATTTAGCATCCTGATGCTGATCTAGAAGGGCAACTGCAAAATAAATTAATAGCATTTCTGAAAAAACCAAACAAGCCACCATTTAGGGGCTTTCCGTAGGAATGGGAACAGGGTACCAATACTCTGATGGAGATATCAAAATGATTACCCACAAAATGCTCATTTCTGACATGCCTGTAAAAGACATTCATTCAGAAAAACCCAGGGAAGGGATGCAGAGATGAGCACCAAAGAGCAGCAATGGATTAAACCACTTCTTTTTATTCTAATGAGTCAGAAGTTCAGTCCTGATGAGTGTTACACAACCCTCAGGGACACCAACATCTGGGAAAAAAATTCAGGAGAGACAGAAGCCCAAAGCCCTCTGCCTCTGACGGAGCCAGACTCCCCCAGGTCTGTGACCCTCAGATGCATCCAGGAATGCCAACAGCATGACATTACAGCCGAGGGTGACACAGGACGGGAGGACCTGGGACTTGCTGCATTACCACGGCAGTGGATTTGTGCTGGAGCTGGGGATGGTTTGTGCTCGCCTGGATGGAAAGTACTGTCGGAACGCAAAGGGTTAGCGACCAGGCCCCATGGGAGAGGGCAGGACGACAGTCCAGGCATGGCATGTTGCTAATAGGCCTGAGAGCAGTGACTGTATGGTTTGTGATCACAACACTTCACCCTCTGCCTCTCACACCCCCAAGTGCCTTGACTGCCCATGCCCACTGCTCTCAGGCTCCCTGCAGCCCCCAGGCGACCCTGGCTCTGCTGGCCACAGCTTGGCAGAGCCCTTTCCCAAGCTAAGTCATCCCTGCCTGGTGCCAAGCTGCACACCCACTCTGGGACATCCCGGAACAAAGACTGAGAAAATTAATCAGAATTCATGTAACTACCTCTGGAAATTGTAATTGACATCTAATTTATTTTTTACCTGCTCAAGTGCTGGCTGAACACAACAGGCCACCACCATTACATCCAGCCACGGGAAATAGGGAAAAAATCCAGAGACGACTTACACCAGAACACAACCAGCCTTCCCTTGTCCCCTCTCACCTGGGCAACCCAGCAGAGAGTGGGCCAGAGCTCTGGTCAGGATGAGGGAAGGGACAGGAACTAAGACCTTTACCACGTCTCCACTGTTCCCAGTACAAAGGTCCCTTTGTACTCTCCAGCATTTCAGATCACTTCCCATGCACGGACATGCCTGGGAATTGACACCTGTGTCCCTGAACAGCCACAGAACGGATCCTCTTACAAGGATACTTGTGAACATTTTCCTTCCTGAGGCCGTGATGGAATTACAGGTGCTGTGGGTACCTGCAGCACTCCTTCACTGGGGTCCTGGAGACCTCCTGTGTCCCTCACAGCTCCAGCCACTGGACACAGTGGCAAAATGCAGGGAGCTCACCGTGATGCTGCCCTGTGCTGGAGCTGCTCAGGAGTGCACTGGCAGCTATTTCTGGTTAAGCTGTAGGTATTTTAGGGGACTTCCAGTCACTGCAGGACACCTGATCCCCACTCTGGCTTTGACAATTCAGCACCTTTCCCTACAGGAATAAAATCTGAAATCCAACCCAACGTGGTGACAACCCAAAATTTCTGCCTATTGCACAGACATATTTCTAAGCTCTGTCCTGGGCCTCTTGATGCACAATCCATATCCACTTCCCAAAAGATCCTAGAGAACTTGGAATAATGACTGCAGGCTGCTCTGGCTCCATGGGACTCGGCAGCAGATCTGGGTGTTCTTAGGTGTTACGGGAGCACTCCGTAGGTAGAGACTGGCACCAGGACTGCCCATGGTGTCTGGGATGCTGTGGGGCCTCTGGCAGCCTCTGCCCATCCCTGCACAGCCCAACTCCAATTACAACCTCATTCCACTTAACAGGGCCTTGATGGCAATTTCATTACTCAAAAAGTAACATTTATTAGTCCATTGTAATGTGTTGTGATTGTAACTCTAATGCTAATAGGAAGAAGTTTAACCTCATTCCATTTTCCATACAGTTAAAAACCTGGTTACAATGGTCATAAATCAGGGTTTCAAATGTCATAAAATCAGAGTTGCAGCTCTACACTACGTGTATCTTTTTTTAATCTTTGCATTTCATATTAATCTCAGATCCAGTCTTTCACAACTCCACTTACAACCCGCATTTTATTTAGATTATCATTATGATAGCGGAAAAAAATCCTTACCCTGCATATAATTTGCATGATTTAGGTAGACTGTGTTTTCAATTACATTAATAACCTAAAATGAGGCAGACTGATTAGAACCCTTTCTCTCACTTAGAACGAATATTTTCATTAGTGATGTCTTTGGAGATGCCCCTCCTTCCTCAGCATCCCATACACACACCGTGATGGATACTGTAAGGGAAATGCTCCCTACCTTTGATGCCAAGGGATCCCGCTCTCATGGGAATCCAAAGACGGAATAGAAAGACCCTACAGAAACCAGTGCAGCTAGGCTGGAACTCTTCACCTCATCTCTTCCTTTTAAGGGCGGATCATTTCAATTTTTTCCTCAACTACTTTCAGAGATGCTGCTTAGAAAATAACTGGTTTTGTCCTAAAGCCATTTCAATGCAAACACAGAAGATCTGGATACAGAGTGCCTTCACTGTGCCTTGGGTTGGCTTCTTTCCAGGTAACCCACTGATTTTAACAAAAATAAAGAACATGTACTAATTACGCCAAGAAGTTTAGGTTTGAGCTGAGACAAGAGGAACCTCAGCTTCAGTCTAAAGAGGGATAATGACCCTGGAGGCTGTGCCTCACTGATCTTACAGCCTTGATACTAAGTTTATCTACCACTGCATGAATGACAGCCATAATGCCATGCCAAGAAAGAAAGAAGAGATTGTCTCTGAAACCTTTTCAGTTTGGTCTTCGCAATCTCAAGGTGAGCTGGAAGGTAGAAAAGATGGCACACAGTAAACAACTGTTAATCACAATATTCTTTTTCCATCAGTTTGAGGCCTCTGCAATGCTCCGAGGCAGACACCAGGAGAAGGAGTGTTCCGGTCCTTGCTGGCCAAAGTCAGAGCCACCAGGGCTCTGTGTGGTGCCTACTCACAAGCCCCACTGCCAGAGGTGAAAGCAGAAGGAGGGAAATGCTGCTCTTGAAGACCACAGAAGGGGAGAGAAGATGGGCCCATTCTCCTGCTGCAGCCACCCCCCAGGCTGTGAATTTGGGTTAGAGGCAGAGAGGGATGTGCTTTTTGAAGCACTTTTTATGTCAGGCAAGGCCTTCCTTTAAAAGGGCTCCCCTTGCACACCCGGAGACGGAATGACAGACCTGTCACAGCCAGGCTCCCTTGCACACCTGGAGAAGGGCTGACAGGGCTGTCAGAGCCAGAGCTGCACAGGTGCTGTGCTCTGCTCCCAGCCACTCCAGCTGCCGTGGGGCTGCGGTCAGACCCAGAGCCCCAAATGGAGCTGCTGCAACGTGAGGGGATGGGCCTGCAGAGCCACGTCTGGTTCCTGGCACCGCCACTGCCAACAAACCCATCTCTGCCTTTTCATCCTGCCCAGGGAGGGCGATGTGGCTCCTTAAATATTTTAAGTCCAGGGGCAGTGGGGAGGGACAGCCAGGAAAGGAAAGCACCTCAACCCACTGCCTTGTCAAATGCGGATGCTGGCACGCTCCCACAAAATGCCTGACGGGTCCGAGCCTGAGGCAAAAAGCTCTGCCCAGCCCCCATGGCAGCTGTTTATCTGCTCCATAGATGTGGGAAAATTGCTATTCCTGCCTCCACAACCCTCGGCTCCATTGCCAAGGGGAGCCTTGGCTGGGAATTGGACTCCAAAACGCATGCAGCACAAACCCAGCGGCATCTGTCTGTGCTCTGGAAAGAGACTTCCGAGAGCAGGGACCTCCCAGCCCTCCTGTCCCACTCAGACACTTGTTCCCTTTCTGCATCCCTCCCTCTAGCACCCCTGGGATCCATCCTGCCTCCACCCTGCGCACGCAGGGACATTGCAATGGGGATGGAGGAACAGAGGCCTTTTATGAACCAATTCTGTTTTCTCCCCCCAACCCTGGTCCCTCTTCATGAGTTTTCAACCAAGGCAGCAGCAGCAGCACCTGCTTTCAGAACAGCCTGACTTTGCTCAGTCTCAGGATTTACTCAACATCCTGGACCATTTCTTCTACATCACTTACACACCTGCAATGTTACCTGGACAAATAAAACAAGGAACCTCATTCCCTCAGCTGAATTCCTCCCTGCAGCTTCAGCTCAGAGGACTTTCACTGCCTGCTCTTGGCTGTATTCTTCTCTAAAATCCCACCCAGCCCCAGCACTGCCCAGGCCAGGCCTGTCCCTCAGCCCCTTCCATCTGCCACTCTTCCTCCCAGGCTTCAAGTCCCTCTCCTGATGATGAAACCAGTTTGGTTCTCTAGTGAAGGGTACCTGAGCCCTTCTCAAAGGCTCCCCCACACCACTCCAGCACAGAGGTAGCATGGAGCACGGAGCACAGTTCCAGCTGTACAGAAATGGACAGTTCTGAAATGCCCTCTGACAGAGGGCACCTGCAACAGATTTGTTTGGTTTGTGACAATCCTGCAAACAAATACTGTGGTGCATGGAATAAAACCCCAACAGGCCATGAACTGTGCTCTGTTTCTGCTGACAAAACATCGCCTGCATCGGACAGAGCGGACCCAGGAAATTGCTGAGCCATCAGCCTACGGACACTTTTGAGATGACAAACCAGAGGTGCTGATCCCTTCCCACAGCCAACGTGACTCTAGGGACAACACGGGGCCATGAAACCACTTTGCAGAGCTGTGCCTGCCAAGATGCCACTGGTACCATTCCTCATTGGCACTACACAGGGAAGGAAATGTCAAAACTATTTATTTAGAAGGAATTTTATCCTGCTCTGAAAGCACCTTCACCCCAACAGGCACAGCACAGAGCAGGGTGACTGTCATGGGTCAGTGTTTGAGCTTAAACTTAATCTAGTGCTTCCACCTCCGTAGTATATCAGCATTCCTAAAAATCCTTCTCTCATATAACGTTATAGGGAGGGAAGGGGAAAAAAAGCAAATACTCTCTGGGGACTGCTGGGCATATGGTGCTATCAGCAGAGAACCCCCTCGCTCCTGCCAGGCCTCCCCTTCCCTGCTCACACACACTCACATGGATCCAGATGCATGATGCTGTCATTCCTCATTATTCTCAAACCAACCATAATATCAGATGATATCAAAACACAAGGGCTTGGAGGATTTCAACCCACTCAGCAGAAAAATGGGTGTCCAAATGATGTGTGCTTACAGATATTTCACACCTTGGACTATCACAGCTGCCTTTAACATTCCTTGTCCACGGTAAGTCTCAGACTTAGCTTATTTTCATCACCCAACTCCACTCTCATTCGCATTTACACAGTGGCTACTCCTTACTAACAACACCAGAGGTACTGAAGAGCAGGAACCCGAGCTCAGCACACCTTGAGCCAGGCTCCAGTGACAAGTCAGGCACAAATAAGCAGCAAGCAATAATCGTCTTCTTCCCAATTCCTTGCCAGTGAGCCTGGCCAGGTTCTAATTCCACAGAGGGTATGGGCACCAGGCACAAGCCTTGGGGTTACAAGGACCGTGCCCCAAAGCAGCTATTCCAGCCCTCTGGCACAGCTTCTGCCCAGCGCGTTTGGGAGATGCCCTGACACTCTGCTGTTAACCGCCATGGACAGACAGGGTGCAGATACCCCTGCTTTCTTCCCTCATTTCCCAACACAAATAGTGTCTGTGACACACAGGATGATGAGGGAACAAGGAGCTGGAAGGCAATGAACGGCCAACCGACGGAAAGTTCTCTCCAGCTGATGTCACTCAGTTAACTATATCCCTACAACCCCACCCCTGACTTCTGAGACTGAACTTCCCTGGTGAACACTCAGCTATCAGTGTTCAGGTTAGCTGCTGTGCACATGTCCGGCCTTTGCTCGAAGCTCCGTAATGGAGAGACTGAATTTTTGATAAAATGGTAAAATCACAGCCAGACTCTTTCCCTACCAGCCAGAAATCCCCCCTTTTGGTTACCACGTCATGGCTCTCACTCTGAGATCAGACACAATAGTTAGGAGCCCTGCAAGTAGGCACAAAACAATGGAAAATAAAAAGCAAAGAAATAAATTTTTTTAAGCCTCATAGAGGAAACAGCTCTAGCAAACTCTACCCACGTGTGAGCTGGGAATGTCAGTTCTGGAATACTTGCTGGGGTATCCAGACACAATTCATTCAGCTACTCAGCTGCTTATCAACATGAGTCCTTTCTTTACACGAGAAGGAAGAGCTGCTACCACCTACATTCTAACTGCTTTAGCCCAGAATGGGGAGGGCCCATGAAGCCTGTATCTCACTGCTTCTGTTACAGTCCATTTTGATGCACACGGAGTAACTGCTGCTGCACAGAAGGTCCATTTTCCATCCAGCACTGTACACCGAAGGTAAAACACCTGTCAGCAGGCTATTAGCAAGGCAAAAGAACATGGCTACTAGAAAGCAAACCTGTGCTTACAAGCGAAGAAGGGAAACAGACCTACTGCAGGTTCAGCACCCTCTGGAGTTCGGATGGCATCCACCCTGGAAGTGCAACAGATGAGAAGCCCAAAGAACTGCTCCAATGCCAACTGCTAAGGAAGGAAATTTCCTTTTCTCCTTCCTCACAACAGTGTGCAGTAAACTTGCTTCAGCTCTTTGTCCTTGAAGGCCAACATCAGAAGGGAAGATACCTTTAAAGAGAAGTTATCCCCCAAGTTCACAGCTAATATTCCTTTCTTATTTAGAGGGAGTCTCTGGGGACAGGACTGTACCAACAGCACCGGGGTAGGATGAAGGAAAGGTGGGGCCTTGTGCTCCCTGGTACTGGATTTTGGTGGGGGGCTACAGGAACTGATACGCTTTGTACTCATCAAGTATGCAAATATATCTACTCCAACAGAGCCAAGAAAACACAAACTAGGAAAGATATAGAGGCCCTCACCATCTTGTCACCCTCCAAATGGGAGAAACACAGTTAACAGCACTAGAGAAATGTTTCCTATTTGATTTTATTAACTGATTGACATGAATTAATGCATTGGGATATTTGATTGTGTCATAAAATGTGTATATGAACATCATGATTCAATTTAATGTACCCATTACTGCTTGATGTGCCATTATAATAGACTAAATTAAAAGAATTTTATGGAAAAAAAATTACAATTAAAGACTCAAAATTGATTACATTCATAACTTAGAGGATATTCACTTCTATTCATGTTTTGAATAATGACAATAAAAGAACCAGAAAACAACACAGACCACGGAAAGATGGACAAAGTGTGGCAGAGATAAACAGAACAAGTGGAATGAGGGGTCCATAAAACCCCAGCTTCCCAGAGGCTGGGAACAGCTGAACACAAATCATTAGCACAGCAACAGTGTCTTCCAGGACAGCAGGAATTTTGCCGAGACCCCAGGGCAGCCCAGCTAAAGGAACACGGAGGCCGACGTGTTTCCCAAGCTCTCCTGCGGGATCTCTGCTGGAGTTTGCCCTGCGTGCGTGGTGTCCATGGCAGATATTTACAACCCTGGACCACAGCCAAAGTGTTGAACCATGCCGTACAACTCAGGTGCTAGGTGTCTGTTATCTGCTCCTGTAAGGCTGAGTAGTGCTCTGTACCCACCCAGAGGTGTTTGGTAGGTGAGACCATCTCAGGTTTTCACACGTCCTTGTGCTGCCAGGCAAAGCGACCTACATTGCTCCACGTCAGCTCATTTCACCCACAGCACGGAGCCAGGGTACGACATTCCAGTTCAGTAACTCAGCACTGTTTTAGGGACCTGAGCAGGAAAAAGAGACAGGAATTCCCAAAGGGAAAGGACTCTGCCAGAGGACTAAAATCCACCACGGGTAACACTGCCTGGCTGGGGCTATCTGAACTTTCCCTTTTTTCTCCGGGAAATGAGAATGGTACTAAGGCACCCCAAAAGATTTTCTCAGCATACACAGAAGCGACTCTGGAAAAGGGGTTTTGACTCCAGCCAAACCAGAATTACGATTTAACTGGTACAACTGAAGCCTCGCTTGAGTCATGCCTCACCTCCTGTGGACGGGAGATGCTGAGCAAGAACCGGACACGTTCCTCAGTAGTGAGAAGGTAAACAGCATCTCATTTTCCAGTAGATCAATACCGCAAATTATCCCTCAACAAGAGCAGCATTTTAAGACCCACAGCTCTTTTTCTCCTGGGAAAGGAGGGAATGACCAGCAGGATGTGCTAACTAGCCAGTTCAGTCTGGGCATCAGACACCGGGGTTTCGGAAAGACAGGAGCTGGACTCGTGGAGACGTGCATGAGTAAGTGGTGAGGGCCTTGCGGAATATCTGCTTGAAGACATGCCAGCAAGTAAATTGTTGGAGAAAAAAAGTGCAACGCATGTCAGGTTTTTAATTATATGTCTATTTTCCCAACAAAGAAGTGCAATTAAAGTTAATCATGTCTATTATATTACACAATGCCTCCCTTCCTAATGGAACCAGGCCTGCACGAAGGAAAAGCATATTAACACACAAGCCCTGTTCGTACACAGGGATGTTTTGCACCCCGAACACACTCGGATATAGCCATGCTCAATTACGCATCCCCCACTCCAGCACACTGCTCTACCGACGCCTTGGGGAGTGGCAAGAGGGGAAGCAGGGCTCACTTCCAAAGCCCAGCGTCCCCAAAGATGTTCTGGATGTGCCCACATGTCCTGGGAGCACACAGGAGGGTCCGTGCCTGCCCATGCCAGTTGCCCCCAGCCCACCTTGCACAGCCCTGGCCCCAAGCAGGGACCCCACAGGGCTCCGGCAGCCTCAGTGTCGGGCAGGCAATGAACAGGCTGAGGAACAGCAGCAAAGCTCAGAGCCCTCTATCATCAGCCAGCCAGCACAGTCTGATGGAATCTGAGGGACACCCAGTTAGCAGGATAAATTTTGCTCTCTGGTGTCAATCCAGAGTAGTGCAGTTCATTATGGGATTTAATCCCTGTTACAGCAGGTGTAAGTATCAGCAATTTGACTTTTCCCCCCAGCAATTACAGAAATAGTATTTCCTGCCTTAGTCTCATTTTATAGCCTTCTGTGGCTGCTGCCATCCCTGTCCCACTCTGCCTTTACACATGCGTGGTGCCTGAGAGAAGCACTTGACTGCTGGGAGGAAGGAGGCAGCTCTCAGAACCGGCAGAGGTGAGGCTGCTGCCCATCCATCTCCGTATCCACAGCGGTGGCTGTTCTTGGAGCATCCCAGGCCAGCTCCCACACCTACAGTGTCCAGCAAGGCCGGGGCAGCCCTGCAGCAGGCACTTCTGCCCGGGACGGAGGACACTTGAGAGAAATAACATCAATGGCAGTGCTAAGCCCTGCAGCAGACACCACCTGGAAAGCCTGTGCATGCCCTGCTCCGTGGGCTGCACTGCTGAGGGTTTGGCCTTGTGGCAAGGAGCGAAAGAGCCCAAGATGGACACAAGCGAGAGGAATGTCCATGCACATTTCCACGCAGTTTCCAGGTACTTTTGGCAAAGCCCCATTCCAGCAGCTCCCTGGGTGCTGCAGAGCACAGCCCCTGCATTTCCAGCAGCAACCCAGCCACCAGAAGAGGCTGAAATCAGTAACACCATCACCACGCAGCACAATGCCTACAAAACCCTGCTGAGTTCCATGGCTTAGCCCTCAGACAACTCCCTCTAGCAACTGACTGATTCTAGTACCTTGGTTCCCAAGTCTTTCTTTTAATTTTACTTTGATGGCTTGGCTGCATTTCTTTCAGGCTGGCAAACCTGAGTAAATCCAGTGGAGCCCTGACAGCTCAAACTGCTCTTGCTGTGCTGATGAACCAGCTTGGACAAAACCCTGAAGAAGCAAATAATTTGCAGATAAAAAAAGTTTTAATTTCAGCCAAGTCAAAGCAAATAACCAGTGCAGGGCATCGTTAAAAAGCTGTCTGAATTTAATTCAGTCTTCAGAGCAGCAATTCCTAAAAAAACTGCTTTGATCCAAGGCAAAGAGAAGGGGAGGAAGGGAGGAATCCAAATTCAGTGATTTTTTTTGGTGAGTACCTCCAATAGCAACCACTCTCCCTCTTGGCTCAACCCAAATCAGACTTCTACATTTTCTTGTATTTAATTTTCTTTGCTTTAAAGAGAGTCTCTGCAGTTGGCTGGGAAGGGATTTAGATGATGGAAGTGTTCACTTGGACAAGGATTTGCCTGTAAGGGAAAGGAAATTTGGCAGACGGCATCAGGAGTGGAGCTAAACCCAAGCACGGGTTATTAAAATCACACACTAAGTCTTTAGAAGCTGCTTCATCTCATCAAAATGTACATGCTGATCTGAACCAGCACTTGAAATTCCAGCTGCAGAATGCTCACTATTATTGAAGAAGAAATGAAGTGTTTTATGAGATTACTTTCAGAAAATCAAAGACCATGAAAGAGAAAACATACGATAGGATGCTGCAGTTACCAACTGTTGTCAAAAAGCTATATTCAAAGGAAAAATAGAAATTAAAAAAATCACTTAATGGCTATAGTTGGGTCTGATACATACAGCTGGGCTTACTGAAATTATTTTTAGCTACACAACTGATCTACACATAAAAATCCCTCCACACAGCGCACATTACCAGGCTAACATGGTGATGGCTAAGCACAGGACAAGTGTTCTGCATACGTCCACAAGAACATCATTTAGCCAGGGTTCCTCAACAGGCAAGGGGTAACAGAAACTAATGGCCAAACATGTCCCAACTGGTGTAAATTAAGTCAGACAAATAAACACACAAATCTACGAGCCTCTGGAATGGAAGAACTTCCCAGCTGGGCCAATGGGAGCCGCAGCTCTCACGGTTTTTCTGAGGAGCCTGTTTGATACAGCCCTTCCAGCACATCCGCCCACATCCCTGAGGAACACTCAACCCAGTCAGTGGCATTCCCTGGCACAGACAGCTCCATGCAGTGCACGTTGTGCTTCGGACAGGGCAAGAACATAAAACCACATGATTTTAATATCATTAGTGAATCTTAGTGAACTGGGACCAGCTCTGGGCAGGGACCTGGAACTGGCCTCTGCCCCTCTTCCCTACCTCTGCTCTGCTCCATTCACCTGCTGGTTGGATTCATTTTTCTAACTTGCCTCTGGCCTTTTAATCACAGTTCCTGCAGACACACACGGACAGCACTGATGACTCCAAAGGAATGATTCACCAGAACTGTTTCCAGAGGAAGTGGATGTGGCAGGCTGCTGTGTCCTGGCCAACCAAGAGGCCCAGCTCCCAAAGCTGGGAGGCCCTGGACTGCCACTCTGCGTGCACTCTGTAATACTCAGGAATCCCACACGGGAGAAGAGGGCCACCCGCCTTCCGAGCAGCCTCCACGGCATTTAGTGTCTGGCATTTGTCCTGCGTTTATCAGCCCCAGCCCTCCCTGACGATCTAACACACCTTGGCACTTCCCAAGTGGAAAGCACAAGGCTCCAGTCCTCTTTGTCAGTTCCCTTGTCACACTGAGAGGAACAAACAACTCCTCCACAGTCCTGCCGGCAGTGCTGCACTGCACAGTGATACGACAAAGTTACTTCCAATTCACCACACGGAATAAAGGTCAAAGCTCCAAGCGATATACTCAGAAACATCCTGTAGGGGATGGACAGCTGCTCTCAAGCAGGAAGATGACACCTTGCTGGAGCAGAACTCTTCCCCCCATGGCCATGGCCATCCTCATCTCTGTGCCACTGTCCTGCCCTGTAACAACACAAGGCCACACCCGACTCCCCTGTCAGGAAGGGCCTCAAATTATACCCCTTGGCAGCAGCAGCCTCCAAGCAATGGAAAAATGAGGTCAGGCTGCCAGGATGGAGCCGCATGGCTCAGACATCCATTCCTGGAAAACTGGGAGCTCCCCTGGCATCACTGCCCACACTGCTTCTCTACAGTTTGGATTCATCGATAAGCAGTAAAAGCTTATTGCCGATGATTAGATATTTAAGGAATTAACACAGCTTCATACAAAAGGTCTTGTAGGACGCAACACAGGGGAGCAGCAAAGCAGCTCAAGGGTTTTTTTCCCAAAATGCCATACCTCAACCCATGTACCAATTCTTACCCAAAATCATTGGAGGATTTTCTCCACAAATTCCTCAAGTATGACAAATGTCAGTAGGTGGGACTCCAAGGCAAAAGGAAGAGCCGTCACTCCCGGCTGGGGTGCCCACCCCAAGGCCTTGGCCCCCTGAGCCCTCCGGGCACACGGCAGGTGACAACAGCATGGGCTCATCAGCTCAGCTATTGTGTCTCGTTAGCTTAACTAAACTCCAAACTCCTTGCGGAGCGCCTTTCCCCCTCAAGTTATTAAAGAGTAGATTTCTTTTAATTAAACTCATTTACATGACTAAATTAGATTTAATTACTCCCATTTATTTTGCTAATACCTCTCTTTGATTGGAGAAAGGCAACTTTTCTAATTGCTCCAAACAGGACTGGGTGGCTCTGCCCTCACTTGAGCTGGCACGAGGAAACCCTGGCTCTACAACACATAGAGAAGGGCCCAGTGCAGATTTTGGGTATAAACAAGTTGGACAGCTTTTCCTACCACACATGTGCTGTGTGTGGTATTTACTTTATCACCATAACACCTAACATTTACGGCATGATTCAAAGCAAAGAAAAACCCACTAAAAATTCCTTTTGAGTGCCTTCTATCTGCTCAAGAGACACGCAAGGACACAGACAGTGATTCAACTTGCTTCCCCTCTTGTACTTTTGAAACTCGGGGGGAAAAAACCCAGCAATTTTGAAATTGAGGGCTCAAGATATTTTTAGTAAGTCCCTCAGCCAGACAGCTCACTGATGTAATCATCAATTTTCTTAACTGCAACATCCAACACCTCCTCATTTTTACAATTTCAGACTTAGAATGCATCAAGCTGCTGCCTAAGTTATCCATGAAGCCAAAGAATCAAGCTTCTCACTAGGTCAGAAGTCACCACACTCAGCTCCATGGGACTGTCTGGCACACCCCAATACCCCCCATTTCATCCTACCAGGCATTGCCTCATGTTGCTCCAGTTCAGCGAGGCACCAGCACAAGAAACTCCACGCAGAATTCACAATAGGCTGAATTTCCAGACACCTGCACACATGGCTCAGTGATTTCACAGGTGCCACCTGCCACATTGCCATCAGCAGCACTGGGAGCCAGGCTGGACACAATCTCCAGAGCACACAAAAGCCCCACCAAAACCACATGGGTCACGGCAGGAACACCGGGCTTTTATCCCATATATTCCTGTTTGTTGCTAAGTCAGCCAGCCCTCATCCCACCCCCGTGGCCTTGTGCCCCAAGACGGCTGACTGCAGCCCACGGCTGAGAACAGCAGACCTAAGCTTTGTACAAAGTACATGAACTGACACCTCTACTCAAACATTCCCAGAGATACTACTTGCAGAACAGCCTTTGTGCTACCCAGAGATGAGCTGGTGACCTCTTTGCCAGTGGAACGGTGCCCGGCCACTGTCAGTGCTGCGTGGACGTGCTGTGCTCCGTGAGACACCCTCCTTCAGCCGAGGTGAAGCGCGGCATTTATCCAAGACAAACGCAAATCTCTATACTATTTGGCACCAGTTCCTTTCATTAGATACAATTTCATGTCCCCTTTCTCAACATGTAACTAGTATTTATCCAACCACACATGATGTGTGGCCTAATTATCACTCTAATATTTTTCCGAAAAAAAGAAATGAATGTAATTAACAAGGAACTAAGAAACCAGCCCCCCCGGCCTGCTATTTTTGTTGGGTTTTAAATCAGGTTCAGTAGTAATCACAGTGGTTTGGTTGGAATCAGACATGGTATTTGGATTCTTTGCCAGCACTTCACAGATTCTGAAATTCATAGAATATTTCAAAATCAAAACCTCACCACTTCTCTGGTCACTTCTTCTCTTCAGCTCTCAAGTCACCTTAGTATCTTCACAGATTCTTCATTTAAAAAGATTTTGAGTGAACAGTATCATCAAAAACCCAGCTGAAATACATACTTTTCATAGGATAAATTATCTGACCTAAGCACAGGGCAAATGTAATACAGGCCCAAACCCCAAAGTTACCAGCATGACTTCTACCATTAGCTTTCACTCTGTTTCAGCAGCTTTTATCAAAGATTTGAGAAGGCTTTTTAGCTGCAGGAGATGTGTCTCCAGCGACACAGCAGCCCTCTGCTTTTCCAGCCGGGCACAACAGAGCCACCGGTGCCTGGGCTGGGGCAACTGCGTTCCTGGTTCAGAGGTGACATTAAATGCAATTAAGGGAAATGAATATGTAAGGAAAGAAAAGTCTGAAAGGAAAAACCTGTGCCTCCTGCCATTAACCCCTCACCTGTTACCTGCCATAGCGACCCACCACCCTCTTTTGGCTCAGGATTTTGTAAGCAGCTCTGAAGCATCTCCTTCCTCTTCATCCAACAGACCCACCACTGAGCTCTGATTTCAGGAATTTCTGGACAATAACCAGGCTGTCATTACATGCTTATGCAAAGTTATACTGTCACATTTAGGAAATCACTTGAGAACACGGTTAATTCCAGGAATATCATGTCCTTATTTTTCAAATCCTGCGTGGGAGAAACAGCTTTTGGTTCTGTTTTCATACTAAAAACTCTACGTGCCATTGCACAACAGGTTGCCCTGTTCTGACAAAAATAAGGGTCAGATGCATCCATCAGTCTGAGGGGCTGTTCTGACTGCAGCACAAGTTCCATAATTCCCCCAAATTCAAGGCGATGTGAGTAAGCCCTTAGTGTTGAATAATCAGGAAAAAAAGTATGTGTGGGGGTTGTTTGGGTGTTTTGTGTTGCATTATTGGTTTTTCGGGGGTGGGGGAGTTGTCAACATCAAGTAAACATCTTGGCATTGCCTGTCATGGAACACCTGAATGACTCAGCATGTGACACAAATGACCCCAATGCAGGCCAGCTCTGTGTCTGGGAACAGGGAGATGATCTGGGAAATGTAAATGTCTCCAAGATTGGGGTATGGCTTGAAAACTTCACTCGAATCGTGCCCCCAACAAATGCTTTTGCTGTCGAGTAAGGAAAAAAGAAAAAAGTGCTGTTTAAAATGTTTGATAATCTGACAAGGCCATAAGGCTTAATGGAATCAATGATTACACACAGATGGATGATTAACTCTCGAGGTTTAATGTTAAAAAAAGAGTGCTGGATTGCTACTTAATGGAATTACACTGCCCATATGGAAAAGAACTATAGCCTGCCTATACCCAGAATTAGGGAACAGGTGGTCGATCTGGGCAGGACTGCTTGGAATGCACAAAAGCGTGCTGAACTTGTAAGTGCCAGAAAAAAAGAAAAAAACTCTTCCAAAGTGTGTTAACTTTTCCTATCTGAGAATTGTAAACGGCAGAACTGAAGGCAGGGATCCTCCCAGCCCCTGTTCCCAGCCCCAGCCCCAGCCGCCCCATTTGCTGCAGCTGCTGAGCGCAGCGCGGTGTGAGCGAGGGACGCTCCCGGACCCGCACAGACAGTGGGGGTCAGGAACAGCTGGCCCTGACCTGGAATGTGCCACGCCCAGCCCAGAGCTATGCGAGTTCTACTGCCTGCCCAAGGGCTCTGAGAAGATCCCTGTCCCCAGAGCAGAGGATCCCCACAGGACAGGCTTTGGCCGCTGCAGTCCATCCCACTCTCCCCAGCCGTGGAGAGGGACCTCTTCCTTACTTGGAGAGGACCCTGAGGCCACTGCTGTAGGACAGCACGCCTGGGTTTGCTGTGGCACCGCACTGAAGAACTGCCTCTGTTTCTGGAAGGAATCCTTCCAGATTCCATTCTCAAAACAGTGAGCCCTCGATCACCATCCGGGACACACTGAAAAGTGAACTCTCTCACAGCCTTTGCTCCTGCTGGCCTGGGGGCCCTTGGGCCTGCCGGACTCCTTACTGCAGGAGCTCTAGGGTACCCCATTTAGAGAATCCTCCAAACACTCTCAGACTGTTCATGGGATGCAGTCATGAACAAAGTTAAAGCAATCCTCTACACATGCCACGCCTGAGATCACCATCCTGAAAAGGATGACCTTTATCCCAGCCTCCAGACAGGAGCTGTACACACAGGTATACTCTCCTCTGGGAAGAAAAGCATACTGTCCAAGCAAAGTAGCATCACCAAGAGCTTCTGCCCACAAACCTCTAAAGGCAATCCAGCAGGAAATCAGACCCAGGTTTGTAGGAGAACAGCTTCTTTAGAATGGAGACAGAACTGGGGCTTAGGAAAATTCAAAGCTAACAGATTCCAAGACCCATTTCCAGGGCAAGTTCAGTACCCAGACATCCATATTCCTGCTGAATTGAATGAAGGCCACCGGTGCACGTGCATAATAAACACAGATCATTATAGAGGCACAGCTATCGAGAAGGATCCCTTATTCTACACTAAGAATAGCTTGCTTGCATCGTTCAAACAATTTATAAAGTGACATCAACTAGATTGCAAAGAAAGTATTTTTCAGCGAAAATAATGTAGTCCAGAAAATAATGTTCCTAGAGGGAACTTTAAATTCACACCTCATCTTGGTAAAACAGTTCCATATGGAAATACCCAAGTCACACGGGCTCTGCAAACCCAGTTAGCAGGAAATCGGGCGATCTCTAAATCAGGCTGCAGACCTAAACTCACTGAAATTTGAGACTGACACGCAAGGTTCACTTGACTAGAGCTGAGGTGTGATAGGGGGTCCCAGGGCCTCTTCCCCTCCCCGAGCCCCCCGCCAGCAGCGGGGGTCCCTCACCTTCCCTGCCCCAGCAGTGGCCCAGCCAGCCTGGCTGCCCACAGAGGCGAGCTGTCCAGCCTTTCACACCACATACAGGGGCCATTCCAGAGAGGAAGAGCTCTTGCTTCTTCCTCCCAAGTACAAACACTCACAGGACCAGTTGTCACAAATGACCACTCAAAATGTACTGAGGCTTTTTTTCCCCATATAATTTATTCATGTTCTTCTGTAACCACGGAAACAGAAGTGATTTTTCTCTCTCATCCAACATTTGCTCTTAAGGGTTGGGTTTTCTAAATCTGTGGGGTCTATAGCTGTTGAAAACTGAGTGCCAGATTTCATCCAGAGAAAGCCAGCATTCCAGACACAGCAGCAGGACACCAGGCTTTTTTCTTTACCTTTATCCAGCACCTGTGACTGCCCTCTCCTATGTTTCCTACCACGACCATTTCAAGTCCAAGCTCTCCCAGGCAGTGCTGACTCTCATTACCTGCTGCTCCCAAGCAGGACACAGGACCTGTCTCCAATGATACGACACACTGTCAAGAGTCCCTCAGGATAACCTGAACGTGGAACTGCTCATGCACTTTCAGTAAATGGATACCTGGTAGCCATGGGCTTGGCTACTGCCCTCCTAGCCATGACATCTGCACTGACTCTTTCAGAAGGGCTCAGTCCCTTTTAAGTGAATTTCACCAAGGCACTAACAAAGAGCTTATGGCAAATCCAGAGGAACAGCGAAGGAGCCCCGCTAACGCTGTCCCAGCGTGGCTCTGCTCCTCACGCCAAACAGTGTAACTCCACTGGCCTGAAACCGCAGCTGTGCCACTTCTGCATGGCGTTCCTCTTGGTTAGTATCCTCCAAGTCCTGGGTGGGACTAATTTCCTGGACAGTAACTCTTTTCCTCCCTCCCCTCATCTCCTCTTCACTGGGGCCTTTCGTAACTTGTTCTCATGCTTCACACACCTCCTCCCACCCTGTGGTGAAAACGCACCTGTTTTCAGTTCCTGTCATGCTCCAAATTTCTGAGGTGTGCCTCAGACAGCAGCCAGTTCCCATCCTGTTTGCCTGGTGAACACACCACATTATCACACCATCACATCCATCTCATCTCCCTGAATCCCACTTCCTTTATTCTAAACCATGCAGAGGACTGATGGACCGAGAGGCCCCATGGCCTGCACGTCACACCCAGAGAAAAGGAGGCCAAAATCCATAAGCAGGATTTGAACTTCCAGTCCCTGGGAGCTTGAACTGAAACGAGCAGAATCCAGCCCATTTGAGGCACTAACTCACTCGGTTCTCACTACTCAGCACTTGTGACGGCAGTAACTGGCAGTGGAATTGCTGCACAGTGTCATCCTCGCGGAACATAGGGTACTCTCCAATTAAATTGGTACCACTTCTGTGCTGCCATTAGGATGACTTATTTGTTTCTGATTAATTAGGTTTCAGCTTCTTCCTTTTTGGCATTGCATTTTCCTCCTGTTCAGTCTATCTGGCCACTCTAGGTCTGTGTTGGCACAGATCAGTCACTGCAATTCTGGATCAGAAATCTGTGCCTTTGATGAACCTGGCTTCTGGTTCCTGTCAATCTCTGTTGCGGGGTATCACGAGCCACACAGACACTCAGGCTCTCACACACACATACAGTGCAAAATCCCCGCAATGGGAAAAAAGGCAGCCGTAACAAGGTTGACTCCTTTGGAACCACAGAGAGGTGCCAACTAAAGGTCCCAGCAGCTCATCTGCCAGAGCATAAAGAGCTACAGCAAACATTTGTCTCCTTGCTCATTTGAAGGCCTTGTCATGGCTGGAGTGCTGGATCATGGTGGGAGAAGGCTGGGAGGGAGGACAGAACCTGACCTGCACCTGTGCAGCCGGGGGCGTCACGGCAGCCACGGACCCAGCCAGAGGTGGCTCTGGCAGGTGAATCGGGCTGAGCCCATGCGGCTGCTCAGCTCTCAAGGCACTGCTCTTACACAGCAACCAGCAACGAGGAATCAAAACTCAAGGAGTTCTATCTATATAAGGAAGAGAAGAAACTGAGGCATTCCACGTCGTTCCATGTGAAATTACTGAACGCTTGGAAATGGTGCCTTTTTTTTTTTTGGCAAACAATATATGGGGTCTCCAATGCGCAGATGGGAGAGCAGCTTATATTTAATAAAATAAAATTTGACATTGGTGGCACATTCTCATATACAGTCTTACATTATGGATGATATAGACTTGGTATAGTCTGCACACAGCCTGAACGTTTGTCCTACAGATGGACAGGGAATTAGAGGGATAATAGTCTGTATTACACAAACATTCCAAATGTGTGCTTTTCCAAACACAAGTTAGTGGAAAATTGGTCGGAAGTAGAGGACAAACCATAACACAATCTGCAATTCCCACTTCCGTGCACTCTCACTAGCCTTGGGAAATGATCCCAGCAAATTAAGGCACTTTCAAACAAAAGGTAAGTAATGAAATTTTAATAAAAATCTCAAGTCTTCTTAAAGGAAAGTTCTGCAATTCACGTTACCTTCATCTGGTAGCAGCAGAAACATGCATCAACGCACAGAAAGAACACACCAGATCCTCTGGCTCTTTAAGCCACACGTCCACCTACAGCACTGCTGGGAATGTTAAACCCAAAATATGTATCTATGAATGCTTTTAATCAAGCTGCCTGTCTTCAACTTTCTCTTACAGACACTAACTTCACAGCACAGACACTGCCTCCAGATATGCCTTTGTTAACAATGTCCATTTTTGTTTGAAAATGCCACTTAGTGTGCAGAACTTGCTAAAAACACCATGTGAAGCAAAGCTTTCCATCCCAGTTCTACCCGGAAAAGGTTTTTGTGTTTTCAAGCAGAAAACAACTGCCATATTTTTAAGTACTTAAATTGAAACTCCATTTTGCCATCTTTCACCCTCTTCACAAAGTCCTTCACAAAGACTCCCATTTATGAGCCTCCCTCAAGTCATCCCCACCACAGAATTATCCCCTTTTAAAAATGGCTTTTAGCCTCACGGAGTGTCATTGAGAAATGACATATTTCTGGGCATGTCCAGCAAATGTTTGAAAGTGCCATTTTCAGCATTTCCTTGGGCTTGTTGGATTGTACTGGTTACAAAAAAAGAGGAATCATTGTCTTTCCAGGAAACAGAAACTTTCAGTCATCTCAGGGAAAGTTGTTTGCCTTTAAAAAGACAAGAGATAAAACTTGATTTTAATGGAAGAAATGCCCATTTCCTGCACTGACCGTGTTGTTCTGGGGGCTTTGCTCAATGCTCTAGGCACTTGACAGGCAGAGCAGCTCCTTTGCTATTCTGAATTAAGTTGGAATTACTGGGCCAAGAAGTTAGATAGTAGGATTCCCTAAATCCTTCCTGCTGCGCCAGAGGAACACAGTGGAACTTTCAACTACTTTTCAGGAAGGAAAACCATTGGCACCACAGAAGCATGCTTCAATTTCTGAAGGAAAACCAGTTTGCTCCTCCAATTTCTTCTCAGTAACCACAAGTAGCAATGTCACACTACCCGTTTCGTCTGTCACTAGTGTCCCTAAATCCCAGTTCCAAGACCACTAAAATCAAGTCAGTAATGAAAGAGACACAGTCCCAGTATATTACGAGTCCTTAGCAGCAATATTTGAGGTAATAGCTCTCTCCATAACCATTTCTCATGCAATTTTAGTCTCAAAGCTCAAAATTAATTACAAACACGAAACAAATCATGCTGTTAAAACATATATTATAAACAAATTATGCTCTCAAAAAAGGTAACTTATAGCCTGGGAAAGTAATTGATAAACCTAAAGTGCTCACAAATAACTGAAAAATGACAGGTCAAGTGATCACTGAGTGACCAACATATAAAACTACCCAGCACGAGAAATAAAATATACAAACAGACTGCCACTCACTCATCACACACTGTAAATAAACCATATGGGCTTTTTTTGCATGTGTCCCACTGCTGATGTTTCTGGACAGCGTTCCTAAGTCAAACCCTCTGAGCTGTTAAAAAGATTTTCAAGCCTCAGCTCCACTCACTGTGACATAGAATCAACATTTCTGTTGAGCAGTTTAAAAAAAAAAAACAAAAAAACAAGGCCGTAACAAATTCCTGCTTAATTTCCATCCCAAATTCCCTGTGCTCAGCATTTTGCCATTGTGTGCCCTGCTCCAAAAGGATGGAACCTCCTGCAACTTTCCAAACCAGGCTACACGTGCCCGTGTCACAGCAGCCACCACTGACAGCTATTGCCAGCTACCAAACCCTCCCTGCCTGCAGCCAGCCCAGCTCACCCCAGCCCAGCCTCCTGCTCTAACACCCCAAATACGTGCTTGCACGTTGGCAGCTCTGCCAGGATGCCAAGTGCCTGGCATTCCCTGTCTGCTGATTCCCAGAGACTCGCGTAGCACAGCGTGTTGGACATGATGTCAACTCAACAGCACTTAATAAACCCACAGAGAACTAATGCAATTGGAACCCGACAGAGTACAGCATTAATACTGTGCATTTTAATCAAAGGGAGAGATAATAATTATATCTCTATGTAACTAGAAAAGCTGAAAGGTTCTAATGGGAAAAAATAAAACCATCTGTTTGCTCTAAATCATTAAATGAGTGCTTTAGGACAATGTCATCCCCCTAAAGCCTGTAACAATTTGGGCCTTAAGCAGAGATGTAAATTGATTAAATCCCAGCATATTTTGCCACAAATGGCAGAATCCAAATACCACTGAATAAACAGCAATTTCTGCCACGTACCACGAAGACAAGCCAAAGACATTTTCCCATTCCCGAGTCTGCCGACAGGAACATGATTAGTGGCTTCTTTCAACCCAGGTTTTTAAAAGCTATCATGTTCTTTATTTTAGGAATCACACAATATCCTGCTGCTGGGAGGGACAGAGCAAACCCCAACCCCTAGTTCAGAGGGGCTGCACATCTCCCACATGAGAGACTGCCTCCAGTTGTGTCTTCTGAGGGGTTTGAGCCAGTGCAGCTCTGAAGAGGCAGGTGCTCAGGCCTGGCAAGTAGAGGTCTAGGATTGTGTGCCTGCAGGGACAGGTACAGGGGGATGTGCTGACAAGCACCCAAACATCATCTCCCCAATGGCAGTACTGGGTACCTGCATCCTCTCATTTACATCCAGGCTCGGCTCACTGTAAATTACAACTGTTTTTACATCCCAGATAAGTATTTCTGTTGAACCTCACTTTGTCCAGCCAAGACCTGCTGGAACACAGGGTGGCTATGAGCAGCTTTCCAGAGCTACCTCAGCTTCACTGCCAACAGAAACCGTGGATATTGCCAGCTGAGGTGATCTGCCACAAAGACAATAACCAAGACACCGGCTTGTAATTACGGCAGAGGACCCCATGGGATCAGACAGGTGTCTCTCACACCCGAAGGCTCTGGCATGACCCAAATGACCTCAAGAACACAGTGTCCAATGCAGATGGCAGTGCAAGTCCTTCTCCAAGCAGGAGAGGACCAGATCCCCGACGGAACAGCCCTGAAGCACAGAGATGTGAGGTGCTTTTCCCTGGCTGCCACAAACCTGGCTGTGCAGAGGAACTTTCCCCTTCCTGTGCCCTTCCCAACAAGAAGGCTCCTGACTTACACCGGATCAGATCTTGCTCCTTAGTCTTTTCCCACCTCATTCACCTGACAGGCTCCTCCACAACAGACATCTTATCAGATGTGACTGATTGCTGTAATCTGTACTCTGGGCAGCCATTAAGCAAATTACCTGAATCATTGCAAGGATTAGTCTCATTAACACATGATTAGCATCAAATTAAAATAATGAGTGTTTAACTTCTGATGTCTTCCAGTTGTTTGAACAGCTTGATCAGCCACACCAGGCTGGCAGGGAGGTGGTGGGTGTCAAGGAGTCAGGGAGAAAAACTACAAATAAATAAAAGGGTGGGCTGTGCCTCGGCAGAGCTGCAGCTGACAGAGACCACAGAGATCCGGGCCCAGGGCTGCCAGAGCAGCTCCATGCATAGCCCGGGGCAGAGGCTCTCAGCCGGCCCCATAGCCACGCTCTGCTGGACAGGTTGCCCTGCCTCGGCTCGTCTGTGCCCAGAGCTGGGACTTCTGGAGCGGGGACGGCAACAGACGCGCCAAACTACAGGGCAGCCAATGCCCACGCAGCCACTAAAACAACAGGGTGAGGCGACCTGATCCTTCCATTCTCCTGGCTCTCTTGTCTTTTCCAAATAAAGCCAAAGCTAAAGAAGGCAAAGCAACAATCCCATCACCAGCAATAATCCTGGAAGGCAGTTTTCTTCAGAAGCTCTCGTTTTTGAGCTGGGCATTGTTAACCCATCACCTCTTTTTCTGAATCCCCTCCTCCCCCCCAATCACCCACTTTCCCATCTCCCTGCATCTGATGTGCCATTGGGATTGTGGCACATCAGATGCAGTCTCTCCAAAGACTGCAATGCCACTTTGCCATTCCTTCCAACCTTCTGAAAGTTATTTAGCTTTATTCGCACATGAGCTCACTGAGTTTCCTGCTGTCGCTGGTTCTCTGCAGGTCCACAGAGCTGCAAACTGAGCCTTGCTTAGCCTTGCCTTTGGGCTGCTTTCAGTTCAGTTCCCTCCCCATGTCACTGACAGGCACCTTCCCTATCTCTGAAGGAGAGAGGAGACCTAACATGCAGGATCTGCAGGATGGGGACCTAAATCCACACTCAAAACACTTCTCTCTCCATGAAGGAATGACAGAACATGTGCAGCAGCCAATGTTTAAGCCTCAACATCTTGGTTATTTATTCTTTGAAATGCCACAAACCATAAGTACGTATTATAGACAAATCACTTGTCAAAGCTCTTCCCTAATTTAATTAAAGCCATTTTTTATTCATACAAGTGCAAAGAAGCAACTTAAACAGATAACATTTTTCACACTTACATAAAATGAAAATAGCCAAACTAAATTTTGGCAAAGTATATAAAAACAAAAGATCCAAGCAAAGACTCTATATGTGCCAACTTCCATCTCTGCTGAGATGTTAGCAAGGAATTGCACACACAGAGTCTCCTACTTCAATTTCTGAGGGACTCCTGACCCTCCATGCACTACAAACATACCAGTGGTGCCTGTGCCAGTGCCCAACAGTCCTTTCCAACCACCAGGCTGGAGCTGATCCTTGTCATCCACACTACTGTGAATCACTAACAGAGCAGGCAGCAAAATGCTGCTCAAGTTAAAGACTCTCTGCCCCAGAAGCACCCTTCGCTTATCCACCGGGGATCTGACTGTTCTGTTGGCAAAAGCACAGGTGTCCAGAACAAGTGTGGGCAATGTGTTTTTATCACAGCCCTAGTCCAAGCCTTAACACACACGTTTACCTTCCATCCAGGTGACATCACAGGCCAACCTGGGCAAGAAACACCTTCAAGATGAGCAAAGCAAATTTGGGATCAGCAATAACAAGAAAAGGGCTCTGCTCTCACTCCAAGTTCACTAAAATTGACCGGGAGATAAAGGTACGGAAGACTTCCCATCCATCCAAACATATTTGCAAGCACCATTTCTGTCAATTGAACCCCCCAACCACTCAAGTCCAGAGGCAGTGCGAGAGAATTCTGCAGACTGGGCACGGCACCCACCCAGACTGGTTTTATAGCAGCATTTCCCAACATGACCCATTTCACACACTTCAGTGGCCAGCGCTGCTGTCCACAGCAAACACCTTCCGATTCTATTGGGTTTTTTCCCCCCCTGCTGTAGTAAATAGAAAATAATTTCTCCATTTACCCTCCAAGTTCCAGTTTGCTGCTGTGCCATCCCTTACGGCGCTCAGCATCTCCTGATTCATGCGATACATTCAGTCTCCATCTGTGCATATTATTGACCAGATTATGTAAACTACGCTTTAGCAATTCACACTCACTTGGTTCTGCAGTACCTGTGGGTGCCAAGCATATGTTTCCCATTCTCCTTGCTCTCCTGGGCCATATGCAATCCCCTCAAACCAACAGCTTTCCTATAGACCCAACTTGGTGCCTGGTATAAATCCGTATAAATCCCGCTGGGTGTGCCAAAGCCTGGATGAAAATCTGTTTGCGCAGACTTGGTGGTACTCTGTCTGTGATCCCAAGGGCTCCAGGTGCCCAGCAGCACTACTGGGTCACTGCTGACAAAGCCCCCCCCTTACACCAGGCCTGGAGGGGCCAGTGGGTGACGTTCCCTGAGCACCAAAGGAGACCTGGCAGGTGTGACAGCTCAGGGGGCAGTACCAGCCCTCACCCCAACCCGAGCACGCAGCCCCTGGGCTCCCCTTCACCCCCCTCAGCAAGGCAGCCAAACTGAAAAGCCAGAGTGCTAAAAACCCAACAGGACTTGCAGAATTTGGTTTTCAGAACTGAGATACTGCTCTGTTGCTAGGCAAAATGGAAGGCTTTTCTCTCCTCTTTTTGGAGAAGCCTCTGCTCTCTTCTTGAGGGGCAGAGCTGAAAATCATGCTGTCACTAATGCAAAATTAGACTGACAGCATGGAGACCTGCTTCTTATTCCAAGGCATGTCGCCATCCAGCCTGCTCCCTTCTGGGAATGACACCATGTACTCAAAGGATTTTACAAGGGAAAAAACAACCCTTCAGCCCAGCACAAACCCTTCAGCCCACTGCTGCAGCAGGATGGTACTGGGGCTCTGCTCTGGTTTGTTACACTTCACACTGGAGCAAGGAACAGAAACTTCAGCAGATTCCACAGGCACAACAAGCAGCTTCAGGCAAACAAAGAAACAGGTCCAGCCCATTCACAGTGGAAGCAAACAGCTGTCTGGAATCCCAGCAGTTGGTTGGTCTTCCTCTCGTGTAGCTGTCACTTTTAAAGTACTGAACATGCACTGGGACATGTTGCTCTTTTGCTCCAAAAGCTGGTATGTTTGTAGCACAGGGAGAGTTCAAACACTTGAACACACCAACAGGAATTTTCCAGTAGCGTCAAAGCAAGAGATGACACATTCCTATCCCTCGTCTGCAAGAGGGGGCACAGCACTGTCACTGGAGACAAAAGATATCCCCTTGTCCTGTAGAGAGTGATTTCAACTTGGTGTGACCCTCCAAAATAAACCTCCTACATCTGTGGTAGGAGGAAGTCACTTGCAAAGCAGAATCTAACACTGCAAGCCAGGCCCAAGAGTGCTGCACACCAAGGGACGGTGTTCCTAGCCCATGAGCACTGCAGAAACATCTGCACAGGTGGGCACTCTGGCACTAGGGAGCTCTTGAGCAGGTGCCCCATGCCCCTGCTCAATGAGCTCATCCCTTTCCAAGAGACAGGCACCTAGCCAAAGGCTGCCCCACATCCACATCTGGATTAGCCAAGAACATGAGCTGCACCCCATGAGAGATTACAACCCAAAGCACTCTGCTCTCTCCCATCACCCTTCATCCACTGCCTCACGCACCCTGCAGAGCTGCAGGGATTTATTGCTGCCTGATATGAAGCAAATTAGGACATCCCAGGAGTCAGCGCATCTGTGCTAGCTAACGCACAAACCCGGACAGCAATGCTGACTTCCCAGGAAGAGTAAATCATTTCCTCCTTACTTCTGCTCACCTGGCCCGAGGTGCAGGAATCTAAGAAGGATGGCGTTACTGCACAGCTCTAGTAATTAAACAGATAACTCAGACTGAGTGTTTGCAATTTCCTCAGCCTGGGTTTGTTAGGGATGCATCTGGATCTCCATAACCATTACCTTCTGCTACCTACAGGTAGAGATAATTATCCACGAGTAAACGATTACCTAGGCTATAAATTACCTACAAAAATTTGGGCTGGGGTTTTGCCAATCACCATTCCGATTAATTAACCAAAATTGACTAGCTGGCTTTAGACCAAATATTTCCTCATCAGTATTCCATGCCAGTGCATACGACATGAAAGAAACAAACCAGAGAGGAGAGACAGGGAGAAATCCAATGAAGGTTAGAGGGAGCTGAGAGCAACAGAGACAAGCAAGAATGGATTCCTGGTGTTCGTGGTGAACGGTCTTTGGTGTGGCACGTGACAGTGCCGAGGGCAGGACTGCGCACGGCACCAGCAGCACACTCACAGCCATTCCCATCAGGCAAGGGCGTCACAACCATCAGTGGGAATGGAAGAGCTCAGCAGCCTCAAGAGCCCCTCTGGATCGGGGCACATTTCCAAAGCCTGTTTCTGCAAGCAGGAGACATGGTCACACGTGGATTACCATGGCTGGGAAGGGGACAGCCCCCACGCCTAAGCCCCACATTGCCGCAGGAGCTCCCAAGCCCTCAGTGCTCCCTTTGGCAGGGGCTGCTCAGACCCACACCAAACCCTGCCCTTTCAGTAGAGGAGAGGACATAAAAATGTGACACCAATATAACCAAGGCACTTGCAGAACAGCAACTGAGGCACCACACGCTCAGTCTGTGTGTCTGTGCGCACTCAGTGTTGAAGAAATTCCCATCATTGTCTGCTGAATGATCCCTGCAGGCCCTCACATGCAGACTTCACGTGTTCCTGTGCTCCAGGAAGATTCCTAATGGCAGAAATAATGCTATTCCAAATAGAGCAGTGAGCTCTTTGACAAGCCTCCCTTGGGCTCAGCATCCCGGGGTACCCCAGAACCCTTCCGACAGAGCCCCACAGGAGCTCTCGCCCCAAGCAGAGCACACCTGAGAGCAAGTCCCCAATGCACAGGACTGGACAGCAGCCCCACGAGCCCCTCGGAAGTACCACCACGGGCACAGGGCCGAGCGCAAGCTGTGCTGCACACACGGGGTAAGGCTGAGCTCAGCTGGATCAGGTGCGTGTGTCCTTGCAGCAGCATTTCGCTGTACCTTCTCCAAGGGACACGACAAGAGAGAGAAACGTCAGAACAAAACACGGTGTGATGCTGCCAGAGTCTTCATTTCACCATCTGCGGTCTGCCCTCTCAGCCTGACAGCTCCAGGTGCTTTCAGAGAGCCCTGGCTTCTGGGCAGAGCATCACCTGGTCACCAGTAAGGGACTCACACCTGTACTTTGTACCACAGCGCTCGCAGGGGATCACAGGTAGCGCGCACAGGAGTGCTGGCACTCTGTGAAAAGAACCCCGGAGGAGTGCAAAACTGCAGTCAGAAATCCGAGCTGCTTCTTCCCAGCTCAGAACAACCCTTCCCCTCTGTCATAAACAGAAATGTGCAGTCAGCTGAAATGGGACCAGAATATTTATTCGTTGGTGATTTTTAGTGCCAGTTCCTGAACACGTAAGACACCTCGTGCACTTCAAGAAAGATCTTAAACTGTAAATGCTGACAAACCGAGTGATTAGCAGCCGTTCTAGGTTGTTCCGGAGAACTCAGCAGGGTTTCAAACCTCGTTTCAAACCAAACAATCCACAAAGAAAATCACTACTTCAGATAATCTAGTGCCTTCCAGATCACCTCAGACATTGTTTTCAAGATGCTTTTCTCATGTCACCTCCGGTTATTGATTTATTAAAAAGCAACAAGATATTTCACTGCACAAAGTAAGAATTTTATTTATTTATGCAGGCCTGTCATTGTTGATAAAATACTGTGGATGCTAGAGATTACTGCAATCCGTATAATTAAGGGAAAGAGCAGACCTCTGTGCAAGTGTTCAACTGAATCCTGATCCTGCCCAGGCAGGAGGGGTGCAGGGAAAGTGCAGAGGTGCTCCCGAGGATAGCAGAGCCCTGTTCCCCTGCCACTGACCTGGAACAGCCCCATGGCTCCCCAAATGTATTCTAGGTCAGGGTTCATCTCTGGGAACGCCAGACAGAAGATGCAAGGGGAAAATCTACTACCAGCCCACAGCTTGCCAAGAGCAAAGGAGAACAGCCACAACTCAACCAGCAAGAAAACAACCAAAACAAAGAGCATCGAAGTCTCCACTCGAACAGCTGCACATGTGAGGTAGGTCCCAACTGTATCCACCCTGGCTAGCTCCACAACAAAGCCAAGGCGCTGGGGCTGGAGAAACACCTCCATTTTGAACTCTATTTATGTGCTTGTAACAATTAAGCCATCATTCCTGTTTCTCCTGCCTTGTTCTCATTTCAGGTTCACTCAAACATTTGCTAATGAACAGTAAATCTTTAGACTACTCAGAATTGCTCTGGTTAATAAACTGAGGGCATTTCATCAACCTTATTCAAAACTCAAACTCATTTATGAAAAAATCCACATCAGTCTGAAAGAAAGATGTTTTCCACTCCCAGAAAGGCCCTGGCAGCACGACACAGGTTCAGGCTGACTGAAGCATTCTGGAGAATAAGCAGAGTCTGATTTCCAAGAGTTTAATTTTAGAACCTGAAAACGAAACACACAATTTCTGAAAGCACTTCAGTCTGAAACTGTAACATGGGCACTTGAAGTGCCTGAAATGCTAGAGAGACGCTAGACTCCAAGCACTCTTGAGGTGAGGTGTTCAGAGCAGAAGACTGAAGGCAGCTTAAGCTCTTGCAGGTTTTGCTCAGGAATCCAAAATGATTTTCCAAAGCATCACAGCACATGTGGAATTCCACATCTGGGCCATGGTTTCATGCTCACCCAGCTGCACAAGTGTTCCTCGCCAGTTACTGTACAGAGCCAAAACCAAGAGCAGATTACAGGCCAGGTGAAACTAAAAACAAACAAATAGAATAACAGCTACAGGGAGCAACTACAACTGCCTGGCAGGTTTTGGAATAACTAAGAGAAGCACGAAAGACCACTCTGATAGGACAGACCGTCACCTGGCAACTCTGGAGGAGTTCCCCAGACCTCTGGGGTACCAGCCTCTGGTGTCCCTGAGGTCAGCGCACATTGCTAACCCCACACTCACCTCTGGCCAATGCTACAGAGAAATCTTGGATGACAAAAGCAAAGACTAATTGAAAGTAAAAGCCCAGGTTTACGAAAATGAAGTGGAAAACGCCCTTCTCCTAAAGGTCGGAGTGCTCTAAAACAGTCTGCTTTAAACCGGTACTCTGGATTTACTTCAAAGCTGTATTACAATAAAGCCAAAATACAGGTTTCCATTAGTTGGATTTCCCCCTGCCAAACTACAGTAACAGGTGCTATGGGAACTGCAGGTTTGCTCTATTTCAGAATGTAAAAAAGTTCCCTAAATGCCCCTTTGATCCATCACATTCCCAGTGCAGCAGAACAAACAGTCAGGTTCCCAGCCCAGTGTTGCAGTGCCCCAAAAAACCGCAAAGAAACCCCAAAGCAGGAAGGAGCAGCTGCAGCTGAGGGTCCTGCCTTAGGAGACTCTCCCATACTCCTGACACCACCAGCCAGGCTGGGCAGACTCCAGCCCAGTCACACAGAGACATGTCCAGGGGCCAGCTCCTCACTGGGTCATGCTGCCTCACTGGGACCCTCCTCAGCACTTTGCTCTCTTGGCTCTTTCTTCACTCTCAAGGTCACCTCTTGTTCATCTGATCATTCCTCCCGCATCTCTCATCCCCAGGCTGGTTCCTCGACTTTCAGTGAGTTCCAGCAAAGCTGGGCCTGGACCTCCCAGGGACCAGTGTTGTTTGTGACACTCAAGGAACCAGTGCCGTGGTCCTTGGGGGAGCTCGGGGGGCCTCAAAGGCGATAGTTCTCTGCCCAGGAGCGAAGAAGCCATTACAGCTTGTACTAGAAGATTTAATAGGTGTCATAATTTATCATGTAAACCGAAAAGTGTTTCTTAATTAAGTGCGTACGTTAATGAATTTTTTAATTTGATCCCTGTAAGTACCTTGCTATACTAATTGCAATATTCTACACATTAGTCATCCGCTGTTGCCCTTGGCTATTTTCTACCCTGAGAGGGAGAGATAGAGCTTTTCAGTTAAAGTTCATTTAACTCTTTCCACCCAACAAATTAAATTTCCTGTTCTTCACACTGGAGAGTGACAGCTGCATTCCAGGCCTGGAGAATGTGAAGGATGGTGCTTGGCGCACACACCACGAGGGATGGACACATCCCAGCCTGGTCTCAAATGCAGTGATTTGGGTTCATTTCATTACCTTGATTATAAACAGTACCAAGGGACAGAATTTCCAATCCACTCATTGTTCCAGGTTTCCATATGTGCTCCGGTAAGGCATCAGCTTTTCTAATACTGCTCACTTGTACCCAAAGTTGAAGAGCAAGAGGGTGGGAACTTTGCCATTGAGCATCCAGAGCATGGAAGGAAAGTAGCTGGAGGCATGGCACATGGCTCAACCATCTCAGCAACCATCCCAGCGATTTCTTCTCCATTTGGAATAAGACAAACTGGCACGACATGCAGTAATACCGAGACAGTTCACAAATCTGACAAGCATCCCTGGCTACTTTCTGCTACCTGAACAGTTTACAGTGGGGCTTCAGACACCTCTGACACAATCCAGGCTACAAAGCCAATTCTCCCTCCGCAGGAATAATACTCTTGTGCTGTGGAGGTCTGTTAGACGAGCCACTACAAACTGAGAACACCTCACTTCTAGCAGAGAGGCTTCGCAAATGCAGTACATAAAGTCCCTGGACCCCTACAAACCCAACAGCAGGACAGGACAAAGCACAAGAGTTATACCAACAACCAGGTGAGAAGCTGGTGCTGAAAACACACAACTCCCTTCTTAGTGATTTCACTTGTTACTGCTTCTGGAGTTTGCATAAAGGAATTCAGAATTACAACTCAACAGTGATGGGAATCGAATGTTAATGAGGAGCTGAGCTTTGTTCAGCCTCTCCAAGTCCTAAACCAGCCCCCTCTGAAGCCTGTTGAGGAGCAGTCACGACGCTTGGCTCGTACAGGAGAGGCTGACACACCACAAAACATCCCCTCCTTCCACACAGTTTTTGGGAACAGATGTGCTATCGTTCTGCTAAGACCCAGGCAGCAAGGAGCAATGTGTGTGCACGTGCCTGACCTATGTGCAGTGCTGAACATGATCAGCACCTGAGCAATCCTGCTACTTCCACCTGTACTTCACATCCCTGTCACTGTAGCAGGGAGATAGAAAACCAAACAACAGTAGAAATGGTGCCAAGTGTGGACAGTTGCAATGTGACTTCCCCCATGGAACCCCAGCCGGGCCCGAGGGGTGAGACTGCCAGCCCTGTGCTACCTCGGGCATTCCGCTGTCCTACGGCTCATCATTCCAGCTGGATGCTTCCTGCCACACCTGACTCAATTTATATTAAGATCCAGCAGCAACTGCTCTAATCACTGACTGGAATTAAAGCTGCCTCTGAACTCCAAAGGAACAGCAACACACCATGGTAATCCACCACGCAGTTTGTTCATCACACACACTTCTGAGCACATCACGGGTCTGCTTCTGCTGTCAGTTCCCCTGATAAGCTCACACATGGAACTAAGTGGATTACATGGAACATGTTTAACTAGCTCAGGAACCTCCGAGGCCGAGGTGGCTCTGGATAGCAGCATTGCATCACTCATTCACTCCCCACTCACAGGCAGAGCCTGTGAAATTAATAGCAACAGCCCAGCATAACCCACTTCAGGGAAGTGAGACTCTTTATATGGGTGGCTGTCACCTGCTTTTCAACAGATTTCAAAGTGTTGCCTACAGCATCCTGTTGTATTAGATGAAATGCATCCTGACACCTTTCTCACTGTATTATGCTTGACCACTCAAATATTGAGACGCAAACCTCCCTCTCTTTTGTCAAAAAAAGAAAACACTGCCCAGTAACTGCCAGAGGTCAGATCTTGGTATTTGGTAGCAGATCCTGCCTGTCCACTCCTACAGATGCCAGAGGTTGCCAACTGCACCCTGTTCAAAAAGCCCTTCTCAGCTGCCCTGACCAACAGCACAGTTATTCCAGGTGAGTTCAGAAGCTGCTGCCGGCTGTTTCCCAGTCACCTCTCTGAGTGCCGTCCACCACCACAGCTGCATGTGAGCCGTGCTGCCATCAGCTCGCCTGGCCCTTAGTGCCAGGAAGGGACATCTCCCCAACTTACAGCCCAGCAGCTGTAACAATCAAGTTAACTCCAAGTCCTCCCCCCCTGCTATAGTGTACCCCCACCCTCTGCTGACCAGTGCTCAGCCAGTTCCAGCAATCTCAGCAGAAACAACACAAGGAATTTTATCAGAGAGGATCAGGCCAGCCACAGGTACAGGGAAGAACTGGATAACCAGAAAACAGTTGTCTTCCTCCCTCTGAATCCAAAATCTGAATTAGAAGGGTTAGAGAAGTGGTATTTATCTCATCTTTTGCAGAGTCTGCAGAGAGCACAAGCAAGTAGATTTCCAGTACCTCCACCACGCGTTACTAAAGCGCACCACAGGTAGACGTGTCAGAAAATCACCTTCCCCACTACACATACCATATGTTTATGAAGACACAAGTTACACATATTTTATCCCAGCGTGGGATCTGACACGACACTGTCAAACAAAGCTCACTGAGTTTGTCACTCAAGCAATGACATTCTTGTCATATTTATCCTTAACCACTCCTGCAGACACTGCTTCCAGTACAGATTAACTTTGGTATCCAAGATGCTGTTACTGTAATTACCCAAAGACAGACAGGGAATATACAAAGCTATGAACTTGTGCTTCAGCCTGGACCCACCAATATGCAGCTATCTCTGGGAAAAATGGATGGGCTTCCTTCTCCAGTGCTCTGCACTTGTGGGTGTGTATCCATCCCTATGAACCTCCACTTTGATCCTGTAACAATTTTCACAGGTGTGAAACCACGACAAAGTGCAATACAATGGAAATCACCGGGCTCATGATACTTCTCTCTCGTGAAGATCATCTGGACCATATTTTCAGTTGGTGTAAGCCAGCATTAACACACCTGGCATAACTGGAAAGATGCCAAATTTACGTCACTGAAGAACTTGGCCCTCTTTTCCCTTGCACGACCTCCCACGCTTGCTGTCACACCCCAGCACCAAATGCACACGGATGCTTTGATGTAAGTGAGGCTGTTTTACACACACTTTGACCTTTAGAGAGGGAAATCCTGTATTCCTTTTCTAAGTTCTCTGAGAAGCCTTTGGGAAAGTTTAAGGCCACGCAAGTAGGGGACAAGAAGAGCTTCTGAGATTTTGACCAATTTCTGCAGAGATTCTCCTGCCTTCAGTGTGATGTCATCATTCCAGGGCTCTTCCATCTGCAGCTATCTCAGAAGCGCTGGTACAAACACGCAACAGTGGTTAGGTAAGCACTACATCTGTCTGCATCCTTCTGACATTGTCTCCTCAGCGTCCTTCTGAGAAATTCGCCTCTGTGCTGTTCTTTCCAAATTGTTCCTCTGTCACAAGAGAACACCTACTGACTCCTGGTAGAGTGACCAGCAGATCCCCAAGGCTCATGTGCTCTTTTAAGCACACATGCCAACCTACCTGCACTCCCTAAGAACTACTGAAATGAAAATACATCATCTAAGACCAGAGTCCAAATAATGCCTCTCACTTGATCATTTATTTTTGCCTATTCTCTCAACCCTTTTCACTGTTAACAGTGAAAAAATCCTGGAAGGAGAAATGGTTCCTCAGTACAAAGGTGAGGAAAAAGCAAAAATTGAACTGCATGCTTTTACACCATGTCATTCCAAGTCAAATGTCAACACACTTGAATCACGCAAACACCCTGAGTGCTCTATAAGTCACCGGCGAGGATTTTATTTATCCATTGTTCAAAGCACATCCTCATTTATCAGTCCCTTTTAATGTTCATTGCAGCACAGAAACCATAGTTTTAGGGACTCAATTCCTGTCCTGCATTGTGCAGCCTCCTTTCCCCACACTGACGTAGCTGCTTCTTGGCTCCTGGGGATGTGTAAGGAGCCAAGGCCCACCAAGGTCCAAGGCCCACCGGCGCAGGTAAGCCTGTACCCTGAGGCTCTTCCACGAGTTTTGTCTCTCGGACAAAAGCTGTTCCCTGGGAATTCCCAGTAAGCAGGCACAAGACAAAACCCTGAAGCTCGCTGACATCTGGTTGACCGTGCCAAAATGCCCTTTGACAGAACAGACCCAACTCTGGTGGCTGAAGTAAATCTGGGGAAGTTTCTCTGCCGTCGTTAATCGTGTCCCCAGCATCCCCACAGAGCAGATGACAGGTGCCCCAGACGCTTTCGGGTCCTGCTGAATGGCATTTAATGCAGAAGACATCTGATCTGCCACTGAGAGCAGCACTAAATGGCTTGATCAGAAATGACATCTGAGCCAAATGAGCTAATTAGTTTACAGGGTTTTCCCTTTCTCCCCCTACAACAGGAGTGGATTGGTGTTTGCCCCTCAGCTTCAACCTCACTGCAGGGTGCCATCCTATTGTTGGACCCGTGGCTGGCATTTATAAAAAATACGAACTGCATGCGTTGGCAATTCCATCAAAGCCGGCACACACGCTGCCGACACACTGTCAGCTCTTTGTCAGGAGCAACACAGCATCCTGCATATGAAAAACAGTCGGAACAACAAGAGCTTCCACTTAGGTAGGGAACCAGCATTGGCAAACTGGGACAGGACAAGCCTGAGGCTCTCCAAGGTTCATGAGCAAAGTCGGAGGGCTTCTTTGGGCTCATTTCTACTTTCTCTGTGGCGGTGGCTGGGAGCTCCAACGACCCCAGGGATGTAATAGTTGCCATTTTCAGTAAATTCACCACATCCACTCTCACAGCCATCTTGAAAGCTTTAAGTGAAAACAAAGTACCCACTCTCCTCCCAGATCTTCAGGGCTCCCCTCACCTGCCCAGACTCGTTCTCGGGGAACACAGCAGCCACGTGCCCTTGGTCCATGGCTTTGACCAGCCCCTGGAACGCTGAGCACCGCTGACAGCTTGTTCCTCAAATCCACAGGAAAACACCAATCTTGTGGAGCAGCAGTGACACCATTGGCTAAATACAAGAAGTGCAGTGGCTACTAGTTCCAGACAAGATTCCAGTATTTCCACTGGCAAAGCCACAGGGACGCAGTCCCAGTGAAAGACCAGTGACCTGGGAGGCTGGATGACTGAATGGTGCACCTGTCTCCAGATTCCAGGTAACAGCTCCAGAATGCCAGCCAGCGAAGCAACTTGGGCGAGAGTTTGCCAGAACCAACATCACAGATGGAGCACTAACTTTAACCCAAGCTTGGAGACTGGGCTGTAAATAATTGCCTTGAACACAATATTAAAGCTGCATCAGGCTTAAAATTCACTTCTGAGGGTTTATGCTTCAGCTGGACAGAAACACTCCTTAACCTGCTCTATCAGGTCCTCAATCACCCCAGCAGCAGCTCTTCCACACTCCCAAAGCTGAAGGTACATTCCTGTGGCACGCTAACTCTGTGCCTCCAGACGAGTCACCAAAGCCACGACCACCACAAGAACGACCCTAAGTTCCATCATGGAGCCACACAGAGCTGCACACTGTCATACTCGCACTGTCTGGCTGTTGGGACCATTCTGGAACACCTCCAATGCCCAGTTTGGGTTGCTGTTTCCAGCCGTCCCTTCAACACATCAGCTGAGCTGCCTGGAAGCATGCAGGCTGTCTGCACAGGGATTTTCAAGGACTGGTGCACAACGCTGGATTTGAGGGGCAGGTCTTCATTACAGCAACAGTTTTAACTAATTAGAACTGTTTTACACAATTTAACATCCAATATTAAGCCATTTAATATGTGATTTATATAAGTACAGGTTTTATCAGGTCTTAAAAGAGTTCTTAACCTGGATAGGACGGAACACACTCACATGCACCAATTTCTGCAAAAGAGCCAAACAGCACGTGGAAGCAGCTGAATGACACAAGTCAAGAGATTTGAGGATGTACACAAATATAAAACCAAGTTACCCTGCTCTGCAAACACCAGCTACAGCTTATTCACAGCTTTGTGGGGTCTTTTGAAAACAGGTAACTGGCAGAATTTCTCTGAGCCTCTCTCTGTATTTTACCTGTAGCAGACAAGGTGAACAGCAGACAGGCCTCTGCACTTGGGCTCCGAGCACGTGGGGCTCAGCCCTGCCTGCACTAGCGACACATGAGGTGGCTCTGAGTGATTCTATTCACAGCCAGCACCTCTGAAATGGTTGCCACGGTATTTGCATCCCATCAAAAATCCTCCAGGAGCACTGATGAAAAGAGCAGCATTTGAGAAAAATACGCGTGTCTTGCAGAGAAACTAATTTACTACAGCACAACAGAAGCGGGAAAACCCAAACCAAAATCCTACTGCTTTCACCAGGCTGGAGCAAGGGAACACACAGCTCCTCGGGTTCAGTACCACAGTCTTTGTCCACACGGGAAGGGCTCCTCCAGGCAGCTTGCTCACCGACATCATTCTCACTACCTCACAGCTGCCTCTGGCAGCAGAGAGGCATCTCCAGCCTCTCACTCCTACGTGGAGCACTGTTCCTCTACTGCTGTCCCCACGTTGGGCGGCTCCATCTGAACAGGAGCAGGTAGCCGAGGGCTCCTTCTTCCCTGGCCTTTTCTGTCTCCCTCACAGGTTCCAGAGGTAGGACTGAGCAGAGCACTCTGCACATGACAGCCTACGTCACCTGCTCCTCTGTGACTGTGCACAACACGAGACACACCCTCCTCTAGGAAAGGGCCAGGGAACTCACACATGAGAAGTCATCACTGAAGGAGAAGCCTTCCAATGAACAGGCCACCCTTTTTGTCTGCAGGAAGACAAACCTTTATATTGAGATCAGGGGTGGGAAGGAACCTTGGACCTCCACTCTGTAGGCTCTACCTGGGGTGACTGGGGCAGAGACACAGGACGGTGTCACAGAGGGCTTTCTGTAGGAAGCTGCTCTCTGCCTGCCACTAACCTGGTTTTTATTTCTCTTCCACCTTCGCTTTCCATAAGCTTCCAGACTGCCACACCCTGAGTTTTTTCAGCTGTGCTATTTTCTGAGGAAGACTAAGCCAGCCCAGTGAGATGGGTGGTGACAAGGCTCCACATCCACCCAGTTCAACAGCGCAAGCACAAGGGCTGGAAGGAGGCTCAAGACTGAACGCTTCCCAGTTAAACCACAGGTAAGGATGAGGAGACTGTGTCTTGCTACCCTCAGGAGGAAGTAGGGGAACTAGGCACACAAGAGGACAGAAGGGATCCCAATGTACCCTTAATCTATAAATATTTAAGCAGTCCCTCCTCCCCCTCTCCTCAACAACATATGCCAGCGTCTCCTTCAGCTCATAAAAGCCAATTCCCTCCTGCTGTTCCCGAGCACCAGGAATCTCCGAGTGGTGATTAGTGGATTACGTGCATCCCAGGGCCTGCCTCCAATCACTTTCCCCTGCAAATTGCTCAGCTCCGATGCAGCAGCACAGAGCAAAGTGGGCTCTGTTGCTGGGGCCTGGTCCTCATTATGGCCAGGAGACGGCTGGAGTTTGTTTACATGGCTGGAACATCATCCTCCTGGGCAGCTCATCAGACTTTCTCCAGGGTTTCTGCTCCTTGAATGCTTCGGAGTAATCACCACCAGCCACCTACACCCGGAGCAGCATCTCAGCAATTCACCAAGTCAACTGACAACAGCTTGAGGTAATATTAGCCCCTTTACAGAAAGGCAAGTGCTCTCCACACAAGGATGCTGGAGCTTAGCACCACTCAATAAATCAGAGCAGCATCCTGGAAAGCTTGCCATTAGTTCTGAGCCATTAATTTTTGCTGGGTCTTTGACACGACTGTTTGAGAGCACTACAACCTGCTCTCTCAAAGTTAAATTATAAAGAGCAACTTCCCTGAAGGTGCTAGTCTACTAACCCATTTAAGTCCTTGGCTAAACACCTCCAATAAATCACGGGGGAGCTGCAAGGCAGAAGGTTTCCTACTGCGCAATATGTGAGAGCGAGCCATTCCCTCTCAAAACAAACCCCAGCTGGGGCACCTTTGGCCCCAAGCAATACCTTTTACAAGATACTCCACATCGCGCTGCACCAGCCAGGTTAAACCAGCCATTTCACCGCACGGAGTTCCACTTAATGATACCTTCCTCTGAAGTCCTTTCCACTAATTCTCTTCCCAATGATTAAATGCCAAAGAGATTTCTAAATAGCAGAAAACAAGCAAGCCCAAAAATTTCCAGTCCCATTCCCACTGCACCCCTGGAGACTCAATTGTGTTCTTCGAGAGGCCCTGTAAGCTTGCATCTCCTAAGTTTCCAACACTACACAAAGATGTAAACAAATAAAAAAGGAGCTGTTTTGCAACCAACTCATGGCACACTCGACTCCAACCTCAAAAGCCTTCAGCTGAAGCTGCAAGGTGAGAACTCCCAGCTGCGACATGCCCAGTCTCCCGTCACTGCGGAAGGTGGGCTTGGGAGCACTTGCACCACATCTGCTCTCTGTGCGAAGGTCCGGACCCCTGCCTGCGGCACAGCCCCCAGCACTGCGCACAGCTCTCAAGCCTGTGTGCTTCTGGATGAGGCTGTAATGGAAAATCCTAGTTAAAGGCACAGAAGGAAAAAGGCCTTCTAGATAATTAATCAATTAATAATCAAGCTAGTGCTAGGTTCAAACCGCATTTTAATTGGACTGTAATCAGGCAGCAATGTAGGTCTGATTCCATTCCCACTGAAAAGCCTGCTCCAGGTAAATGAAACCTGCGTGTTCACAGAGATGGGGAGCAATCGACCTCCTTCTGTATGGCACCATAAATTATAGAGAGGAGATAATGAAGCAGCGCCAAAAAGTAAATACTTGACAAAACCCAGTTCCTTACATCTCTCCATGGGGTGCAGTCCCACTGCCATGACCATGGAAGTACCCTTTCCCAGGCTCATCTACACTCACAGCCATCACCAAGGAGAAAACAGTGGCTGTATCCTCAGATGTCTTTTTTTGGTTTTGTAATGGTCTCTCTTTTCTGCAAACCAGTCTGTTTTCCAAGCCGCTAACCTGAACCAAGAGAAAGCATTATCTCCATTAATATCCCACCAATCTACACTCATGCACTAATACAGAGTGAAAATCATGTCTTGAACAATGAAAATTGCAGCCATCACCTTACTGGGTCAAACACATTTACATCCATGCCTGTGACTTTTCCAATAGGAAATACATTTTATTCATCCCCTTCTCTGTCTCATGTATCTCCTGTGGCCCCAATGCTCTAGCAGCACATTTACAGCTATAGTCAGCTTTCTGTCTGTAAAAAAGACCCCTAATTTCATTAGCCAATTAATAAAGTAAGGAAGCAGGGCCTCTTTGTACTCATCAGACTCTCATTACCACTCAGTGCTGCCCGTGCTAAGCAGTCACAGTGCTGATGTGGTGAAATGAAGGAATGTCTGTGGAACAGGTAGGATCCAACAGAGCACAGAAACACGGGGAGGTGCTGCTCCTGCTCCGAGAGCATTTATCAGAGTCTAGCGGTAAAGATCACCACTTCCAAAGGATCATACATGCTAATGACTGACACCTTGGAAACAGGGAGATACTAACTCAGCCTAAGTCACTGTCTCAGGCACCAGAGGTTCTCTCTGGGGATGGGATACAAGAGATAGCAGAATATTCAGACATGACAACAGCTCCTGGCTGACACCTCCAGCTGTCTTTGCTCTCACACCTTCATACAGCCTTGATGCAATACGATGGTTCATTTTAGACAAGAGAGTAAGGAAAAAACAGTCAGCACAAACCTTGCATAGGAAACCTGCTCAGCACCGCAGGGACAGCAGGAGAGAGTGGGCACAGGCTGAGCCTAGAACAGAAAGGGCTCAATAGCTCAGCTCAGAAAGCTCCTTTAAGGCAAGAATATATGTGAGACTCTTTTTATTACTGTTATTATTTGCAGGCTTAACTAAATTGTCATTTAAATAACATATTGAAAGGTAAACCACCACCTGCTCCTGCCAGATGTTCTGAAATCTTTAGCACCACTTCAAGCACACTGCAGTACTGAAGGAAGCACAGGGCTGAACCTCAAAGGTATTTATCTCCCCAGTCCCCTACTGGGGTTTAAGGAGATTTCTATTATGCAGTCATTATCAAAATAATAAAGACTGTGCTCCAATTAGTTATGTAAATGAGAACACACAATAGCACATTGCTCTTACTCCAAGGATCCAAGTGTGTATGAACACACCGAGATACGTATGGCAACGCTTTCTTGTAATTCCATTTCTATTCCATAGCAGGAAGCATCCTGAAAGGGCTTTGTTTGGGCTCAGGCAATGTTTTGGAAAAGGAATGGAATCAGTCTTGTACTTTAAAAACACCACACCCCACCAAGGGGCATATCCCAGGGAGCTAGCCGGACACCTCTGGCAGTGGCACACTGCAAGCTGTGCACGGACATTATATGTACAAAAACTTGCCAAACTGTAAAGTCCTGCAAACCCTTTTCTGCAAACAGCACTGGCTTCCAGAGGTACTTCAAGCACCAAATAACCTGACCCCTGCAGTCAGCAGCCAACAGTCATTAGAGGGGCCCCAAAGTCCCTCTTTTCTTTTTTCCTGTCTTTGCAAGATGCCATCAGCTGGGAGGAGCTGACTCCTTGCCTGCTGCAAACAGGTGGGATCCCTGTGCAGGCAGAGGGATGTCTGTACATCAGAAAGGAAAAGACAAGTAGGGAAAGGCAACAAGCAAGCCAGGGAAGAGAAGTCTGGAATCCATCATGCAGCACATGTGCTTGTGGCTGTACAGGCACAACCTTCTCCCAGTCCCCATGCCTGCGCTACAATGCCCGTATGGCCTGACAGGAGACTGTCCCCTCTATCCCTGGGAACCAATAGCTCCTCCTGGAGCCCCCGCAGTGCTGTCAGCCTCTGTGGGTCCCCTCAGTGCTGTGATGAAAGGCAAAAAGCTCCGGGCACTCCGGAGTTCTGGTCCCTCCCTCCTCCTGTGCCCTCAGGCTGCCTGTGGAGCCCATCTGCCTCAGCACCCACAGCTGGAGAGGTCTGTCAGGTACAAAACGAAGGAGCTACTAAACTAGAAAGGCCTGTCAGAACACACAAAGGCTGTCAATAAATACGGCTTTTCCCCCTCAAGTGACATTTTACTTGTAAAATGAACTGTCAGCGGCCAAACATTCTGCCAAGTCCAGAATTTCACTCTATTCCAGGCAACTCACTTTCGCAACAAGAGAAGGTTTGTTTAGGGGTTTCAGAGAGGCAGAATGGCCTCTCAAGAAAGGTCACAACATGGATTACTGAGTAAGACAAGGATATTCAAGTCTACTTTTCAGGTCTTGCTTCCTCACTGAAAACATAAATTGGTTACTTTTTCTACCAAGATCTCAAACCATGAAAAACCGAGCCTCCCTTTTACTAGGAAACATGCACCTGCAAGCAGAAAATTGTTCCAGCTTCCAGACAGGGGCTCTTACCACACAGTCTTTTAATTGCAGGTGTACATCTCTTTACCAAAGAGCTTTTTATTACCCAAGTCCCAGAGCCCTTGGCTGCTATTCCAACCTCTCCTCAGCTTTCTCCCTCCTTCATTTCAACAGAGGGACCATGCCACTTTCCCAGAAGAGAGCTAATCCAATTTCTCCATCTTTTTCAGTCTTCTTCACATTCTCTTAAGTTCCACTTGACTGCCAGAACAGGCAGCCCCGGGACCAAGCACAGCCTTGAAAATGGCAGTCATGAGCCCCCAGGGGCATCAAAGCACTTCAGTCCTCTCGCTGTTAACTCCTAAGTGCTGTTCTAGAGCTGCAATAGCACCTTTAGCAATGCCTCTCCTGCTACAGAACATCCCTGACACCTCTGTGCCCTCGCTGAGAGCCACAGTGTATTTTCTCCAATGCCAGTAACAGAAAACTACGAGGTGTAACAGTGCAGGACTAAAGCTACTCCTGGAGGGTATCAGTACAATCACACATGCTCAACACACTGAGAACCTGGCTGCAGTTGTATTTCAAGACTTAGCAGTTAGCAAGTTTTTAATCTGGTGATGTGTGATAACTTTGTATCATTTCAGTTTCTTAATCAAAATTTCATTTGGTATCAAGAGAAGTCTATCAGCCAGATTCATAATCTCATCAAAAAAGATATCAAGTTCATTTGACAAGATCTCTTTTCCATACGGCCAGGTTGATTGACATTAATTATATTCAATGCTTGTTTCTGCCCCAGCCTGCCTGTGTGTGGGTGTTGCTTGCCTTTCTGGGCTTCAATCTTCATCTTTTGTAAATGAGCACACCCCTCAGTCCCACTTCACGGGGGGCCGTGAGGACCGATCCATCAATGCTTACAGCCCTGGGACCCCTGGGAAATGCAGGCAGTGACAGTGAGGGAACAGGCTGCACCCAGCAGCATCAGCTAATGCAGGGCCCCATCCCCAAACGCCCAATGAACCCAGTGATCCAAAACCAGCTTCCCAAGGACTGAAGCGGACCTGGAAGTGGACTTTGGGACTCACTGCAAATAGACCTGACTCATGACTCCTCTTGTTTTCTAGGCTTTTCATTCCCTTCCTTCCATCAGATTTCTAGTTCCTCCTTTTCAACCATCTTGTGTGCTTGCCTGGCAGTCAGAAGACGGGGATGGATCCAGGCAAAGCAGATGAAAGGTCAGAGGCAGGAGAGGAGCTCTGACACACCGTCCCTGCTCCTGGCAGAGACACGTGTGTCTGCTCACACCAGCAGCAACAAACGGGAGGGCTCGGGCTGCCACAGCACCCAGGACAGAGCTCAACGAGGGGGTGTGAGCAAGCACATCTTCCACACAATACCTGTTCTGAGGAAGCACCCAATGCAGCTTGCCATGATAACTAAATTTATTATTAACTGTGTATTTCATGATGTTAGTGACAATATGTTAATGTGATTTTTCACGTCCTCCTGCAGTGAACAGATGGCTCCTTTTACTTTACTTTCCACATCAAGTGTGATTATTTCTTGGTGCCAAAAGCCACCTGCCGCTCCCTGGTCTCCAGTCTAATTTTTTATGTTGGTAAAACACAGCAGGACTTGTTATCAGTTGGATGGCATCTTAATAAAAGGAGACATGCCAACATATTGACATCATGTTCAAGGGGAAATTTTAGCCCCATCCTGGCCCCTCCCCCAGTTCATAAAAAATAATAAAATGAAACTAAGAGAAAAAAAAGCCAATAAGCCCCCCTCCCCAGACTCCACCAGTTTCAAGATGCTCAGTCACCATTTTTGGGCCTCGAGCCAAGGCGCAGCGTTGGCCTCCTTTTGTTCCCACACCGAGCACCTCAGTCAGGGCTCTGATCTCTCGTCCTGTGTAATGATAATTAGCCATAACATATTCAGAAGTCAAATGTAAGCAGGAATACATTAACATTGAGATCAGTGCCGCGGTAATTTTCTTTGGGAAAATGACAAAGAAGGACACAAAAATTAAAATACGGGATGTGGAGAGTCTCGATATCACTTTCAGAGGATGAAGGGTGAACTCATTGGTTTGTCAGTCACGAGCCCACACTCCACAGCCAGCTGTGGGCTACATCAAGTAAACAGCTCAGGCTGATGAGCCCTCGCAGCCCCTCTCCAGAGCTCGGCACATGCAGCAGCGTGACACGCACGGGGGAGGCTCCATTGCACACAGGACACTTGGCCAGCCCATGTTCACACACCTCTTTCAATGGCCCGCTTTTCCCATACCTATCATGCTTTGACTGCTTTAGGCACAGCAAAGTCCTGGATCCTGGTCAGTTGGGAACAACCATCCCAACAGCTGCCAAGGTGTAAAACAATTCTTTCTGAAAACACCACTCCAAGACACCCAACATCTCACGCAAGGACAAACAACAGCACCTTGGGGCAGCCCAGGCACACAGCTGGAGGGACGACCTGCATAACAAACACCACTACTTCCTTCAGTATGTTTCCATGTCATTCAGAAGCAAAAAGGGAGGGAAATTCTCTAAGTGCATCGGTACTTCCAGCCTAAACAAAACCTTCCGAGATGCACCAAGAAGTTGCTACAGGTCTGGAGCAGTTCAAACAAGGGTTATTGACAACAACACATGAGAATGACACTAAAACACCAGGCACAGAAGGCTGCACTGGAGCCTGCCAACAGGTGACTGCTCTGCTCAACACGTGCACAGTGGTGAGTACAGTTCACTGCAGTAGCTGCTCTATCCATAGCCTGGCATCCTTGACTCAGTATTTCTCAAACCTAGAAAACAGCTTCATCCTCTGAGCCACTGACCTCCAAACCCAAGCAAACTGCACTTTGTACCAGACGTGCTGTTCCATCAACCCATACATCACTACTCGTAAATCCCATTACACCAGCAGCAGTGTGGAACTTGTGCCGTCAGCACAACAGCTGAAACAATTCCACTGGGACAGCCCCTGTATTGCTCAAAGCCCAAGCCAGGGGAAAAGTGGGTGGAGAAATTCTTCTGTGGAGTAAGACGGAGTGAAAAACATTACACTGTGTGAAAAACTCGGAGCAAGGTGGGCTTCGATAATATAGGGAAACATGAGCACTTCTGCAAGGAAGTCTGTATGTCGTTAGCTGTTCATTCATTTAATCACCTAATGGCCAGGAAGTTAGGTCTGGAGCTCCTGCCTGGCTCCAGCTCCTAATGAAAGGCCCTTCAGGAGTGCTTGGGAACCATCACTGGTGGGGCTTGCGTTCCTCACCGCCCAATTTGTAAGCTCCCGTCCTTTACAGCCTCAGGAACTGCCATCAGTTCACCTGACGTGCACCTTTGCTAATCACACAGCTTGATCTCTGCACTTCCCTCTTTACTGGGTTCTCAGCAGGAGTGCTCCATCACTCAGAGCATCTTCGTGCCACGTTTACTTACTGGTTCAAACAACTGAGCCAGACTATCCACCCTGTGCTTAACCCTGGCACCCAGCAGCCGACGTGCAGCACTTTGCGCAGCTGGGTCTGATGGAAGGATTAAGCTTGTCATTAGGAATCATTTTGGTGGCTGAAAATGCAGCCTCTCTCCTGATAATGTGCAGTATCATTTAAAACAAATTAATTTCTCATTTCTTGCTGCTTGTCATAATTCTCAGCGTGGGACACATCATAAATGACTTTAAGGATGGACATACAATAATCATTAGCAAATCAGAAAAAAAGGCAACTAAAAAACAACCCAAGCGCATTACAGCCATATTTTTTGACTCTACTTTCCTGTAGTTTTTGAAGCTTGTTTCCATAATATAATTCAAGTGATAGCAGCAAATTACAGCCCTCTGGTCCTCCTTTAGGCAGCCGTATCGCCTCTGTATATTCTATTACCAAATTGGTTAATTCATAATTTCTCTGCATTGCCACTAAGCAGAACTACTTACATGCTCATTCTGAGACACCAAGCCATCATTTGATGACCGGTGTGTTGCCTACACACATCCAAGGCAGGGCAGAACCTTGCTCCGCCTAGGACACTTTCCCAGGCTGTTCTTCCCATGTTTAAGCAGAGTCGGGGGCTGGAGCAAGCAGTGTCACGAGGGGCAGGGTGGGAAGGACAGAAGCACCCACTGAAACACAGACTGGGGGTGCGAGCACAGACAGAGCTGCAGCTCCTTGGTGCAGTTCAAGGACAAGGTGACTCCTGCACATCCCACCAGGGACTGCTGCAGGAGCCCAGCTCCCTCTCACCTGCAGGCACAGGGAATGATGCAGCTGTTCCAGCCTCTCTTGTCTCTCAAGAAGGAAAAGTGAAGTCAAGAAGTGAAATCAACCAAAGAAATCAGCTCTTGTAAGGACCAGGCTGTTTTGAATCCTCCAGATCTCTGTTTGAGGATGGCTGTGATGCTTGCGTTATCACTTTGATATTAATGCCCATAATCCCCTGGGAGTTAGCAATTGTTTGTCTGAGTAAGCCCATGCATAAGACTAAGCATTAAACCATCATCCATCTAAACACAACATTATGCAGCCACTATATATGTTAGGATATTGAAAATTTGTTGCTGCTGTTTTTTGTTTGGTTTTGGTTTTTTTTTAATCACGCAGCCCAAGAAGATCCCCATGAGCAATCTCTCTGCTGAGGCCTGAAGTAAATGCACTCTCAACTCTGTCAGTCACCCACTTGAACCTCCTGCTGAAATTACAGCCACACCATTTGTTCCAATTGTTTTAATCAAAACAAAATGAATAAACTTAACGTGAGGAATATTTAAATATCCACTTCAGTTTGTAGTAAAACCTTTACCAGGTGATTTACAGGAGACCTGGAGGAATTGCCTGCAGTGCTTGGACCCTGTGTTTAGCGTGCATTACAGCCCTTACTGTCCCAGCAGCTCTACAGGCTATTTCTTATTAGTTACACACGTTTACCCAGGACACAAACAACAGAGAAACCTCTGACAAATTCCAAGCCAAGGGCTGCTGGGGTCTCTGAAAGTAACTCTACCTTCAAGTAGGAACTTCACATCAGGAGGAAGCAAAGTCTGAGTGCAGCTAATTATGTGATCCATTATCCCTCTGGAGGTGATTGTTATCTTTGCATCATCATCAGATGCTGCCTTCAGCTGAAATTCAGGCTCTCCACCATTACCACAAGCCCCAGAAATGCTTTTCCCTTGGCAGTAGCTAGGAACCCCCCCAGAGCTGTGCATGCACACCGCAGTGCCCAAGGGACACAAGCTCCAAGCACAGGGGGATACTTTATTTAAGGTGGCCATTAAAACATCCTTGGCCATTAGCAGATTGCATGAGGCAGGATGCACACTTCTGTTACCAGCAATGCTGTACAGGTATGCTATACAATCTGAAGGGTGTGTGTGCAGGCATTCCCCCCCCCCCCCCCCCCCCCACCTAGGCAGTATTTATAATTTATTTTTGCCATCCCAGTTTCTTGTGTCTTCTAAAAACCTGATGCAACCACTTATGTCATCTGAACCCTGAACAGAAGCACAGCCCCTGATTTATCAGCCCACTGAGATTGGTACATCTCACAATAAGCCATACTCAAATCCTTACGGCCAAGGTTCACACAGACTAATGCGGCATTTTTCTGGCCAAACACCTGAATTTTTTTTTTAAATACCAGTTCAAGGTGTATCAATTACCGACAATACCTTGAATCATTGTCTCTGCCAGACTCTCAAGAATTATTTGAGATAAAATACTCTCTTTTTTCTCCTTACCTATTTTTCTTACTAAAGGAAAGATCTTTAGGGCACAAACAGTTTTCAGTTTGCACTTAAACACTGTAAGGCCTTGATCTGAACTGGGTTTTAAAGTTGGACTATTACCATAACTGAGTAAAAAAAACCCAACAGAGAAGTTCAATGCAGGAAACACGAAGTCTCCAGAAGAATGTGTTGAGTACAAGGATAAGATACATCTGTAGTGGTCCCCATGTCCCACCAGGTGACTGTGACACCGGCTGAGCGCACAGCTCCAACTCTCAGCTCAGTAAGTGTAGGCTGGAAACTCAACAGCACCTCAGTGCTCCCCTTGCCAGGAGAAATTCCAGTAAACCCAGCACGAGCCCACCCTGAAGCCAGTCAGGGCTCTCCCCACAGTGAGATGGAGAGATACACCTGAGGCACACTTTCACAGGAGAGCCTTTCAAAGAGGAAATGACTCCCGAGAGAGTGGAGCAAGACTCAAAGCCACAGGAAGCGACTCCATGTTTGAGCAGGGATTTCACATCCCTGTGGACTTACCTAGAGCTCAGGCCAGAGCATGTGGCAGGAACACCTGAAAACCCCTTCAGGTATCAGCAGCCACTGGCAGGGAAAGTTAGGACACATGAAACTACTCACTGCCCAACATAATTCAAATAGCCAAAATATTGCCCATAATTACTATTCTATCTTCACAATCACAAACCAAGTATGATTATCCTTCCTATTGGCACACTGCCCAGTTGTAGGCAGGACATCATGATGGTAAAGCCAACACAAACCCAAAACAAAGAAAGGATGCTCTGAAAGTTCCACCATGCACAAAGCCTCAGTGCAAATACCCTGGACAAAGCCTGAGGTAGCCCCATTCCAACAAACCCCAGCAGTGCTTCATTTCAAATGGAATCTCAGTGCTCCATGTTCCCAACCACCTCCATAGGGTCAGAACCCTGGCCGAAAACATTTCTAAGGAACACCAGTTGCCCTATTAGACCAAGGCTGGCAGTCCAGTACCAAGAACACGGTCACACCAGGATTCCAGCTGGAAAAAGCACAGGATATAAACCTGCCCCAAACAAAAGATTATATTTTCAGAGGAAAGTGGAGGCAGGGAAGGTGGATGAAATATAAAATGTGTCTATTTTCCAGAGAGTGGACTAGGAGAAAACCCCAACCCTGAGTATTCTGTGGGAGCAAAAGGCTTTTCATGATACTGTATCACTCAGGAAACATTTTTGCACAGACATGCCTATAATAGAGATTGTCTATTAGACTCACTTCTAGATTATCCTTCGCCACAGTATAATTCTATTATCCAGCAAGCCCATGAGTCAGGAAACTCCTCTGGAGCCAACGACCTATTTTTGAGCTTTCAGAGACTTTCAGTGACTGCTGCATATGTTTATCAAGAGTGAAACAGCACCTGGGGCAGCCAGGTCTGACTCACATCCCGGGTCTCACCCATATCCCAGCTCCCAGTAGCAAAGCTCAAGCACCTATTCCAGGTACTTGCACTGGGCTGTTCCCCCTTTAACAGATCTCTCTGCCCAAAGAGAGCTTCTTCACACTCCGCTCCATGCTGCAGGAATGATCCACTTACGGAAGTCATATGACAAATGAGGAGAACCTATTTAAAACATGAACATTAAGAATGTGCTGAACATTAAGATTCAGCCACCCCAATTTCTTAAATGATGTGAAGTCTACTTATTGGATAATGCCACTTCTTCCTTAGAAGTTTTTCATTATTTAGCACTGGAGTAGTCTCTTTCCTTAGATCATGTTTACTAGAGCAGCTTCTTTGCCTTCTGGAAAGCCAGAAGAAGCCACAGGTTGAAATAAACTTTCAATTCCACCCGCAGCTTCTTTCAAGCTTCCAGACAGTCCCTGTACTTACGCTGCTGCTCTCCCTCCTTTCTGTGCCTTTGCCAACAGCTCTGAGCACACAGGTAGGCCCTGGGACTTTCCTTCTGCTAGAAACTGTCACTCAGCAAGACAACTGCAAAGATTTCTTAGTATCAATGATTAACTTGTTCTTTCCTTCCCTATCAAATGAGAAGATGTAGATTACATTATTTTTCTAAGCCTAGCGACAATACGCCTTCAGTGTTAACAGCAGAGACACTCTGGGCTCCTCCCTGGCACAGAGCACAAGGCAGGTAAGCCAGAGGTCACGTCACCACAAGCTTTTTCCTTTCCATTTTAAACCAATTTGCTTTGTTTTTTACCAAATTATTTCCAATTCCATTTTCCTACTGCCTGGACAACTTTGAGCCGTCCCTCAGCACTTTCTCCTTGCGTCCAGGTCCTGGTTTGAGGGAAGACTTCCCAGTAACAGCTTATCTCAGTGCTCTGACACAAATATATTAACTAGCTCTTGGCTCTGTACAGACAGCAAACAACAGGCCATGCATTGGTGGCTTTACTCAGGCAAAAAGGGGGTTTACTCAGGCAAAATTTGCAATTCTGGGGTATTCTCAGCTTTCACTCGATCCAAATAGTCCCAGAATACCTGAAAGTCATTGCAGGGGCCCTTCAGTCTGGTGGCTGCTCTCATCACTTCCACCCTTCTCACAAGATACTCATGGAGTTGGCCAAAACAGAGGTCAGGGGACAAACCTCGGCTGGCTCTGCACTGGGCCCGGACTGGCTGCAGCCACCAACAGGGTTGATGACAAATGAGAAGCCAGGCTTCCAGCTGAATTTCAGTTTAGTTATTTTTGTTTTAATGTATGTGTGAATCAATTAATCCTGTCATAGAAGGGCATCGTAAACTGTGTGCCAGAGTTAATGAGTCAGACATTATCACATCATTACACCAGCTGGCATAATGTAGCATGTGTTGTTTGTCATAATATACACTGCCACACTTAACAACCATTAATTGTTTACACGAACAGTCATATTTTTCTTAAAGAACCTTCAGTGACTGGGTAATATTTTGAAAGCTTCTTAAGCGAGTAATTCTTACGAGGGAAAGAGAATAAAAATCACCCCCTCTCTTATGGAGCTAAACATGTTGGAATTACACATAATAACAGTTACATCTCTTTCGTTAAAAAACTGAAAAACAACTGCAATCCAGTTCCAGCCACGTCCCAGAACTTAAAAGCCCACTGGGCAACGCTGCCATAAATATTAACAGAGGTGAGGCCCAAATCCCCTCTGTTCTTTCTTTGCTCAGGCAGAGCACTGAGCATCAAGTCTGAGCCTCTTCTCCTGTGCTCTGGTAGGTACCAGAAGGAAGAGGATGGCAGCCAAAGCCTCACCAGCATAACACTGATACTATACCAGAGCCCGAGCAGCACTTTGGAATGAGCGGCTATGAACTCGCATTGCCTGACAGAGATACTGGTGGTTTCCTGTCACTCCTTGCATCCATCACCTGTGTTTGTCAGGTGAAAACACAACAATCAGTCTTACTTTATCATAATAGTTTGGCTGTGAGTATTTTCTTGGCTGACTAAAGACAACATTTGGACACTCTCAGCAACAAATCCAGGTTTACCAGCTTTCTGTGAATTGGATTCAGTCTGCTTCTGGCCAGATTTGCTGGCCATATGGCTTCCCAAAGCCAAAGGCTAATAACATGTTTTAGGCTGAATTGACTACAGCAGCCAGGAACAGTGAATTTGACCCGCAGGTTCCCCGTATGTCCACTCATACACACACACACACACACACACACACACACACACACACACACACACACACACACACACACACACACAAACTTTTGTTACACTGAAGCTCTGCTTTTAAACAAACACCCGCATGACACCGGCAAGGCAGTGAGAAAACAACAGCAGTAAGTTTCTGCTTTGGAAAATAACACCAGCTATAGGGAAGCCTGAAAAACTAAAGGCAAGGTCCTTTTATAAAAAAAAGAGAAAAGAGAAATATGGAGTACTAATACCTCAAACAACCTTAATGCACTGTTAGTTTGATTTAAGACACTCATGATTCCAAGAAGTGCTAACAACAACAGATGCTGCTCTTTTAATGGGAAACATACAATCCTGTTCACTCACCTTATGGAATTCATTGTCACCATCCTCTGCTCCGCCACAGGAAGGGAAGATGAGGGCCACAGATGTAGATAAGAAGACATGGTGCAGCAGCAATGTCTCTCTGATATTTAAACCCTGTGTGCCACTTGGCTCATGCCCATGGCAGCAGAGAAAGGGCTGTGTGCTTCCGCATCTTGATTCCCACCTACGTGAGCCCTGATTCCACAAAGCACCAGGGCTCATGCTCATCTTCCAGCACCTCAGTACCGCACTCAAGTCACACGCCTGCCCAGAGCACCCAGAGTTACCCCCTGCTCGCCACTTTAGAGCCTGTAGCCAACCCACAGAGTTCATGATTTATTCCTCTGTACCACCCTTCTGGGTCTTCTATCTTAGCACTAAGTCTAATTAGCTTTATAGTGAGCGTATTTTCTTTTTGCCAAGCAGAAAATCAATACCCGACTACACAGACATAAACACTGACTGACCTGTGTATAGGTGAGACCAGTTATTTCTGGGTTGGCATCAGTGTTTAACACCCTGCTGTATCAAGCCTCACCTCCTAGGCCATACTCTGACAATTTGGTCTCACGTACAGACATCCTCCTGCAACTTGACTGCAGCATTTCCCCAGCCTCGCAAGGCTTTTCACAAGGGACCCCCTTAGCCAGCAGTCACAAAGTTGTTCAGAAATAAGCAAGCAGAGTCCCAAAGGATATTGACCTGTACAGCTTTAAGATGTGGGGGAAAAGGCTCCAAGCATATATCACACCTGATATGCCATATGTCTGAGGGTATATCAAACCCAGATGAAACGAAAAAGGATTCTTATTTTCCTAATGAAATTGAAGCCTAGGGAAAGTCATATCAGATCAGTATCCCCCTCCTAGTCCATCTCAAAGAAATTATTTTACCTCTTAGTTGGACTTAGGGTAATTGTATAAAGGCTTCCAATCTCTGAAATCTGTAATGAAATTTGTAATCCTGACCTGCTGGATATGAGCTGTACAATTACTTGGAGTATATTTAGAGCAAATAATCCATTCCCCCAAAGCTCCAAACATTCATGGCTGCAGATGCACGGCCCTACCAAGGGTCTCCATTATAATTACTTGTGCAACAAGGTGAAGGCCACATCTGACTCCTGCTAAGCCCTTTAGGGGAGCTCATCCTCTCTTTTGACAGTGCTTGAGACATATTAAGCCTTTGCTGAATCAATATCTATTGTATAGGAGCAGAATACAGTGAGATAGAAAAACCATCCAAACAAGTCCAGTCATTACAAACCAATACAGAACAACCCATAACTACACTGAGCAGGCAGCAAAACCCACCAAAATGGGTCACACTTCTGTAAGTTAAAACCAGCAGAGAAAAGGTTCATCGGATATGGTGATGAAAACTGTTGGAATTACAGCTATAAATAGCCCTTGAATTATGAAGCTCACTCAGGTCAACGAAGCAGAGGCACTTGGATCCCACAGCGGTCGTCCCCCCACCGACCTCCACGGTCAGCAGAGTGGGCCTATATGTGCCTGCTTCACTTAAATCTGTGCTGAAGTTGCACTAAAACGGAAAAAGGCTTCATCTTAACCACAAAGTTACCCAGATTCAGAAGTTGCTCACTCAACTGTGGGATACAAAAGCCAGCTTGACTCAAAGCATTTTTCACAGGATAGGTAGTTTGAGACTCAAATGTCTACTGGTTTATCCTTGACAAAAGGACCTGAGGTATCAGATTGTCTTAATCATAGAGACTATTAAACTAAGCAAACATATATGGCTGGAGCGTAGCACAGGTTTGGAACCCACCCAGTGACTCAAGTCAGAAAGTTCATTATTGTTTTCTAAGACTGCTTCCTAACCCCCTTTCTCAGACTGCCATGCAGTGACCAAAGCACTCGGAGCCCCAAAGCTTTTCAAGTCTCAGTCATGCTTAATGATGAGGTTTTAAGCCCTCCTTCACTGAGGATCAAACCAACCAGGTCTTTTTCTGAATCAGGTCCATTGTTTTTTGCCTGTTGCGAGACCAAGCTCTCCTATAAAGATTCAAAGGCCTTGTTTTGCAAAGCCTTGCAGAGAGGGAGACTTCTCCAGACAGTAATTCTGCATTAGCAGCTCAGCACAGGGAACGAGGACTGAGGCTGCCCAAGTGTCCCAGACCCCCACAAAGTTCCTGTGCTGGGAAGCTGGTAACAGATTGTTAGAAAGGGTTAAAGCAGCTGTCCGCACAGCTCTCCGTGCTCTCCGGAGGGTGGCAAAGCGCATTGTTTGGCGTAATCATGACACAGATCTGCATGTGTATGTCTTCAATAATTCATGTTGCAGCTTGTCTCGCTGTGGGGACAGATGTCAGTGAAATCAGTGACAGCCGATCACGCTGATCCCTCACATAATCACAGGAGAGCTGATCCTGTGGCAACACTGAGCCTTGGAACCCGCCTGTGGTGCTGATGTGGGGGTGACAAGAGCAGGCAGACACAGCCACGTACAACAACTGTGTCTGAAAACACACCAGTGGTCATGCAGCAGCACCGCACATCTCACAGGGATCGCACGCTGAGGAGAGGCCAGAATAGCTGCCGTGGGCTGCAGGCCCCCCCACTGAGGGGCCGTATCATGCATACCCCACGTGAAAGATGAGTACAAGGCACTCTGACAGCTTGTGTGAGCCCTGCACAAGTTCACATGTGCTTCAAAACAAGCCAGTTGTTTCCTCTTTTTCCTGTTTTTTCAATGCTTTGATTTCAAACCCATTCACCACCTCCATTCGGTTCTGTCCCATTTCATGCTGTACTGGTCTGCTCCAATTCCCAGCCACTGACAGGAGAGAGCAAAGCGCAGTTGTGCTCACCACAGAGCTTGGCTATAATCCCTCTGGGAGAGAAAGTGAATCAGTGCTAATTAGAATGATTGGATCCCTTCATCTTGTTTGAAAAATCTACTGTTGTTAGACAAAAAAAGCACATTCTTCCCGGCATTAAATCCTTCCTGTTCATTTTTACTCCAATGCCTTATCCAAATTGTTCCATGTCCTCTGTTTGGGTATTTAAGAAAGCCACCCAATTAGTTTTTTATGGTGGGGGTTTTTTTGTTTGTTTTGTTTTCTTTGGGCTTTTTGGTTTTTGGTTGGGGTTTTCTTTGGTTGTTTTTTTGGTGGTGGTGGTGTTTGTTTGTTTGTTTTTCCAAACACACAGATACATAGCTCGATTAGATCAGCTTTCTAAGTCCATTTCTCTTTGCTGGATGGATTTCTGTACCTGTGTTTGAAGCAGCAGTTAAGCAAATCCACAGCTAACTTAAGTGGGCATGTTACACCTTCCATCACTGGCAGAAATCAAGATGAGATGACTTACACCAGAAAAATGGGAGTTTAAGGGAGGGATAACTTTTTCACTTTTATGGCAGCAACTTAAAAGCCCAAGTGAAACCTGTCTCAGTCATATACATACATATACACATGTGTGTATATACAGGATTTCTGTCAAGTGATACAGACAGTGCCAGGACCACAAACTGGACTCTAGGGCCAGGTATTCCCAATCCACAGAGCAGTGTGGTCTGCAGGTTTGTCTCTCAATCATCTTCTTCGCCAGCAATGTCAGTGCCAGCAGAAACCTCATCTAACATCAGTGCATTTTAAAAAGGACATTAATTCCCCATTATACTCAGATCAGATTGTTTTCAAGGCAACATCCTAACTGAGTCAAAGTACCTCATTAGAGCTGCCATGCATACTGTTGTTTAACATCATGTGCCATTTTTCCTGGGAAGGTGCATTTACATAAACATTTCTAATCACAGCCCTGTAAAGAGACACAGTATAATAATTTATGACTTTTACGTAATATGTCATATGAATCTTAACATATGGCATTACACTGTATGATGGCAATCTTGGCTCTTCCAAGGGAACCTGGAAAACATCCAGTGAAATGTGAATGAGCCAAAGGCAATAGAGAACCATATCCACGCTAATCCAGGTTTACACCTTTCATTCAGCACTCCAAGCTTCCACCAGATGGTTTTGCACAGAAGCATTAATGCCAGGAATCACTGTACACCCAGTTTTCAGAAGGCTCCAATGTGAAAATAATCCTGATAAATGGCATCAGCAAATCAAAGGTGCAAGGAATGGTCTGAAGTCTTTAGAAGGTGCCAAAGGTGCCAAAAGGTGACTTTAGATCTTTGCCATTCCAGATCACTGCTCCTTCATTTTGCAAGGGGAGTTAAGGGTGGGTTCCTTGTCTGTCGTACAGCCGTTACACCCATACAAGGATAACCAAATACTAATTCTGGAGTGACGTTTGCAAGCTGGAGTGTCGCAGGCTCCAAAAAAGCTTGATGAGATTTGCATTGATAACCGAACTTCCTTAGATGACCACAAGGAATTTCCCTCCAAGTTTTGAGGATACCATAGTGAGCAAAATGCTAGTGTCAACGCATCAGAGTAATGTACTGAGATTTCAGAGAACTATAAACAGCTGATGCCAAAATAAAATCACCCCACTACAAACCTGGTACCCAGAACACCTTCTTGCACTATGTTATGGGAATGTGAACACTGACTCAGCTATCGGAGGTGAAGATAACAGACAGGAGTGTATTACCACTTCTGCTGCACTTTTCTTTCTCTCTATATTTGAAATGGTGCCTGGTAGCTTAAATAAGCATCCACAGTGAAGTGCTTTATCTGAGGTCACCTGCAAAGCCTACACCTGCATCAACAGAGAGCATTTGGTACAAATCTCCATCTCCACAAACTATTAAGAACTGCACATGTAAAAATGTCAAAGCTGTTGCTGCTGAGACAAGATTCTAGTCCCAGCACTGGCTGCCCCTGCGCCAGTTTGCCTACAGACTGGAGTAATGCCTCAGGATGGGGTTTTCTTGTGGAGGGGTGGTGATGGCATTTGGTGCTCTGGTATTCTGGCACAGGCGAGTGGATTCTGCAGGAACCCCTTCCAGGCCAGGAATGCATTTTGTAACCACCCCTGCCTTGGCATTCTTGGTTGCTCCATACTGTCATGTACTTCGGGTCACGCAAGGTTCTCTTTGTGTGAGGTACCTCAAAATGGCATCTCCCTACTCCTCCATGCTGCCAGCCACAGGGGACGTGTCCCTCATGTGACACATACCAACAGCACATATGTCAGCTTTTCATTTCCTAAAAAACCAAAATCCCACTTTTTTTTCGCTCCACAGCAGCATATGTGTGATGAGCCAGCTGTCAGGGAAACACCATTTTCAGCTTCCTGCCCTGCAAGTCGGTTGAACAAAACAGCATATTGCCACGTTGTTCCAGGAGTGTGAGGGAGAAGAAAGGAAAGGTTTAACTTTTGCTGTTGGCTCCCAGTTCCTTTGTGGCAGACATGGCTCCATCAGACACAACGGCTTTGTTACAGCACGTTTCAGGCAGGGCTCAAGCGTTGAATATTCAGCAGGGCTCCAGGCTAGCGATTCTGTTGCAGCTAGGTTTCTTGTCTTCCAGGAAGCCCTTGACAAAGGTCACAAACAATTTGTTCGTTCCTCTTATTAAAATAAAGATGGAAAGCATTGATGATAGCTCTGCCCAGCAGCTAACTTCATCATCTGTAGCAGTTCCAACATATGCTTGTGAGATAATGAAAAATACAGCATTAAATACAGTGGCAGATTGAATCTTGTTTCAGGGTAAATATAGTAAGTCATTTTTTTTTCCTCCTCATTTCCTCAGAACCTGTTTAGCATTAGACTGTTAATATCATCACTGATACATGACAAAACCATTGCATAATATACTGCATTTGAAGCCAGCCCCCCCATAAAAGTGAGCAATGACAAAGTGTGAACATTACTCAGGCACTGATAGTAATAAAGTGCTCCAAGCCAGCCCTCTTCCGGATGTTTCCATTCACACACCTTCAAAGAACAGGGCTTTGGGCCAGGCTGTGCACCTCAGCCTCCCACCCGCTAAGTCAGGTTCAAGACGGAATCCCTTTAGGCTTCTGTCCAGGTCCTGCAGCTCCACCCATGTTCCTTGGCCCTGAGGTTGGGCACTGCTGCCCTGCTCACTGCCAAATCTTTCCTCAACTTGTGCTCTTGTCAACATGGAAGACAGCCGATTTATCTTCTCCAAGGAATCTTAATTAGAAGCCTTGACAGACTTTGTAGACAAACCGCATCTTGCAGAAAACTGCTCAAATTCTCTGGATGCTTCACTGCTGCCCTGCAATATTCCTCTCCAGACATCTCTCCTGACCTGGAGCCCATCTCAACAGTGAAAGGCCTTTTGCCTGCAGAAACTTCTTGAGCACATCCTCACACCTCTCGTTACAGTCAACAATTCCAATAAACATCTCCAGAGAGTGCACAGTAGCTCCCTTCTGAGCTTCATGAGGAGTGGCAGTTCTGCCACATTAGCCAGGTGATGCAGGAGAGTGGTGGCCAGCACATCACCTCTGTTCCCACTGCTGAATGTTGTGCATTGCTGTTCTCATTGTGCTGAGGGTGCGGTTCAGACAGCATGCACACCTGAGAGACGCCAGCCACCAAACAGGTCTGGAAGGCCAAGATTCCAAGTAGGCACCACTTTCTCCCGTTTTGCGGGTGGCACAGTGCTGTTTGTGAGCTGCCCTTCCAAATGAGGTACCCCACCTACACTTACATGTAGCTACCTTACATAAAGAGTTCCTGCACTATGGACATTCAGCCTGGCATCTGCATCTTAAATCCTGATACTTGACTGTCTTGTCTATTTCCTTCCAATTAAACCAATGTCAGCCCTGGGGCTTGAAGAAGCCAAATCCATGTTCCTTATTGGCAGATCTGCAAGAACTCCACCCACAACCACATTTAATTAAACACTAGGGTTTAAATGAGCAATCAGTTCATTACTATTTACTATAAACTGTTCTAAATATCCCAAGTCCTATGGCTAGATTTTTCCAGTGATGTTAGAGCAAGAAAAATAAATTTCTTGGAAATTGCTTGAAGCTATTTTAGTCAAGAAGCCACGGACTTACAGACATGTACAGATCCCTGCAATTTCCATTCTCATTGCTGTTAGCAGCATCATGCAGCTGTCCTGCTGTCCATTCACATAAAATGAGAAATTAGGAAATCAATTAGCCCATACTGCAGCTGGAAAAACAGACTCAGCGGATCAAGGTGCCTTCTCACCCACACTGGAAGAGCTGTTAGAAGCACTTGGGCACAACCAGGCATTAGCTGGGACAGGGACACACAGGCATCACAGACAGTGGTTCTGGGCTCTGAAGACAATCAGCCAGATTTGCTTAGAGAGAGAGAAAGCCCAGGCAGGAGGAGGAAGGTGGGAATGAAAGACAGGAAAGAAGACAAGCCCAGTTTGCAATGCCACGTGCAGACTGAGCTGTTCAGTATTCCCAGCTGAGGAACCATCTTACTGACGCACACAGCTTCCCTGGACAAGTGGTGTCAGAGTCCCCACATGTCCTGGGCCAGCTGCACAGGGCAGGTGGGTCAGTCCAATGTTCTCACACCAAGAAACTGCCCCTTGCCCAAGCCTGGCTATGTCTGAACAGCAGAGCCCATCTCCTGTGTTCCAGGGAATTTATCTAGCCATAGGCAGTTTTTATGCATTTCCCTGTGTGCCCATTCCATCTCCCAGCTCCAACAGCTCATTGCCCTGACATACTCCCAACAGATGCCATCACACACAGCTAAACAAGCTGCTCTTTCCAGCCTTGTCTCTTGAGATGGGCACTGCTGCCCTCTTTCCTCATCTGTCCCTGTTGCCATCATCTTTTCTGTGCCTTGCACAGTATTTCCCTGCCTTTATGTGAAATAACAAAATAAAATATCTATATATTTAAAAAAAAAAGGAAACCAAAAAAACCCACAACCCCCCCAAACAAAACAAAAAAAACCCAACCCACACACAAACAAACTAAAAAAACTCCAATCTCCCACACCAAAAACCAACAACAAAACAAAACAACCTAAGGGAACTTGATACAAAGCAGCAAAGCCGAATTTCAGCACTTTTCTAAACCTTTTCAACAGTATTTACACTAAAAAAAGCAATAGCTTTTAAGTTATTTGATACAAAATGCCGCTGTAAAGAGAGCCAGACTGCTCTGGACCGGCCGCACAAGAACAGCGGCACTTCCAGGCGTCAGCACCCTCCATGCTGTTTTCTCAGCCCATTCCAGGGCTGCACCATGCTCGCACCAATGGCGGAAAATACAGAACCCAACCAGTACCCGGGCACCTGTGGATAAGTACTACCTTACTAAGCCCAGGTCAGAACATCCTCACATACATCTCTGCTCTCCTTGCAGCCTCTCCAAGAGCCTCAGCGAAGAAGGCTGACACGAGCGGGAATGAAGAACTGGCCAAGCCAGAGTGACAGTGCAATCACACGATCATCTTTAAGGTGATAATCTATGGCCAGCTGCTGCTCAGACATCCCTCCTATCAACAGCTGGCCACTGACCTCACACAACTTCACAAGTTCTTTTTTCAAACATTATTTCAGATGTTTCCATCCCTTTAAAGCCACTCCTGCTCATGGCTAAGTAGGTAATTTGCTTTTCTCACCTGCTATGTAAATTGATTAATCACAGGCAAACAGAAGGCTGGTTCTTGTGCTGAGGAGGAAGGAAATCTGTATCAACTGCTCTTTATGACACTGGGGTTTCACAAAACTTCCACCAAAGCTAAACCTTTAGCCTGTGCTCCAGCTCCCAACTTAACTTTCCTCTGGCCAAAAGGGAACAATCTTTCAGAAAGCTTTTAAACTCCCTGAAAAATCACAGCACAAGGAACAGAAATATGATTTTCTTTATTTCAGCCCAACACAATAAACATTCCATCAGGCACACAGGGCTACACAGATGGTTCCCGAAGGGAATGGACCATCTTTCAAGGGCCAGTTGCAAAGTGACACCATCACTTTATCACTCCAGCCTCCCACTTAAGGCAGAGTTGGAAGTTCTTCATAAAGCAGCATTCTGCAGATGGCAACATTTACACATGATGTATATCACCTTTAGGGAACCTCAGAGGTTGTACAGCATTAAGGATGTCCCTGGCACTGTCATCCATCACAGGATCAAAGTGAGAAAGTTACCAAGGAACCCTCCCTGGTGGCAAGGCAGTCAAACTCTGTGTACTTTGCCAAGAGGTATGGAAAACTCTCTGATGTCTATGTAACTCAGATCACAACAACAAAGTGCTTATACAGCTTGAGTCATAAGATATCTATGTAACCTTAATATTAATATAACCCAAATCATTACTTTTATCAATATAACTTGAAGAATATTAATATAACCTGATACCTATAACCTGATGCTTATAACCTAAATCATAGTTTCTATACCCATAACCTGATGCTTATAACCTGAATCATAACTTTTAATATCCATATAATCCAATATGAATAACTTCTTATACGATGTAATAGCTAGTATATAGTTAACTAGTTACTTATACGCAGAATAGAGAAAAAAGATAAAAAACTTACCAGGTGTACTTTAGAGATAAGTAAGTGTAGTACTAATGAGAAATTGGCAAGCCAAGCCAATTATCCACAAGACCAAGAATTTAGACTGGTTAAGACCAGATAGACTAAAGGCCATCACAACTGCGCATGCCTCGAAGACAAAGTTGAAAAGTTCAAGTGTGAAGAAGACTTTAGAAGCCTTCATCAAAGACCCCCGAAGACCCCCGAATTGGGGAAGTGCATGCGCAGTGCAAAGAATTATCTAATAACCATGAGATCATGTTATGTAAATTAGTTCTGGCACGTATGTGATGATGCTGTAATGACATAGCAACATTAAGCAAATTTTTACTGTATAAATAAATCGCCGCACTTAACAAAGGCGGGTGAGTTAGGAGGAGAAATCCCCCTCACCACCGGCGCTGCAATAAACAAATACCTGCTCTATAGACATCGGTCTATGGGGATTTATTTCCAGCCTATCTTTCGGGCATCATCTCCCAGCACTCAGCGAGCACAGGAATCGTCAGGACAACCCCTGAAAGCAGCAGCAGTGTCCTCCCCACCTCCGACATAATGATTTCACCATTACAGACTCCTCATCTACTGCTCACAGAACTCTCTTTGACAAGAGGAAGGCACACCCCTTACCTGATGGCCACTGTGCTGATTCTCTCAGCTGAGAAGCTGAGGAAATGCTGTTTCCTGACCCCAGGAACTGTGTGCAACTGTCAGACATCCACAGGAAACCCTGTCAGTGGGAGCGTGGGATCAGCGGCTCCCCAGCCCAAGAGCACTGGGGTGAGACAAGGAAGATGAAGTCGGTCACTGCCCAGCAGGGGCCCTAAACAAAGCTGTACCCCTGCAAAATTCCATGGGAGCTGTGGATCAGGTGCAGGTGCCTAGCCCACCACGGTGACCCTTCAGAGCCACGAACCTGTGCCAGCAGGTCCCACCTTTGGCACCAAACCTGCAAGGTGCTGACAGTTTTGCTAAAGACAGGAGCCAGTGACAGGCTCTCACACCCTCAGAGAAGGATGAAAACACTTTTCGTCCTCCCCAGGCACTACATACCCAAGCTCACTAATATCCAATTCCTCCGAAGCATTTCTGCTGAAAACTTCCATTTCATTACACACACGCACCCCCTCATCCCCCCCCCATCATCCAACCAACTGGGGACTGTAGAACACCTCTACATGCCAGTTACGGCTGGACTGCCCCAGCCCAGCAGAAATGCTTCCAGCTGTTAAACACCGTTCATGGATGACACACAGCTTGCTCATGGCATGACTCGTAGCAGCTGATGGCCATGTGAGGGTCAGCATGACAGCAAGGCTCGGGATAGCTGCTGCAGAGCAGCACAATGCCATGGTTCATGGAACCTTTCTAAAAGAGAACGTTGGCAGTGCCCATCACACACCATGGCAGCAACAGGCAAGGCAGAAGACTCACCTGACCAACATCTATATGCAAGTACTACACAATCAGACACACGCTACCTTGTAGCAGTGGGCCTCCTGTTCACTGACGCCCCTAAGTCGAGCACTACATGTCTCCTAGGTCTGACTAGTTCAAAAGTAAAGCTTTACAATTAAGGATGAAAATCCAATCTGCCATGAGTAGCAGCACAGTTGGTCCATCTAAGAAGAGACAGGTTATAAACCTGGCTAAGCTCACTTTCCTCCCTTACTCCTGCAAAAGCTGCTTATCCCAAGGCAGCAGCATTCACCTCCTCAGCCTACCTTCAGGTAGTTAACTCCTCTTTATGTTCTGATACAGCCTCTTCTTCTCTCAGCACCTTGTTCTCCCTTCCCTCCTCCCACTCAGCCCACGCAGTAAAAAAAAAAACAACCAAAACCCCAAAACAACAACCCACAATAATCTTTCCATCCCTCCTGCAAGCATGTGTTTATCTCTTTATTTTTAAATGTTACAGCTTCCCAACATCTGTCTCTGTGTGGTATAATCTTACTGATGAAACATTTCATGTTTTTCTTGAGCCCTCATCAATATGTCTCTGTGTTATCAGCTTAGCAGATGGAGACACAGAAGGAATAACCTCAGCTTACCTGGGTGATTTCTTCTTAAGTACATACTTACTAGACTCCAGGACAAGAATCACAGTTATTTTAGCAATGCAACATGATATCTCTCTGTAGCAAACTAAATTCTCCCCTCTAACATCATGTATGCCCCACTGCACTGCAGTCTTCCCCCTGGATTCTCCAAGTTCTTTACACTGAAAACGACTATTTCCAACCTCATTTCATACAGACCGAATAACTCAGGGAGACACTGGGGCCACCAGAAAAGCCACCTGCCTAGCCAGGAGTTTCACCTCCTTTTCCCATACTAGACCCCACTGGTACTGTGGATCTCCACAGCCCTTAGCCAGGTGACTGTCCTTTCAGTTCCTAAAGAAATGCCACTGAGACACCTCTGGCATCTCCAACCTGCAATGACGCTGTACAATGCACATACCCCAAAAAACCACCACTTTTCCCACTTCATGTTTTGGAGGTTCCTCTCTTCTCCATGCAGGTAAACACTCCAGTGATTATAGTAAGCAAAGAGGTTTCCTTAATACTATCTCACCACTATGGAATCCAGCCTCCAAAAGTCTTCCTTCCCTTTTGGCACAGCTGGGTTTTGTGTTAGCCCTCTGACATAACCAAAGACACTTGACCGTGACATTACCCATCACCAGCCCTGCTGTGTGTGACTAAAAGGAGGCAGGTATAGATCTCGCCTTTACCACCTGGCTGTTCCTCCAGCACAGAAACACTGCTCTAGCACCCGAAAAAACCCTGATCTGAGCAACACTGTGACCCTCATTTACTGAGCACTAAGGCAGGTACCAGCCCAGAGCACAGCCTGCAGCCAGAAAGGGTCTGGGAAAACATAAGCCATTCTTTGTATCAGCTTAACAGAAGTTTTGGCCAAGTCACCAAATTCCTGTCAGCTCATTCTAACTCGCAGCCTTGGCCTTGCAGTCAGCATAGAAGCAAACTCAAGTACCACCAAGTACTCCGAAGTACTGCAAGGAGGAGGTGCACTTAGCAGGAGCAGCATTCCATCACAGGCCAGCCCACCTGTCTGCACCTCCATGGACATGTACCGTGTCCCCCCACGCCTGCCAGCATGGGGGTCCAGCACCAGCCCCTGTCCCAAGGAGCAGGTCCAGGGGTGCGTGGGCAGCACTGCTGTGGGGAACCCCAGGTGCAGAGTCAGCAGGAACTGTGAGCCCAGTGCACCACAGCTCAGCCCAACACATCAGGGAGTGAGAGCTCAGCTGAAGGGTATTTGCTGTATGTTAGGGCATGTTGTGGGGGGGGAAGGGTTTTTATTTATTTGGTTTATAATCCTATCTGAATAAAGGTAAACACATAGGGATTATAAATGAAATAAATCTGAATCAGGATAGAATCAGGGTGGAAGAAAAAAAAAATCTCAAGAGGGTCAGGAGATAATGAAGATTATACCTCAATATTGGGATTATGATGTTAGTTCTTTATTTCAATAAAACTGGATAGAGATCTTTTATATCAGGGACAGAGCTTAGCTGTAAGGACAAAGTAATCTTCTGGGAATTATGCACACAAGCTCAGCATCATTTTTATTGGATGGCTGATGAACTGGAAAACTCCAGGATAGCCTGGTTTTAATTTGTAATCTTAATTTTCATATAAATCGGTACAGTTGGAGGAAGGGGGGCAGATGCAGAGGGACTCTAATGCTGTGCTAATATTGCAGCATTAAGACAGCACATGCATTAGGCTACAACTGTAACTCATCTACTATCTGATCCTGTCTTTCTGTCTATCCATCTGTCTTCCACCTTCACATCTATTCATCATTTCCCCACCAAAAAATCTCAACAATGACCCAAGAGCAGAAGAGATTCAGTGTAACATTTCATCCACCAAGGTCTATCCACAACACATCTACAAAGCTCTTGCCTATTAACAACCAGGTCAAATTCCTGGCCTCTGAGATATGGGGACTCCCATCTACGGCTCCTCCAAGTGCTCACTTAACACAACTACAACAGCAGTGAAATGGATCATGTGGCTCTCCAGCCACCAGCATTTAGGCTCTGCCTCAATCCACAAGAAATCGTTTGGCAACTCTGCTTTTTATTCTGCAGAGTTCAGTTATTTTTCCTGCCTCCATCACCTCTGTCTTCAGGAACAAGAGAGGGAAATACAAGTGAGACGGGACTGTGACAGATGAGTTGCGGGTCCAAGACCAGAGCAGTGGTCTCCTCAGCAGCTCTGTCGCACAGGGTTTGCACACACACAGAGCAAATATTTCCCTAACAGTGCCGAGCTGCACAGCCATCAGCAGTGACTGACTGCCCTGGAATTGATTTATTCTATCACTAACACACAGTTTACACAAGCACTGGATTGCAGTAGCCATCGCCTGTATTCCTCTACCTCCCTGCTAAGTACCAAACCCACAGCACTGATGGAACAGCTGCTTTCATAAAGGCAGCAATAACCAAAGGAGCTCCCAGAATTCCATAGCACCTGAGCATCAAAACAAGATTTCCAGAAGGAAAATTGAAATGCCAAAAAGATTTATATTTCCTTATGCAGATATCCTGCAACCTTAGCCTTTAAAACACGGCCTATTGGTGCTGAGACAGAGAAAAAAAACCCACCAAACTTCTTCCACTCCCCAATATGCAGTAACTGTGAAACACAGAATGGGCAAAGCCAGTTTCTACAACCTGCTTGATAGCAAAATGGTGAGTAAATAACAGAGGAGAGTCTGATCGACTCGTACATAATCTTGAAGAGTAAGTTTCTTTATTTTATCCCAGTCAGGAATGCCTTAAATCAATTCCCACTTCTGCCTTTGTTTCCGAGATGACACGGTGACATGCTGGCAAAAATACTGTGTGAGCAAGCAGGACAAAGGGCTTGTTTGCCTCTCTCGGTTCCTCTTCCTCCCCCTGCCACATACATCTCCCCAAGTTCTTCCCCCATCTCAATCATCTCCTCTGGAGAGCCAACAAGAAACCAAAAGGAGCGAGCACCAGCAGCAGCAGCCGCCACAGCAGTGCAATGAATCACCAGTGAGCCTGAGAAGAGAGTGGAAAATCATGCCAGATAATGCCATTGCATCCAAGGAGGAGATCAAGACATGTGCGATGACATCTTACTTCGGGCTTCCAAAGAGCCTCCAAGTGCCTCATCAAGCCTTCCGAAAAAATCAGGCAGTTGTGCACAGACAGACAATTCTGGCTGCAAGTTGGTCAGAGGGAGGAAGGGAGGGGCAGGGGAGAGATGAGGATCAAATGGTCAATTAACATAATGGCTCAAGATTAACAAGGAGGTGCCCCGAGACACTAAGACCAGAGTTATTTACAGTCATTAGTCATGATTTAGAGAAGAAGCTGAGAAATGAGGTGACGACCTATGCAGATAATACCAACTCATTTGGCTTAGTCCAACTTATAGGTTCCTATATCGAAGAAAATGGAATAGATGAAAGACAGAACAATTACAGCAGTAAGTAATGAGCACTGGAACCAGTAATGGCAACCCTCCTGTGCCAAATCCCAGGCAGAGACTACTGCAGATCTGAGAAGTCAGCCAGGTTTTTGGGACAGCAGGACAACGAACCTGTCTCTGTAATGCTACAGACACGGAAGAACAGAGAAGTGTGCTGGAAGTCATACTGAAACCTGGCTCCAGACACAAATATGAGCACAGGTGCCCTATTAAGGGGCTTGGATTTGGTTTTTTTCCTTTAATGACATGCAATCATTTCAGAAAATGATAGAGATGATTACACTCAGCAAGATTGAAAGGCAGCCACACAAATTCAAGATCAAAATCCTTTTTTGTATTTTTTGCCATTTGTCCTTCAAACTCATCGTACTCAACTCTGTTCTTATAATAAAACCAGGACAATTACACGTTTTTCCATCTCAGACAGTTGCCATAAGCAAGACTTTATGTTTAAAAATAGCCACCTATCATCACATATCAAACGCGCTCACACTTGGTTTTACCACTCAGCCTCTGTCACTTTGCAATTGCCCATTCTGGAATTTTTTTTTTTTCCCTTTTTTATTTTCCCTTGGAATACTTGGGCTGCTTATCACCAGCAAGAAGTCAGAGGATTGCCACATCATTTAGTGTAATGTTCTTACGTTTCTGCTGCATTACTTCCTGACAGCACAAGCATACAGAACGTAAGACACTTCCAAGACATTAATTTTATCACATTGCTGTATCCATGGACCACCAGTGATGTTATACGAACAAGTTAAAAAAGCATCTATTACCTACAAAGCAAGCAGTGGAGATCCAGGGGAGAAACATAACTCCTTTCAAAATGACCACAGCTTTCTCATTTGGTGGACAGAAGTGAAAACTACTTAGTCGTGAGAAAAGAGCCATTTTCTACCAGTTTTATGCAGTATTTTACAGCCTCCTGATGTTCCTGTTGCTTCCAACCATTTTTAACTTCATACTAAGTTACGAAAAGATACAGGAACACAAAAATATTCCCTGGCTCCCCTGCCTGCACTTCTCCTTAGGACCATCACACCACTTATCAGCTACGACCCAGCCCTGAGCTCCATCCTCAGTGACATCCCAGAGCCCCAGGGATCCAAGAACATCCCTCAGCAAGGCAGCAAAGCGAGCGCTGGCACACGCTGGGAGTGTGCCCTGGGGACAGATGGTACACGGGGTCCTGGCAGCTGGACATCTCAGCTCCAGATCACCTCAACTCTTGCAGCCCAGTTGGGAAGTTGGTCTTGACCTAACATAACTCTTCAGAAAGAGAGTGTGTTCAGGGAGAAACAAGAGGCGTCCCATTTGCACAGCTCAGACTGCAGATGAATGGATGCCCCACCACAACTTGTCACCCAGGGAGGACAGAAAAGTTCGTGGCCCCCAAAAAACCATTTAATACACTAACTTCCCAGAAATGCTAAAACACCAAACCAGCTCCTCACTTACCACAAACTATTTCTTGTTCTTATCTGTGCACTACTCAACTGCACTGTTTGTGGCAATCAAACTAAAAAACTCATTTGAGCTGAAATGATGCTTTTCACAGGCTTTACCAAGACTCACTGCCCAGAATACCGTTGCAAGCAGGCTGCCATTGTGAACAGAGAACAGAAACATTTCTCTTGCTGCATCAAGGATCTGGGCTGTATGACTCAGTACCCACAGTTTCCAGCCTAGCGCAGGTTTGGTCCTTCCCTTCCCCTAACCCCTAGAGCCTCGTGCCACGGAGGCCTAGCCTGTGCATAGTCCCAGTTACAGCAGCAGTCAGGGTTATGGTGCAGTGTCTGCTCCTGGTACTAGTTCCTGCTAAGTTGCCATCAATGGCGAGGAGAAGCAACTAAAAGCTCCTTTGGGTTCCAGCTGTCATCTTGCCTCCTAATGCCATCTTTTCTTGCAATTCCAGGCTTGCTCCTTCCAAATGCGCTTAGTTAAAAGCTTTTCTTTTGGCTCTCAGGGCAAAGACTTCAGTACTAAGTAGCTTTCCCACTGTTTCCATCTAATCTTCCTATTTATCAACCTGAAGATTCCTCAGCTCTGCTAATCTTTCCTGAGACCGTATAATCCTGAAAGTGATTTTCTAAGGAAGAGAGAGTTAACCAAGCTGCCTGATAACTGCCATTTAGAACTTCTGCTCTGATTTTGCACACTATGCTCCAGCTCAGCCAGGACTGTATCACTTGGTAGCACACAACTCCAGCCTGCCCTCAATTCCTGTTTTCTCCTGAAGGATTTCATGGGCCCGCATCCTTCAAACCCAGCATGGAGAAAAGCAATTACTTGTTAGCCCCTTGACTCCTGCATCCACAACAGGACCGTGTTATCTGTGGTTAGCAGCACTACCCGGACAACAGCTTTAAGGGGAAAAAAAGCATGAAGCTGTTCTTCAAGGGAAACCTACCCACCAGAGCCCTTTTCTCAGCAAGCTGCCCACTAGGCAAAGCAGCTCTCCTTCCTGCTGCACTAGGCAGTGCCTTGATCTTGAAGGCAGGACTGCCCTTTGTTCACGTACAAACCCATGAAAACCTTCTCCCTCATAAATGCTGGTTTTTCTCTAAAAAGGGCGACCAAGAACAAATCCAGCCCTCACACAGCTAAGGATACCCACCATACTATCACGTCACCAAAATTCCCACAATAGTCTTAAGCAAAGTAGACCTGTACTATTTACTTTCCCCCTACTCAAGGTAGGAACAGCAGCAGAACCAACAGACTTTCAAGTGGATTTCAACTGAAACAGAGCGCATTATATGGATTTTTTCTTTATTTCTATGTAAAATACACACAGCAGTCCAAATGCTTCTCTACTAGGTTGAAGACAATGCTGTGTACAATAGAAATACTTAGGCTTTTTAAATGTATTTGTATTATTACATATGGAAGTATTCCTTGTATCCACATGATTCCAAACCATCCCTTCAGCCACCTGGCTGTGGGAGGCAGGCATCCCTGTATCCCACATTCAGTGTCAGGTAATCCTGTCCCTCACGGCACCTTTCTTCCACCTTAAGTGTCTAAGGGCTGCTTTAAGAACTGCCTTCCACGCCATTTTGCACCAAGGTGGAAAAAAGCAGCTTGCACAAACCTGGCTTTTTGTTGAGACTTGCTGAACATCAATCAGCTTCGGCCTTAATGAGGAGCTTTCCATTGGATATTTAAATCCCTGACTTGGAGGAGGCTGATGCTACCCTCAGCAGAACTACAAACCGCGAGAGCGAACACAGATTCAGCAGTGCCATCTTCCAGTATAAGACCCAGTAAGCAAAGGCCTAGTTGTTACCAACCATTTTGTTTGTTGACAAGGAAACTCTCAAGTGTTTAAATAAGTAAAAACAATTCTACCTTTCCTAATTCCAAATTTCTCTACTCTGCTAGCATACTGCCTGGAAAATACCTTCAATTTTGCTTTCTTCCAAATAAGAACACAAGCTAAGCAACAATTTCAGTACCCACCCCCATCCTGCACAATATCTTTTTAATCAAGAATCACAGGTTAATCCCAGCTTTCAAAATACAATAATCATAGAATTTTTTATACAATACACTCATTCCACAACTCGACATGAAAATACCTAATCCTGTAAAACTACACAAATTTCTGATCCAAGTATAGCAGGTAAATCAAACCTGAAATGAAAGGATTAGGAAAGGTTACTGTAATTCTTTTCTGTTAAATAACACAGAAGCAGATTTCACTGAATCTTGCTCTGTAATTCCCATCTGGAAAAGCAGCACTGGAGGAATGAACATGTTCGAAGGCGGCCTTTTTATGACATCTGTACAGTAAACCCCAGCAATCGGAGCCCATCCTAGTCCTTCATCCAGCAGCTGTCCTTGGCATACAACCGCAGTCGTGCTGATCAAGCCCCTGCCCTTGGGACAGCTACATCAATCCGTACAACTTGTGCTCTTCCCCCAAGACTGCCCATCAGCTTCCCAACTTTTCCAACCCAGATGAGAGCCAGGAGTGGCCTTCAAGTTCTCGTTGCCCTACCTGGCACCCACTTGCTCTCTCCATTAGCACACATCCCATCGTGCAGGGATACCATGACCAGTAGCGCTCCAGAGACTAATCAAAGGACATTCACAGGTGGTGTTCTGAGATCCCTACCCAAAGGGCCAGCTCCACCTCCTCCACTCCCCCCTTTTCATTAAGATGCACTTAAAAAGGAAGACCTTTTGCTAGCTCCCACTGAAACCTCAAGGAACACTTGAGAACATGACATGGATATGAACTCAGCACCCACCTAGCTCCAAAGCACCTAAGGACAAGGAAATCTGAAGGCTTCCCTCTTCCTTGCAGATAATCTGAAACCAAGAAATCACCTTTTACTTGATTCACCATGATCTGAAACATCCCCATCTGGACAGCTCAGCACTGCAAAGCATCACAAGGGAATTTCACCCTGCTGCATGTGGAGATGTAGCACGCACAAGTTACTTGTTCTAGTTTTACTGGAACCCAGGAGGGCGGGAGGACAACCACCACTCATGTTCTAACCAGGATTTAGGCCATGCCTGTATAAACCTCTTCTGTACTCATTTCCAAGCATGGCCTTCCCAACACTTCAGAGTCCTTTGGAAATGCCCCCTCCACAGCAGCCGCAGGAAAGCCGCTGCTCTGACAGGCCTAGCTATCAGCATCAGGGTAACAGCCTGTTCCAACACCATTCATCCCACAGAGGGAGCAATAAAGCCCAGCTACTGCTTCTGCCTGCTGCAAGGATCACATGTTTCAGTACTATTCTCCATCTTGGAAAGCCAACAAATGCCCTAACCTTGCATAAGACATCTATTTTGTCTTCTTGCAACATATTCATTTTTGTTCTGGCACCCTGGCCTTCTCATGAAACCAATAAAGCATGAAATGCCTCTGCACAGAATGGCACTTCGTATTTTCTGTCTCACATGTTAATTACTTCCCTGCTTTTCTTCATTCGGTGGGGGAATTAACCCACATAGCCTGTGAGAATGAACTGATACAGCAAGAAACCTGTTGTATGCCTCCACTCTCCATTTCAGAGACTTTTGCTCATCTAGTACTTCTTCTGAACTTATAAACTGCAATTCAGGAACTAAACAGATCCATCCCATTCTGACAGCAGCCTGCAATGTATTAACCAGGGGGCTACAGAGATGCTACAACAAGGAAACTCAGCATTTCTTTGTTTTAAAACCATGTGAAAGCCATAAAATTAGACACTCCTGCACAATGAAAACAATGCTGGAAAACAAGTTAACACCAACTCTGAAAAAAACCAAGAAGAACTGTCAGGAAGTAAAAGGTACCTGTGCAGTTAACAAATAGGGAAATGCTGTCTGATGTACCCTTTTTTATTTTAAGTAAAAGAGAGAAACAAATAGTCAAATAAAAGTAGAAAAAAATCCATCGCAGACCAAACACTACCAACCCATCGAACTCCATCAGTCCCTTTTCCTCACAAATACTTCAGGAGTACTGCTAACAACCCTTCCTACTTAAAGATGATCTTGCTGCCAAAGGATTAAAGCAGATACACTATCCATCAAGACTCTGATGCCTTTTTGGTTTATCTTTTCTGGAGCTACTGGAAAACTGTGAATAAAAATCACACATTAAAAAACCTGAAAGCTAAGGCTTATATATTAAATTATCCCTATTTTTTGTTTTGTTAAATACAACTCATCTAGTCCCAGCTGAGGACATCAAGGATGTCATTCTGTGATTCAGAAAGCACAGGAAGCCAGAACGAGTTTTCTGCAATTTACAAGGAGGAATAAAGACAACCTGGAAGATTCCAGATGATGTGCTCTTCAACAACACACCTCTGAGGGTACTGAGAGCCAAAACCAGCCTCCCTGCACAGTACACTGTCACTGGGTTAATGTTTGTTGCTAGGGCCTTCTAAGCATATGTGAGAAGCCTTACCGGAGATGCTAGTTCCTGAGCTCCTGGTCTTTCCTTTACTCAAGTCTCCAAAGCAGGACCTCATTCCAGCTGTTGGCAAGCCCTGAGATGGACGTACGTGCCTGACGGAGGCCTCAGGGATAGCTGCAGTTCCATCTAGGATGGTATCTGGGCACAAAGTGCCATCACAGACTTCCAGCTCCAGAAGCCATACCAGCCCAAAGCTCCTGAACACTGAGTAACCTGCAGGCTGACAGGCAGCTGTGGAGCACCTGACTTCCCTCTGCTCATCTTGAAGGGGGAAACAAACCCAAGCAAGCTCAAATACAGGCTCATTCCACCTTGCTTCACCTCTTGTTCTTCACAGCTCAGTACAAACCAGGCCATAATGCAGTGCGGGTTGCCAGCCCATCCTGATGATGTAGTTATTTCCAATTGGCACTTGGGAGCAGTGAAGATGGGAGGCATTACTCATCGCCAAGAGTACAGATGTTTCTAATTGCTTTCCATTACCAAGAATAACAGCTGTTTACATCTATCAGCAAATAATTCACAAGAGCTCCAGACTATTAAGATAACACACCCCACCTGGTCACCATCACAAGTTGTCAAGGCCAAGGTAGTGGCTGCCAGAATCCCCTTCTGCATCTCTGTTCATCAAATGACAGCATGTGTCACCTTCAGATATCCTTATGCTACCCCACAAGCCCTGGCTTCTTGGTGGCCTGACAGATCACACGGACATATGGATTCTTCATGGCCTCGCAGTAAATGTTTTACGGTTATACCACAGTCAAGGGCAAATGACAGGAGCGAGGGACTTGTGAATAACCCAGTAAAAGAAATACCCACGCTTCTAATAAACTGGTTAGCAAAAAAGCGTGCCTGCTTTGCACACATTTGTGCGCAGAACAGCCTTTAAAAACACCTCAAGTAGCTGACAGTGGGCTTAAGTTTGCGGCTCTCCTGTGCCTCGACCAGGGCCTGGGTAAGGGGCCTGCACAAAATGGTCAGCACAGGAACTCACTGCTCCCTTCACTGACTCGAGCTACCTTTTTCAAGGCTGGCGCAGGCCATGAACTCACTTTCCTCACACCAGCCCATCTAGGCAGCAGGGACTGTCCTTTTCCAGCCCTTCATAGCTGGGGGCCTGGGTCTCTGGCAGGGGCTCTCCACCATTTACCCCATATAAGTAGATAAGCAGCCAATTAACACTAACAATTAGGAAACAGGCAGCCTAACACCCTAGACTGGTATCTAATGAGTTCAGCAGTATTAACCATTTTCTGATCATTAAAGCTGCATTTTCATTTGCCTGACAGAGCTCTAAGTCCACATGTCTGCAAACAAAAACCTGCTTTTCCAAATTCAAGTGGATTTCTACCTTTGAATCTAGGATAACCAGGCTGATTTCACAAGAAACAAAGGAGAGGAAGGAAGAGAAGCCCTCCATCAAATGTTTTGGTCCATGCATAAACCCCTCCTTCCAGCCATTCCCCTGGGAACTCTTTCTCATGTACAAATCCCTTGCAGAATGTATCAAATATCTCTGGCAACAGCACTGGTATATCAGGATCTTCTTCCAACAGTATTTTACCCATTGCACTGAACTGTTTCCACTACAGACAGCTTTCTTGATTATTATTTTACAACCTAATAACTAAATCCTTAAATTACTGACATACACTTGATCCTGCTGCACTTTGGCCCATGCTGAGCAGCAAGCGCTGCTTTAATTAGGTTAGGATTAATGGGGCACAAATCCTTCAAAGGGTCAGTGTGCTGGTCCCGAGCTCAATACACCAAAACCAAAAGGATCTGTACAGAGTACCTAATTTGGAAGCTGCTTCTATTTCAGATGTGTCATCTGTGCCCCCCTCCCAAACTGCCAGCCAACCCCTGCTCCATCTTTTACAACTTAAAAACAAGTTCCAAAGGGTTCTTCTGTGAAGTTACTGCAGTAGGACACATAGGACTCTTTGATCTACTTTTGAGAACTGTATTCAGCCCCTCCCGCTAAAGAATGGGTCTCTTGGGTTAGTCCATCGTGGCTTTTTGCCTTGGGAACATCCAGATGCCCAGCTGCCATCTCCTCTGCACGTTTCCTTAAACAAAGCAGTCCCAGGAAAGGAATTACTGATTGCTCCATGTTTTGGTCTCCCAGAGTTGCGCAGCCATTGTTGTTCTCATCACTTGTGCTATTTCGGGGCAGTGTCTCCTGCCCAGGGAAGGCTGCCAACAGGAGCAGAATGCCATTATGAGAGGAGGCTGCTGTGAGCTGCCACCATCACAGGGAATTTATCACTGTGAGCCACAAGCATAATGGACTCCTTCACCAAATGACTTTGGATACACAGGGCTTGGCACCGACTGCCATCCACATGCAATTATTAAACTGCAAATGCATGTAATAGGAGCAGGGGACAGGGACATCACATCAGTGCAGGCAGCCATCTCTTAGCAGCTCTGCACACACAGGCACAGGAATTCACTCCAAGAGTCCAGACTGCCCGACAGGCGGGCAGGAAAAAAAACCACTGAAAAAAAGAAACTCCAGAGCTTTGCTAAACCCAGCAGCTCAGGAGAGATGTTAATATTGAATGCTTTTGGCTGGGAGAGTGAGCTTGGCTAGAAAAATCCAGATACAGAAGCCACAGAACTATTTGTAAACCTTTGATGCCTCAACTTTCCATCTTTCCCTGCCCTATTCTGGATTATGGACCAACACATGAACTCCATTAGGCACACAGACCTTTCCCAACAGCCATTTCCTAAAAAGGCAACTATGTAAGTAGTCTGTTTTCCAAAGTGTTCAGCAGCTCAAAACCCTCACTCCAAGAACAAACTTTTCCCTGTGTGTGTCCATGTGATCCTTCTAGGCCAAGCTAGGAAGGGAAACCTTGTACCTGTGAATGCAGACAGGTGAATACATCCACTGGAGCCAGAGCACAGGGGGAAAACCCTCTAGATGGTGCTGTCATGTGAGTCTGCAAGCCCTACACCTTCACAGTCGGACTAGAAGCTCCAATTCTTCCAACATGGTTACTACCATCTCCTGTGCTTCCATCACTTCTCTCTCAAGCACATCTCTCTCAGGCTGCCTCACTTGGACCCACACCAGATATTTTCTTTAGGCTACATGGAATTTCACTTCATAGTAGTCTCCTAAAGCCCTACAAACCTGTTGGCTTCCCATACATCCAACAAAGGAGGTGAGATCTGGATTTAGGATTCCCGCCTTTTGCTTCACTTCTGTTGCTGAGGCTCTAAGCAATCTCAGATCAGCCAAGTAATCAGAGCTGATACACGAACAAACACAACTGTCCATGCACGCTTTTTGGCAGCTAATCAATTATAAAGATATAGCTTAGCCCATGAGGGACATAGAATACCACGACTTGTTACTTCCTAAATCTCTCCATTCCCCTGGGAATCCTCACTGGTCAGTGACTAGATTAGCTTCCTCACCTGCTATTGTCCAGGCAGCGCGCTCCCTGTGCCCTACCCTCATCCTCTTCTCTCTCGTTGTGACTTTTTATATCAAATATATTGCTGTTGGACACTGAACCCTTTTGCTCTCCCATTTTTCACTGTCTCCAGTGTAGCTCAATCACCCTATCCCAACCCATACCATAATTCTCCGCCCAAAGACTTCTTGCTGAAGTAATGAGCAGAGCTGTCTGTGCCTCCACTCGGTGATGCAGGCCACGTACACCCATGCTGTATGCATCAGCTTCTACAATCCCAGGATAGTAAAACTGTTCCCAACAGCATTTCAAATATTTCTTTTTTTTTTTAAATTAAAAATAATAATAATAAAAAAAAACCCCCTCAACAAGTTGCTCATTCTCCTGGTGGCAGCTTCTGAAAAGCTTCGAAGAACTCGAATATTTAAAAACTCCAGAAGCAGATACTGGCTTAGGTTTTGAATTTTTTTCCCTTCTTCCTGTTCTTATTTACAATCCAGGCTCAGATTCCTACATCCCCAGGCTCCCAGTCTGGCATGCTGGAGGCTGCCACCTGGTGAGAGAGCTGGGAGTAGAGAGATTTAAGGGAAAAGACTACCAATTACCAGGAACGTAGCAGCCAAGTTTCTATCCAAGACCAACGCTCCTGTGGGCTCCTTTTCCGCCTGCGTTAAGCTCACAATGCCCAGGCAGCAGGAGCTGCAGCAGACAGCCACAGCCCCCATCTATCTGCACACAGCTCTAACTCACCCGTATGTTCCTCGACTTGAGCACACAGTGCTGTAACTGATGAGGAAGATGGATAGATAAATGTCCAATATGTTGAGCCCTGAAAGATGCCGACACAACCTGACCCAATTAATCTTCCTGCAGTGCCTGAGCTCTAATGGGTGCCCAGGCACACGCCATTCGTCACCCTACACCCATCCATCATGCTGCAGCACGTACGGGGCCTGGCAGGGCTCTGCGACACCTGGGGGACAGGGCACCTCTACAGCTGCAGAAGGCAAGTTCTCAAGCTCATTATTTTACTTGGTCCTGGCATAGAGGAGCCAAAACCTCTTACCAGCACTACTGAGTTCTTATCAAGATATCCAAATAATACAGATTCTTTGACACAACTTGCTTATTTCGACAAAAAGGAGAAGCTCCTTTGCATTGAGTTTTGGAAGCTCTTCTTTTTAAGGATAGGGCGCGCCTCAGAATTTCCCCCAGGATGAGTGACTGCACTTTCACGCTGTGTATCAATACAATGACTGTGCCACCCTGAGCAGCATTTCCACATCTGCCGGGAAAGCAGCTCCTGACACCTGATTTACTCTCACAGAACTCAATGCAAGCAGGGAACTCCCTCATCAAGGCTTAAGTGGCCAACTGGGAAACAACTTCTACTTGCAAATTGTTACAAGGCACCTTAAGCGGAGACTCAAATTCATCCCAGTGCGTGCCATTCCTTTTTCACGGCTACACAGAAACACAACTAAGCTAATGGGCACACAATATGGGAGATGCCAGAGCATCCCTGTGATTTACAGGATGGCTAATGAGCACATCCAACGAAAGCTTGTTGTCTCCCATAAAACCAGACGGATGTAAGCGCTGATTAGAAGCAATTAACTCCATGCAGCACTAAATAACTTCCCATCATTACCGTAGTTTCTTTCCCACCCCATTAGAAGTACATGGCAAAATACAAGATTATATAAAAAATATACATGCAGCCAAGGAACTTGGTACTCCAAAGCCACCTTTACCACATCGGGTAGCCTGCAGGTGACAAGCCTTTTCTTGTACTCATCCTGATGTCACAACAGCCATGTAAACACCGCAGTAAAAAAAAATTGCTTACAGTAACCTGAGACACATCACTTGAGTCATCACCAAAACAGCCACAAGGTCTGAAAAACAGGGATGGAACACCTGAATACTGACAGTGAAAATGCCCCAAGGACACAGCCCAGTGAATTTAGGTCCTGTCTGCTCAGAGAAGATAGACAGGAAGCCTCACTAGAGGCATCTCAGCTACTCCCTAGGGCCACCAACCATTTGTGCCTGTTTTATAAATAATAGACTCAGAAAGAAAAAGCAGTTCATGAACTAGTGCTTTGAATGAACAGGTGAATGTTTTAGGACAAGAGCTCCTAGGTATGAACTCTGCTTAGTAGCCCAAAGCACTTAGAGCCATGAGCACGAGAGCTGCTGACTAAGCAGCACCCCTGGGCTACAGCAGAAATCAGGCTGTCATAAAGGAGCACCATCAACCCTTAACTACAAAGGCATTGCTAGAATGACGAGCACCTCAGAGACCTAGGCCCCAAAACCAGCAAAAAAATTTACTTCCTTGTTCATTGTCTTTCCCACAGTACTCTGGTCCAGTGTGAGAACCAGCAAGCAGATCAGAGCTACATTCCAGCTGGAACAGAATCTAATCTGCAACAGCAATCCAGAGCACATAGTTCAGGAGGTCAGTGTTAGAAATTCTGCCACAAACAGTAACCAACCAAACAGCTTTTGGGAGGTGCTTTTCCCCAGCTCCAACTGCTGGCATAGTTAGTTTGTACTAAGAGCAGCAATACATGGGATTTGGGGTGTTTATAACAAAGGAATTTCCAAAAGACGTCTGCACTGGCATCTGTTTCTGTTCCATTAACCAATGGTAACATTTACCCAAAGGAACTGTCCTCAACTACACTGTACTAAATATTATGTTTCCACAGGAATCGCGTGATCATTTAGCTGAACTTCCACTAAGTTTCTACAGAAGTGTTTTGTACACATTCAAGTCTGGTTAGTTAGTATTCCTAGTGGAGAAGGAAGAATTAAATGTGATCATTTCCCCAATTCCTCTCCATCGCTTTGCAGACTCCGCTGGTGACCAGTAACCACTCGGAGCCAAATAGCCACTGTTCAAGTCTTACGTCACACGTACAAGTTTCACAGGATTACTTGGGAAAGTCAGGTGTCAGAGCAAAGCCCTCAGTGCTGCTGCTATAGAGGTCTAGTGAACATCCAGCCTCTGCTCACCGCTGCTCAATAAGCTGCCATCTGCTTCACTGAGGGCCCAGGTTCTGCTTGAACAGCATTACATAAAACCAACCACCGTGACATTCCATGGAGTTTTGTTTGGCTGGACCAAAAACCTCTTCAAGACGCAGCTGCCCACACAACAAAGACATTGGACCCTCAGATCGCCAGGACCCATCACCTACACAACAGGCACAAGGAAATGATGTCCTGAATCAGAGTGCTGTTCCCAGCAGTACCAGCATATCCAGCCCACCACACACCTGAAGCTCCCTGCCAGCAAGGGGTGTGCTGGTCAGACGGTCCAAAGAAGCAGTAGCTGGCAAAATAAAAACCTTTTAGCATAAGGTATTGTTCATTTAAGGTCCAGCCCTCTGTTCAAATGCTTCACCACCCATCCAGGGAATTAATTTCCCCCTTCCATCTAGCTGGGATTTCCCGTTGTTCCATTTGTCCCTCTCACAGTACACCTCCAGGAGCATTCAGTTCTGCCTTCTCTCACCCTCCCATTTAGCAGCTGCAGACCAGCAGCATCTCTCTCACTCCTAGAGTCTCAGATTCCCTTAGGAGCAGCCACACCCTGCTTCAGGAACTCCCCTCCCAGACTGAACCACTGCAGGGCCCCCAGCCTCCATCCCCACCCTCTGCCTTTGCACACTCTCGTACTGTTTTGTCAGTACAGTGAACAGAAGCTCCTGGAAGAGGCCTGTGGCTGCCTGTCTGCTCCAGCTGCCCAGGCTCGCACAGATGACAGAGACATAACAAGAGGGCTACAAGGAGAGCTCAATCTTTCTGCAGTGCTGCTCACTACATGAATTTCTGCAAAGTCCCAGGATTGCCTGGGACTTTTCCCTCCTTCCCTCAGAAAATAAAGCCATAGAAAAATGGCTGGAGGTGGGGTGGAGTGGGGTTGGGGGGGGGGAGAAGCAAAGAGCTGCGGTGTGGTGGTTTGAAATGAGCAAGATGTTAACTAATTTTACTTTTAATCTTCCCTTTTGCTGCAAAGTGAGCCATTCAGGCATCACATCTTCTGCATTTTCCTTGCCTCTTTCAGAGAAGCATATTGGGGCAGAACTTGCCAGCTGTCTGCCTCCTTCGCCTTCTGCTACCATTATCCTAAGGTACCACCCCACCTTCTGGCCCTCCAGCTTGTGGGGGGGTGGGGAAAGGAAAAGGAGGGAGGGAGGGAGGGAGGGAGGACGGGGAACGCAGTTACTCTTACAACACATCCATGGTAGGGAAGCCAGAATGAACCAGACAAATATTCCAATAGGACACGGCATAGATGGAGAGCTCTGATTTCTCCAAGCAGAGTTTACACCTGCCTCCATCCATCCCCACGCAGCGAGAGCCCTGCATTGCAGTTCCACTGTCACTGCCTTGCAACTTCATTAACCTTTCCCCATTAAAACCTCCAGGCAGACACAGAGCGCGCTGCCCCTGCCCCCACCATGGGAGGATATTCTGATGCCCACGCTCAGCCAAAGCAGTGACTCAAGTTGGAATGATGTATTTCACCGCTTGTGGGCTCCGAGCACATCCAGCAGCCTGGCAATCCCAGCCCAAATGCCTCGTGCTGCCTGCAAGTAGGTGTAGCTGTTTGCAAAATACGCAGCACACAGACCCTGTGTGTGGCAACAGCTCCGCAGCCACAGATGGATTTGAGGGATGTGGAGCATGAGCACATCACAGAAATCTAGCATTTTTTCTATACCACTCTACACATTAAGAAGCATGAAAAAAAAAGGAAACAAAAGAGCATTTCTATTTATCCACATGTTCAAATATTCCCCTCTGGTTTGGGTTTTTTTTTATTTAATCAAACCGGGCAAATTTAGTGTTTCACCTCAAACTGTTTTAACCCTTTCAGAGCTACAAGTAAACTGCATTTTAACCACCACCTGTCATGTCCCAGTGGCATAAATGGGCAGCCTTTTTTTAGCAGTAGAACTGCACCAAATCAGACCTTCTGCCCAGCCAGGCTGTTAAGCTGCACAGAAACCCAAAATGCTTCACAAACAAGTTCAAAGTTTAGAAATACGGGTTGTGTGCCTTCCCCTAAGTTCATCTGCTCCTCTACTTTCTCTTGTCAAACACCCAGCACTTACCCAGAACCAATACAGTAAAAGGAGATGACTCCATCAATGACTTAGGCAGTCAAAGACAACATCTAGGCTCTTGTCTTTTGCTGCTGCTGTTTTTCATACATCCCCTTCTGCCTCCATTCTCCTTGTCTAACCCAAAGCGCCTCATCCCACCCAAAGCTCCCTGGCTGCTGTGTTTTCCTCAGCAGGACACACTGTATGGTCATCAACAGTCCCACCTGACCCAACAAGCTACTCACACACCTCTAAGGACACCACCTCAATAAAGTGCTCTACAGCTTCCAGAACTGAGCGGTAGAGTTAGACCTGCTACAATTTGTCTACTCAATCTTGTCTAAATCAGGTTTAAAACTTACAGGAAAAAAACAAAAACAACACACTAACAAGATCAGATAGTTGTAATGTAGAATTCTCATCAAAATTATCAAGGTCATCACACACTGGGATAATTCTATTCCTTCTGGAAGAAACTGGGGTTTGGATTTCAGGTCCTGAAGTCTTCCTTGATAAACCATCAGCCTCTCCCATACATCACCAAGCACCTAGCAAATGCCAGACATGATTTCTGCTGACCAAAACAAGCTTTCCAGCCAGAATTGGCAACAGTCTCCAATACTTCCTTAGTGACAAAGAATGCTTCAAATAAGACTAATAAATCCAAAGAATTACAGCTGAAAGGAAACTCAAGAGACCTTTCAGTCCACCTTTCTTCAAAGCAGAATTTTCTGCACTTTTAACTCTACTGATGAGATGGTTCCACATATCTCAAAAGAACTTCTACTATTTCAGTATTTTGCATTAGCTTTTACCATCGACTTTGGAAAGTCTGCGTAGGTGCCAATATCAGCAAGGGGAAAAGGCCTGTTTTTCCACCCACTCCAGCCATGGGAAGGAGTCTGAACAGCAACTCAGAAACAAACCAACCCATCAGGATCTGAAATATTCCACATTCCAGACTGCAGCTGCTAGGCAAGCGGGAGCTGTAACGCCAAACATATCCCAACAGCCACAAAAAAGAGCCTTTCAAGAGTCCACTACACCTTATGAAAGCAACTCATACCTCACTGAATCTATGTGCTTTCCAAACTAGGTATTTTTTAGTTCCAAGTAGTGACAGCTGTCATAAGGTATCGGCTGTGCTCAGCTGTTACCAGTGGTGTCATGACGATGCTGAAAACTAGAAATCTTGCCCAAATTAAAAAAACAGGGTACCACAAAACCCCAAAGCAGCAGTCAGAGAAGCAGGTCCTGTGTGCCAGCGCTAAACTGGATCACCACCCATCACCCCAGACTGACGGGCAGACAGAGCCCTCACCCTTTCCCTCTGCACTGCTCTCTGCTTTGAAATCGACTCTTGAAACAATCTGGCACTGCAAAATAAATGAACTATTATTCTAGTGAAGAGAACTCAGAATTGATACACGGCCATGTTTTAAGTACAGGCTTTTTCTTGTCCGTTGAGTATATTGTGCCTTTCTTGTGCTTCTGGTATTTTTTAAACTATTTAGCCATCTAGAAAACACACAGGGGCTCCTTTAATATCAGTCTTCCCTAAATAGCACCAGAAGGCAACACCACAAAACTACACACAACTCCGCAGGAACATTTTGGTATTGTTACATGCCTTCCCAGACACTGCCACCTCTGCTTGCTTTCATGGATAATGCCACTGAAATCCATGAGGTAGCATCTATTTATACCAGCAGATAGCTTGAGTAATGACTAAGTATGGGTTTCCAGAGCTGCAGAACAGGCTCTCTTTATGTCCTGTGTATTCCAGGTATGCAGAGGGCACAAACAGCCAACCCCACTTGCACATTTTTCTTCACATCAGTGTTTCTAAGCAGCCCAAGAATGTGACTACAGACCCACAGGACACTACAGTTCAGGCAACAACGTGCCACCTTTCAGCAACGTGCCAGCAGTAGAACCCATCTCAGGTGTTTGACATGCACAGACACCCACACCTGGCCCAAGAGCTCCCCCTTCTCTCCAGCTGCACACACAAAGAGCTGCTGAACTCCAGTTTCTAGACAAGACTGAGACACTCACTCCCGTACCAGGCAGGCAGTCATAACCTCTGCAGCCATCCTGCATGCACAGTAGCAGCAATATTAGTAAAAATAACAACATAGGAGTGCTAGGTCAGTGAGAACACAACAAAATAGTCATCCCTCTTGCTTGAGCCTTTTTTCTACTCTTCCACGCAGGTTCCGCCCTTGGCATTTTTTATTTTTCAAGCATCTTTTTCTCCAGCCTTTTGAGAACAGAAATGCTTTCAACGCTTCACTTCCGAGGCCCTTTATTCTTAACTGCTATTAAGCAAAGCAATCCAGGAGACATTTCCTGCACACAGCGAGTTCTGCAAACGAGAACGGAAGGGTTAGAACTAGCCTGGCTGTGAGGAAAACACCACTGATGCTAAGGGGGACTGACAACCTTTGGTGTTCCTCTCTAGTTAATCTGATGACAAACTCTTAGAGCAGACAACACAAAATCCTTTTTATGCTGTTAAAATTAGGCTCCCACCAATAAGAAAAATTAAGGACTCTTCATTCCCACTGCAGCAAAAACCATCCATTCTAAGTGCCCGCATCTGAACTCTACCATTTAAAAACCTGTCTTGTATTTTTCACAGAAAAAAACACCATCTATTTATACATGAACAGAACCTTTGCTGTTCCCTTTTTTCAGCATGACATACTGTCCCCATCTGAATTTGGTCCTGGTCTTATTATAACTCCAATTTTGTTTCTGAAATAACATGTTCATTTCCAACTGCACCAGCACTCACCAGAAGCTTTTGTACAAGTCAACACATCTCACAGACCTTGGACACCTCATTCGCACACGGAAACACAAGACTGTAAGGCAATCCCTGAAAAGGCATCTAAAATGACAGAAGGACTTTCATTTATGCTTAGGAACAGATTTTCAGAAGTGACTACCTATTCCAGGTGTTTCAGTTTCTCCATTTTTCTCTCTAGAAAAATATTTAAGAAGCTGGATTTCAAGGCACTCCACTTTAAATCAGTTCTCCCCAGGATGGAATTGCAGCACTTGGAATTGCAGCACAGGAAAATCTTGACTAACAAAGAGACTCAATTTCTTGTGAATTAATGATGCTCTGGAGAAAAAGAAGTAATCCTACAGATTTGAAGCAAGTTTAATTGACCTGGTTCACGTGGCAGAAACACTTACGTGGCTTGCACTAGATAACTCTAACATTTTATATTGCAAGGGAACAAGTGCACCTTTGGAAAAGGCCACCCTCAAACTCAGCACACAGAAAAAAACACAAGGAAGCCCCTGTGCCATACCACAGCCCATGCCTTGCTACTGTCCATAGAAAACTCCATTCACTTTATACCTGAAGCACTGCTGAACAGAAAGTTACAATGATAGAATAGCACAAACCAGACTCTTATAAACGCTGCCATCTCTTTAATTTCTTATTTGTCTCCACCACACTGAGTCTTGCAGGCTCCCCTTTATTGCTTGTGCAGGAGTTATTAAATAAATGACTATGTGCAGTGGCAGTGGCCCATGACACGCAGCCTTTCCGCACTCCCGATGCAAATGCAAGCGGGATGGATGAAGCTGTCATGCTGCATCCTAGGAAGGGTATTTGTTAGCCTCATTTTGCTGCTGTCATGGGCTGTAGATGTTACTCTGGCCTACCCTCATGCCAACAAGAGTTCTGAAGGCACTGCAGGAAAAACTCAGCGTGGAAAGCAGCACAGCAAGTGCTCAGCTTCTCTACACAGCTTTCAGAAAAAAACAAAGACATTTTATTACAATGTAGAGAAAATGCAGGTTTAGAAACACACAAATATATTCAAAAAGGTGTCTCATGCTAGGTTTTGAGGCTGAATTTCCAAGTGCTTTTGCAGTTCCATGATAGGGTTCTCAACATCAGCTGCTCCAGTGCATCTCCAATCCATACTGGTTGTGGATAAAATTAGCATATGAAGGATACAGGGAATGAGTAACTACCCCCTAAATGACACCAAGAATGGAAGAGAAGTGCAGCTCAAGAGAGGCTAAGGTGGCTGAGCACCTCCATACCAGCACCAGAGAGCACAGGGACCCATCTGCTATCCACCTTCAGTCAGCTGCTGGGCTCTCCATCAGTTCATCCCAGCCGTGATTTCTGAGGCGGGTACTTGTGTACTCTATATGGCTGGGAAGCAACCAAAGTTACTTAAGGACAGCCACTAGAAGCTGGCAGCTTTTGACAGGGTAACACAGATAAGATTCAAGTGTCTCTGAGAGAAGCCAGGATTACTCACTGTATTTCTCCTTGTAATTCAATCCTCACAAAATACCTACTTTTACACATCCCACTTCCCCCAATCTGACCCAGTCAGCAGCGCCCTAATGATCCACACACAGACACACACAACCACACCACCATGTACACACACACACACGCATCTACAAATTATAAAAGCCAAAATAACTCTGGCACAACACAAAGAGGTGGTTGTCAACAAAAACAGATGGTCAAAGAATTGGGCAAACACTCAGAGTTCCAGAAATGAAGCTTTTGCTTTCATTCTAAACGCCACACTTCCTTACCCAGCTCCAGACAAGAGGATACATGGAGCCAGTCACAAGCTCGCTTCCTGCCAGGCTTCTCTGTTTTCATGACAAAATTAAGAGTCCACAGATGGAATAACTCAAAGCTAATTTTTACACAGGTTGGTTTTCCCTCTCTCCCTCCTCCCCATGATTCCAAACAACAAGAATAACATATTGTACGAAATTAAAGAAACAACTACAAGGAGGGGGGAGTAAAGTTGCAGTGAGGTCATTTTGTTGCTATGACTTCAGTATGAAGGGAGTTCTATTTAAATTGAGAAATTATTTCTTTCGCACTGTGCCTCAGAAAGTCTGCTTCAGCTAAAAGCCTGACAGTATCACACTCCACTATTCCAAATTCTTGTATTTATCTCCTCCCAGAAACTCAAGGCAACTCTCTAATTCTTGCTCTGGCCTGTGATCCTACTGCCACCAACTTACAACAGCCCAAACTTTCTCCTAGCCCTCTTACTCTCACCGTTTCCTCCCCTCTCCCAACTCCAGTGGAAGCTGGATTCCTTCTCACTCCCACTGAATTCAACACTGCCCAGTGGAAAGTAGACAAGGTAAATCCTAGAAGTTGCCTAGAGGATGCCTCACTCACAGCACAGTATATCCCAGGTACTTGCTGGACACCCTTCTCAAACTGTGGATACAGGGCACCAAGTTCAAAGAAGGAAAACAAACACAGTATTGAGAAGGAGGAATACCTAGCAAAGAATGCATTCATCCTTACCTCTTAACTAAGTAGAGCTCAGAGAGATCCTAGCAGCATATCGAATTATTTTTCATTTCTTTCCGATGGGCATTCCCAAGCACTCGGTCGGCACCAGGGGTGTTCAAATCTGTTGGCTGCATTAAGGTTGACCACCTCCGAGAGCTGCCGCTTGCCAACCAGCACTGCCCTATGAGGCTTTGCTTAACAGCGGAAGAAAAAAAACTGTGCTAGAGTGCATTTAAAAACTTAGGTAAAACATGGCTTTGCTGGGACACAGAAAAATGACACATTTTTAACCTGAACACCCAAAGCTTTAAGCAGAAAGACAATGTCACTGGCCAGTTTAACGTTAACAGTTTCCCGGGGGTCAATTTGGTATAAATCCAACATCATTTATAGAAGCTCTGCCCAAATGTCTAATTTTCAAACCATAAATTTTTTCAGATTGAAATACTACAGCCCAGTGCTGACACTGGAAACAGCCTGCATAAAGGGCCAGCAGCTGCCATGAATTTTAGTACAAGTAAGGAGTTACTTGCAACTGATTGATACCAACATTTAAAGCAGCTGAAGAACAACAGTCTATCAAGAGACTTGGCCACCTTCCCTCCCAGCTCTTGTCAGCACTGACTGCACCGTGTGGATGCAGCAATGCATTTCCATTTACCTTTTCCAAGGAACTACTACTCTGCCCCAGCTTGAAAACACCATCGTGTTACACATGGCTCTGTGCAGTTCACAAGCCCAAGCAGAAGCACTAAGACAGCAACAGTTTCCCCTCAGGTATGAGAGGACCAGCTTTGTGAAGACCTTCCTGGCTCTTTAACATGGGTTTCAGTCCCTTTTTCTCTATGTTAGAGAGAGTTTGCATATACCCCCTCCTCCCCAGTACACAGCTATTAGAAAGAGCCAGTTTGCCCACACACATCCATTATCTGGATTTTCCCTCCATAAAGCTCCCATTATGGACTGAGCTGAGTGCTCATTAGCCACTGCCAACGCTACAAATGGCCGAGGTCAGCTGACTGAGAGACTGACCTTTCTGAATATCATTCCTCCAAAATAAACTGCACCATCCACACCGTTTGATGTCCCGGTTAATTGGAACCTCTTTTTCCTGCATTTTGTCAAACACAGTAAATGTCATGGCAAATTTTAAGTGACAAGAACTTGGAAGACACATTTAATTTCCCAGTGGCATGCAACAAACTAATCCAGTTTGCATTACGCTTGTTAGAGCTGATCTCAAAGGTCCAACGCATAACTAGAGTTTGAGGAACGTTCATGTACAGATTGGCTCCTGCCCTCTGACCTCAGCGGGAGCTTAATTTACAATGATGCAAACCCAGTTCCACAGAGCTCTGAAGACAATTGTGGGGAGCTGGAAACTCCTGACCAATACATGGACTCTGCTCCAGCATGGCTGCTTTACCTTGCCACAGAGCACATGGGAAATCTAAGGATGGGCCAGGTCAGACCCTTCAGGTCACGCTGCATCTCCCTGGGAGATGTACAGAGGCCAACACATGCTCCGGCTTGGGCATATTCAGATACAGCTCAAGAGTTCTGACCCTCACCTTTTCTTCTCGATCTAAGTAACTTCCAGGTATATAAGGGTTGAATACTCTCCTACAGAAAAGTAACTCCAAATGTTGACATGGATTCGAATTTTAACTCCTATGCTGAATCTCACATCTTGCGCCTCTGGGAAATATTGGAGTTTCTGAAGTATCTTTCTTTATTAAACATGTCTTGTACTAAACCTTCTCTCTTCTATCTTGGATGGAGAATTCACCTCCTTCCAAACCCAATATAATTGTCACAGTGCAGTGAAGTGAAATAGCTAAAAAATATCCATAGGAAAACAACCTCAGCCCAGAAGATGATATTTAGGCAACTACTTTTCTTCTATTTGATTAGTTATTTTCCCCACTTTGTAACTTCTACACAACCTTGGTCAGTTCCCTCTTGAAGCTGTCCATAATTTACTACACTCTCAGTATATATAGGTACTTACATAAGCATACACTCAAATGCCAGAGGCAAGTTTTAGGAATAGCTGGCTGCTCTTAATATGTTAAATCCCAGTGTACCTTTGTAACACAGAAATCTTCAGATAGAAAGAAAAATTTAAAATCCCAAACCTCCTTAGGGACATTAAACATATTTTAAGCAAGCATTACCACAACCACCTTTTCAGAGTCTCAGATGACAGAAAATATGACTCCACATCCATGATAAATTGTCTCCTTACTGGATTTAATGCCTGTTATTTAAGACACTGTTTTCCTTCCTGTTGGCTGCATGATACAAAACCATGACATACCCTTTTGCTGGTTTGCCAGCACCACAGGGGCAGGGTGCACACAAGGTTTCACAAAGGACAGACCACGTCCTACTCCAGGTACAAAAGTCTCACTTAAACATGAGAGAAATTATGACAACTAATAATGGCAGCTCATCTAGACCAACCCAAGACTGCCCATGGCTTCCTCATCTTCCCGCAGCCGTGATTAGTTCAGCCTGCTCCTCAGGGATTGCCAGCGTCTAAACAAGTGTTTGGGTAACAAGGAACAAACAAAGCTGCAGTCATTGCACCCACATAATCCACCAAGAGCACTTTATGTGTATGATAGAGCAGGACCCTACGGACAGACCTGGCCACACCTACTCCTCTGAGGCTCATGGGGCTACAGATCACTTATTCTAGGGAAAAGACAGCTCATATCAGAAAGGTGAGCAGTGAAAGACTGCTGCAAAGCTGGGGAAAAAGCCATAACTACAGTGTAAGAACAAAGTCTTGAATCAAGCTTTTCAGAGTCATTTAGGAAATCAGAACACAACACATTTCATTCATGACTAGCTCTGATGTATTTATGAACTTCTGCATACTCCCAGAGTCATCCACTAACTCCACTATCCTGCTCTGCCTTGCAGAGGCCACCTTGATTTACCACTGCCATGGGTCCAGGATCCTTGAAAGTCAGGGGAAAAGTCATCTGCCTCCCTTCTCTAAAGCCCAAAGACCAGAGAGCTTCCTCTGCTTGCTTTCAACAACCAGTGAGCCAGGAGAATTTAGCTAAGTCAGTAAGAAGTCATGGATGTACTTTTAAGAATTCTAAGCTCCCTTTGTTTTACACCATTTCTGCAGTAGCTTCTTTCAGAAGAACATCTGCTGTAGCTCACACCAAAGAACCATCCAGCCCAGCACACTCCGACAGAGGCCAGCAGCACACACCTTGTCAAGGGTCACAGAACAAAGTAGGCCCATGGGGACACTCATTCAGGACACACGCCCAGTCCCTAACAACATGCAGCTCTGGGACTACCTGAACTCAGGATGGCTTTTCTGTGTGTAATAATTCTCAATGGGTTTCTGTTCCAGGCACTCGTCCAGACTTCACCCCTGCCTGACAAGCCATCACTCATCCAAGTCAGACTTGTCTGCAAACCTGCACTCGGCTCCCTGGAGCCCTCCCGGCTGCCTTGCTGCTCAGCCACACCTTCATCTCCAGAGCACAAAGTCATCTGCACAGATCAGCACAGAAAGCTCATTTGAGGATCCTCTGCCACCAAAACAAAGGTCCCTGTCCCCTCCACATGCAGAAGACAGACAGCAGACGTATGACAGAGAATCCTTGAGTCTTATGCACAGTTCTGTCACACATTTGGAACCTGCTGTGGTTTGGGAAGATTCTGACACAACATGAGTAAGGCAATATCCAGTGCTGTTCCCAACTGTGCTGTCTCACAGTCATCTCAGCTCCTCGCCCAAGCTTTCGTGACAAACCTCCTTCTCGTTCCTACCCTCACAACTTCCTCCATCTCTCTTCACACAGCAATGCTGTACCTGAAGAGTTCAACTCCCCTAGGAGCTCTCCAGATTTCAGCATCTTTATTGCTTTGCAAGAAGATAAAAAGCAAACAGCAAAGGAAATGGGGAGGAGGAGGGAATGTCCAAATCCTCACTGCAAGGTCAGGCACTAATACACCATCAAACTGGTAACAAAGAAACTCACAGTTAACATGTCCCTTGGGTGATATCATGTACATTCCCTTACATACCATCTCCTTCCCCCATCTGTCCCTTTGTCTCTGCACTGACTCCTGACAGGCCAGACCTACTGAGACAAGGCCTGCCCAACAAAGAAGGCTGCATGGGAATTTGGTAAACATCCAATGGACACCCTACTGACCCTTCCCCTTTCTCCTTCTCTCCACCTCCACTTGGAAATGGATTCCATCTTTACCCTGCTCAGTAAGTGACCTGCAGTGGTTGTATCCTTTCTCTGGGCAGCTTAATTACTAATTCTAGGCACTTGGTACCTGGTCCATTTCCCTTCCCATAGGAAATGAGGACCCTGCCACATGACCAGAGACACTGCTTCCAGTGCTAGAGCCTACTCAGCTGGCAGGGAGCCTTCCTGCCCAGGCACCAGGATCCACACTTCCCAACCACCAGCAGCTGCTCACTCCAACTCTTTCAAGCACTCTGCAACACAATTATCCAAAAGCTGCAGGAGGCAACTGAACAGCTTGAAACCTCTGCTCAGACATTTGGCTTGGGATGGAGACTGGCTTTCAGCACCAGCAGCTGAACACATGATCTTGAGCCTCCTGTCCTTCCACACCTTCACCACCCAGCACAGCCAGTGCAAACCTACCTACAAGTGAGGGCCCTCCAAAGCAAGCCCGGCAGCTCCACATTTTGAATGGCATTAAGACCACTGCCTCTGGCCCACAACAAAGAAACCCTGCTTAGGTGTGATTTACTCAAGTCACTGACCACAGAGGAAGAAAGAATTCCCATTTACTGAAAGAGCAAGTGCTCTATTTCAGCTCCTCCATCACACTTCTCTAGGACACCAACAATTAAGGCTGTAAGCTCTACTGATACAATTCGAAACAAGTCCCTCGGAATAATTTCACTTGTTCACTCATGCTCAGGTGGCAACTTTTAGGATCATGAACTCGTGTACTACACTAAAAATTTTAATAAAATACAGAGTCTGTAAAATATACAAAATGGACTAGGCTACACTGCTCCAGAAGCGTAAGAGCCTCAAGCACTGCAGATGCATTAGCTAGAGTCCTTAGCTCTGTCCCCCCGCCCCCTACACCTTTTTCCCTGGCATTTACCTGCTTCCTCCATTCAGACTGCAGGCTCTGCAGCCCAGCTTGCCATGCACTCTCATTTCCTCCAACACATAATATGAGCGGCCTGGGCTCTGACTGCTGAGCATGCAAGCAGAAAGCAATCAAGTCACCCTATGCAGACTCCCACTTTCACCTACACATTCCCAACAACCTCTCCAGCCACAGCACATTCCAGCAGTTTGCTGCTACAGAAAGAAACTCTGTAGTCTCTGAGCAGCAGCCTAACAGAACACAACCCTGTTCGTCTCCAGCCATCATATTTGCTCAGACATCATTTATTTTAAGTCTGCTTGCTTCATTCTGCCTCAGGCCCAGATCACATCAAGCAGACCAATCCCAACCAGAAGCACGAGCTCTCTAAAGCCTCAATTAGCCAAGCAGAGGCTTCTGTACGACTGAGGAAGTCTCTCTAATGAGAGCTTTCCTTCCAGCTCTTTGATTAAGCATAGTGGCCAGAACAGCAAAAGTGACAGAAATGCTCACTGGGGGCCATACATTTAGCCTGTGTAGGCAGTCAAGCCAACAGCAGCTGATGGAGTATATGAGCACACACTCCACGACTGAGTGAGAGCCATGGAAACAGGCAGGCAGAGCTCTGCACCACAGTGCTGCCCATTTCTTACAGCAGTTATCCCAAAAACGCTGCATGCACAGTCCATTGAGCTTTGAGCTCTGTTTGTCACGGATGGTTTATCTGAAAAACAGGAGCAAGACAGAACTGCAGAGGCTTCCTTTGCTAGCAGGAGCAAAGATGGGAAGGGGAAAGATGTATGCAGAGTAAGGAAAATATCATACCAAAAGTAAAAATTACAAATGAAATACAACTTAGTGAAAGCTTAGCTCTTTACCAGGGGTTAATAGCTCTGTACCACAGGACTTTCAGGAGTCAGTATCAAGGGCAGCAGGGGCAGATTCATACTCTGCGGGTTCTGAGACCAGCGAGCAGGAGGTTCCTTCATACCAAGACAAATCCCAACAGCTCTTCTGAAAGAGAGAAGTGTTGGATGCCTGGGACTCTCTATAGTTCCTGGAATTCCCTTTAAACACCCTAGTGCCATAGCAAATGCAGCACTGGACGTTGCTTTTGAGCTGAGGCAGTCAGTGGGAGCTGTCTCTCCCCAAAACAGCCATCATCATCTTATTTAACAGCTCCCTGTTAAATTATTTCACATTTCTCCACAGCCAACAATGAGTTCTCCCACACTTGAGCAGTACAGAGCCGTCTCAATAAGCACTGCCACTTGGAGCACGTGCCTCCTAGCAAATCCAAACTTCAATACCTCATCCAGCAGAGGCAGGAACAATTCAATTACTCAAGGGAAACACCATTAACAGCTTCCTTTTTCACCACGCTTCTGGAAGACAGAGTCCACTGAAATCCATGTAAAGTGTTAGGTTTACCCATAATGTCCTGCAGACAAGCACTGCTACACTTCCCTTTGGAAGCTGTGGCTATATGCAGCAGCCAGGACCAGACATAGTCAGACAAGCTGCAAAGAGCTAAATGCTCACTGCCAACAGCCACTCCTATTTCCTTTCAGCCATCAATAGTCGAAGGGTTAGCGTGTACATCCTGCATCTTTAGAAATGGTCTTAAATCTAACATTTTTGCTGCCTTTGTCCTGTCAGATAGGATAATTTTTTAAGTCATCAACTGCTCTATGTTACACATAATTAAAAAAAATTATTTCAGATAGCTATTACAATGCTCCAGTGACATTTCTTTCACTTGACCAGCAATATCTGTAACAGGATCCATCCTCCTCAGGATTTGGTGCTGTAGATGTTGTCCTACCCAAACAAATTTCCACAGTGATAGGCAATTGGTCCTGCCTTTATTTTCCCCATCAAACGTTACTCAAGGAAGTAAAACTTTCCTCCTTGCTAGGTTCTTTAGTCTTCCCTAGAGTTAATGTATGATAAAAGATATATCAGCTCTTTCTTCCCAGGAAGAACAGCCACCTCATGCTTTCCTGAAACTACCATACAGATTGCTCATAGAGGGGCTAATATTATTTTCCTTATTTAGAAGCCAACAGCTGTTTAATATCACATGTTCTGTTTAGCCTGGTTTGTGTCAAGCTTGAGGTGTCAAAAGCAGACAGGATGGCCACAGGAACAAAAGCACGGAGTTCATCCCTGGACCACTGGGCTTGCAATAGATAGACCAGAGCAAGTTAAGACATTAACAACGAAGAATACTCTAACTTTTGGCTAGGAACTCCTATGGGAACCAAGGCAACAGAGGAGGGCTGCAATCCACAAGGCTTGGCCTCAGTGCGAACACTGGCTAGCCTGTCTTCGGGAGAACCCAGGCAAGGCCAGCTGGCCGGAAAACAACCCAGCAAGGGTCACAACATTGCAAAACCATCAAGGAACCCCTGCAGCTTGTCTCAGGGGTGGCTGGAATCCAGTGAACTGGCACCTCCTTACATGTTTAAAACAAAGCTGAAGAACAGACTTCGGGTCAAACATCAGCCCCAAACATCAAGCCAGTGCCAAACTAACAAGGTTGAATAGTGTCCTGAATCATCACACAGGAAATCAAACTCCCCTTTCCCCAGCCTCAAAACTTGTGACCAGAGATACAAAGCTATTAGCCAAGTGATACCAGAGGTGTTTAAGCCAACTCCACTCCCCTGGGAGAAGACTCCCCAGCATGCAGCTAACAGATCACCATGAATTTAAAATTAAAAAAAAAAAAAACACCAACAAAAAAAACCTCTGTAGGTTTGAGCAGCCAAGAAAAGCATCTAGAACTTGAAAATAAAGGAGAAGGAAGTGTTTAAGGAACATTTACACTCCATTTGTCTCATGTGCCAGCTAGCTAACATCACATCTCCCAAATAGGAAAGTCTTCCATTGCCTTTCATTTCTCATGTCTCTGTGCTCAAATACCAGAGACATCAATCAGAAAAACACCCCTTTGTACCACCATGATCTACCTTGGCCCAAGGCACTTCAGAACACAGTTAAGCACCTGCTCAGACTAAAACCAGTCCCAGAATTCTTTCTTTCACCACTGCTCACACACTGCAACCCTGCAGGCACAATTCCTAGCAAGCTACACGGCAAAGGCTTCTCTTGTCTCCCTAGCTCTTAAAGCCCAATAAAAATTATTTACAGCCTCTCCAGGCTATCCAGTTTAATCCTTTCCAGCTCAAGTATGACACTTGCTGGGATGCTATCAGGTTTCTTACGGTGCTCTGACTAGCAATCACATCTGTACCTGACTGTCAGGGGACACTCTTGGCTGAGCCGGCCACCCTGGTCTATGCTGAGAGCGCTGAAATTTCTCAGTTGAAACACCTGAAAGTTAATGAACCCTTCTAACACAAAGCTCCCACAGCTTCTTTTATGAGCCCAACACACGGTGGATGCAAAGGAAAACCTCACTTCAGGCAGGCCTCTCTTTTCAGAACACACCCAGGCAGAAGGCCAGACTCTCAGGCACAGCACATGGCGGTCAGGACCAAAAGGCACCACCCCCAGGATAGCTGAGTGGCTCTGCCACTGGGTACTCCAGGCTACAGCCTGCTCAAAATAGGGCCAGCTATAATCACAGGCCCTCACTGGATGAACACATGGCTGCTGTAAATGGCAAACCACTTTTAACTCTCTGAAAACAGTCGTCAACTCCCAGACGTTGTCCAAATGTGAAACCAATATAAAAAACCCTTAAGAGTCAGCTACATATAAATGTCATTGTGAGGAAAAAAAAAGACAATCTTTTCAAAGCAGTAATTTACTTATGTGCATCTCCATTTGAACTTCGGTTCATCTTTCAGGAACACCTTCCTGTCCTGTGGAACTTCCAGCAGTGAGATCTAGAACCAGAGCCCACCCCCTGTACTCCACACAGTTCCACCTCAAAGTGCCACATGACCATTTGTAAGCCCCAAAATCCATCAGTACCCCAAGCATACAGAGTCAGACACAGAGAACTGCTGCCGTTTTTACAGGCATCGAACAGGTTCTTCCATGGAAGGCAAGAACAGGAAGCAGAACCAAGGAAACCCAGTGCCTCTGCTCCAGAAGCACAATCTTCTTCTAGCTTCCAGTCACGCCACCTCATGTTTCTCTCTCCAGTGCTGCACACCTGCCCCCAATGACACCATCAGGTCCAGGGATACCACTGCATTTAACAGGCAGCATTGGAACGGGGTCAGACTGGTACGCCCACACCCAAGTGCAGGACAGACTAGGCTATCATTGCCATAGCAGAGAAAGGGACCGGCTTTTGTCTTTCAGGTTTTGGGTCTCATTTTTTCCCCTTGTTCTTTAATTGCTAAGCCTGCAATTGGGGTTGAGCATGGGGAAGGGGGAAGGGAACAGAATCTGGTGAACAGCTGGGGCCTATCACTTTTCATTGCAGGTCTTGGAGAGATGTGGTTGACAGAGTGATGCACAGAGGCTGTCCCAGTTAATGACTTCACCATTCTCCATCATTATCCCCATCATTAGGAAATTAGGAGGACAGAAGGTATTTACTGTAAACCTGCCACCTCCCAAGGAGAGATAAATAGAAACTGATAAATGGGATCTTCTGGTGCTGTTCATCTATTAACCTTCTGCTTCCCACTTTAGGCATATGCATGCTATCCTGCCATTAATATCCAATAATTGGCATAGCAGCGGGCAACACACTCCTACCTTGAGCGTCAAACATCTCCTGTGCTGCGTGAGAGCACATGGCCATGCACACCACAGCTCTGTGCGGCTGCGGCTGGGGAGGGGCTGCCATGCACTGCTCACACCTCAGCCCCGAGGCTGAGCAAGCAGCCAGACCTGCTGGGTCTGAGCATCAGGCATGGATTTGATGGCAGGAGACTTGGGAGGAGGAGAGGGCACTGTGTGTGCACGACCTGCCCTGCATGGAACCAACAAACCAGCATGTAGGGACATTGGCACCTCCGGCAGAGCTGCTGTGTCTTCTGTCAGCCCACCTGTAAACACAGCTCACAGATGCCTCCAGGGATGAGAGTCCCCCTCACTGCAATCTCTCAGCATCCAGGAGAGAAGTATTTTCCTCGCCATCTCAAAGCCATGTGTTCTGCAAACTGCTAAAAAAAAAAAAAAAAGCAAGCTTCTGAGGGCTTGGAACTTGTGAACTTACCTTGCTGGTCAAAAAGCAGCCAAGGTTGCAGCAAACTGGACCGCCACTTCTGCAGCTCCCTTCCCCACACGAAGGGCTCTTTGAACATGCTGACTTGCTTCACCCCCACAGACTGAACCTCTGCAAAGGAACAAGTTCTCAGAGGGAAAACTGAGCCATTTCTTTCCTCAGCAGCCCAGCCCTGCAAGGCTGAAGCAAATCCATACTCATAGACCAAGATTTTACCCTGTATGGAAGGCAGGCCCACTCGCAGGTCAGTCAAACAACAACCCTCTTAATCATTTCTTCCACATAGAAGATTACACTTCTGCTTTGGAAAAATGCCAACCCGCTGCTAGCTTCCTCTACTACTTGACATTATTAACATTAATACCCTACCTCTAGCATTTTCCTTTCAACCAGCATTCTAGTTCCCAATTCATATGGTGTGCAGGTGACTACAACTCAAAGACAAGCCAAGATTACAGCTGCATTTCTGATGAGGAACAATCAGAACAACTTAACACAAGTCTTAAGACTCCCACATTATTACGGCAATATTTATCAACATGTAACCTTTTCCAGAAGTTCAGGGCAAACAGAGGGCCCGTTCTTGCACGTACTAACCTGGCAAGCAGTTTATCTGCTCTGTGTTGGATGGATGGCTCCAATACTCTAGAAGGCAGGTACCGCAGGCTGGAGCTATGCTTGCTCCTTCCACATGCACTCTCTTGCACACATCAACCCAGTGCAGGAGACCAAAGCCAGCATGACCGTGATGGCGAGTTCTAATGGGAACACCCGTATTAATTCCCATCTGTCTAAGCAACTGGCAGTGTCCATCAATTACAGCAAGAGCCAGCTAACAGTTGCAGCTGCAAAATAATAAAAGCAGAATTAACATTTCAAGTTCCTGTCATTCACCTGAATTTTTTACAGTTGTAATTAGCAAGCTGCAGAAGCTGTCAACAATCAACATCAGCCAATCTGTCTGCACCAGGAACCCGACTGCCTGCCAGAAATTGTCTTCGACAGGTTTTTTTCTCCTTGCTTCCCTCCATTAAAATTTTCCCTTCAAACCCCCCTAACACTCTCATCTCTTTTATCACCAGTCACTAGAATTGAACATGTCAAAACAGCGAGAGACAGAATGACTGACACTTAACTGATAAAGTCATAATTATTTCCTTGCTCCAAAGCTCAGTATCAAAACACGCTGCTGTCTCTCTCCCCAGGCCTCTGCTTCCCTGCCAGTAAGGAAGTAGCGCTGCAGCCCCTTCCCAATAACGTGACTCTTACCTGACCCCAAACATTCCTTACTTGGAGAGACTGAGATAGTAAAAGAACCTTTCCAGCTGAAGGCCTGCTCTTCGATGAGCAGGTGCAACTCTTTCCCAATCTTTAGCAGAAGAGCTTGTTATACACTTTACAACATCCCCCCAGCTGTATTTACTCAGGATCACCCAAACGCCCAGTGCTCCCAGGCCTTCAATTTCTTTTTTCTGTTGCACTACACCACACAAGAAACAAACCAAAAACTAACAAAAAATCAAAATGAAATCAACAAACCCCAAACATTTGCTCCTTTCAGTGTCAGCCGAAACCAATTCTTTTTAAAGACCTGAGAGTGTGCAAAGCATCATCCTTAGAGACTACAGGCACCTTGAATCAGATGCTGTACTTCCAGGGTAAAGTTAGGTTCTGTTGTTTGTTGGGGGCTTTTTGCAGGTTCAGGTTTTTTCTGTTGTTGGGTTCTGTTTTTTTAGTAAACCCTCACATTTTTAAAGCTATTGACCCTCCTTGAAACGAAGTTGTGGCACAGATAAGATATACGTCATTATCAGTTAAGAGCTGGTTCTCAACCTCTGCATTCCTAGCAGGTTAGAACACAGATACTGCAACAAGCAGGGACAGCTGTAAATGGCCTGGGATAGATGGCTCTCACAGGTGCATCCCTTCATGTAATTGCTATTACCTGAACTCAGCGCAGATGGGGGCGCTCTCACCCCCTGCAGCACTGCTGCGCTTACCTCCAAACATCACCACCAAAGGCACCCAACTGGGGCACAGCCGTGGGTAACGTTTAAAACAAAGCACTGCTTGGAAAAAAAGCTCTAACGCCGCACTCCACACGCACTCTGCTACCCAACCTCTACTTAATGCATTAATCCATCTGTCAGCTGAGTAACCACAATCAAAGGATAAAGCTACATAAAAAAAAATGAACAAAAAAAACCAAGAGTCTCAACAATTTGCATATCCACCAACAAATACCGCATGAACTACTCTTTTTCTTCACAAAGCACTGCACAATAGGTTTCATATACAACTCAAGAAGATAGTTGCAAATCTGGTAGACTTAATGTAGGATTAATGTGTTACTACACATATCACTAAGTTACCATTGTCCTAACAAACAGTAACACTGTAATGGAATAAGACACAGGGCGGAAAACCCTTCCCCGGCACTCTTACACACATAATATTGATAAACTGAACAAATTATGAGAGAAAAATCTAGTTAGTAACATGGAAATATCTGGAGAGCACACTAGAGGGAAGTTCCTTAGCAGAAACCCCACCGACCCGAAAGCACAATAGGCAAATACAAACAAAAAACGTACTACTCCAGAAAATGAGACTTAAACCTCTTAGCACAATATTGGGCAGAATTCACCTGCTTTGCAAATGACTCCACGGGACATAAATCCCTTTTTCCCCAGTTAGACCGTGAGACAAGCTTCCAGCGTGGGACAGAGCCTGCAACCCTTGTGCTGCCCTTTGGTCCCAAACCTACCTGCTTCCCAACACAGCAAAAACCTTTTTTTCCTCAAACCCAGCCTATGAGCCTGCGGGCAGCAGGAAGGGTACACGACCATCACGTGGGCTTAAGGAACTGCGACCCGCACTCCCATCTCCAAGGCACCAGCAGCCCAAAGTGCCAGGAAGCAATCCCTTCCCGAGCAAGTAAAGCCTCCTTACCGACAAAATCCAGCCGGAGCCCCAGGGATGACGGGATGTGAGGGACCGGCGCTTGCTACCACGCCCTAAGGGACGGGACAGAACCAGACTTTCCCGCCTCGCACCTGAGGGGAGTCGCGCGCACCTCGGTTCGAAGGCGGCGCGCGCGGCCACGTGAGGGGCGCCTGAGGGCCGCGTGAGGGCCCCCAGTCACGCTCCAGGGGCGGCGCCCCCTGCTGGCCATTCCTGGCGCGAAGGGCGCCGCACGCCGGGGCACGGAACGTCGGGATAAAATCCCCAACGTTCTCCTCATCCTAATATTTGAGACTACAAACGAACTAGCGCACGACAGATTAATTCAGGTCAATAAACCAAGTGAAGGCAGTAAAAAAACTGACACAAGGGAAGCCTAAGAATGCCCTGAAGTTCTATGGCCTGCATTCACCAATGGAATTAAATAGCAAGACATTACGCATCAAGTAGAAGGCAATCAGCAAAAAACTACTACATATTTATCCAATATTCCTTTGGCTTCAGACGATGAATTTTAAAGTTGAGGAAATTCCCAATACCTGCCAATCTTAGAATTTCACTAATAAAAGAGAGCAGAACCATGGTAAAGGGGCATTTTTGTTTTCACAAACACCATTTCAAGTGATTGAAACGTACCTTCTCACACTGCTTATTAAAAGAAAGAGCACAAGGCATTTGTAAAGTGAACCTGACAGTGCTGTAAACCAAAATTCAAGGAAGGAATATCAGGATCCAGGATAGGCTTCTGCTCCAGGAGCTGAACCAGCCTCTGGCCCTGTGCTTGAGGACAAGATGCTGGTGACAGGCTGGGTGGGACACACTCTGGCCCCGAGGGCACGGCGCTGCTGCCTGCACTGTCCATACTGCCAGAGCCTCCAGCCCTGCGAGGTTCTGCACTGGCCTTGGCCAGGAGAACCCTCCCAAAAGGGTTCAGCAAAAGGACTGAACAAGAGATACAATCATAGAATCACAGAATCACCAAGGGTGGAAGAGACCTGTAAGATCACCAAGTCCAACCTTCAAGCCAGCACTGCCGCTGTAACCCCTAAACCACTAAACTACATCACCAGATCCAGATGCCTCTTGAACACCTCCAGGGATGGCGAGTCCACCACCTCCCTGGGCAACCTATTCCAGTGCCTGAGCACCCAAACAGCGAAAAAATCTTTTCTAACACCTAATCTGAATCTCCCATTTCAACTTAAGGCCATGATAAACACACAAATTGCTTTCATGGCAGAGGTCACCTCCCAAAGGCTGGCAAAGGCACACCAGGCTGATAGCAGCATGCAGTTCCAGAATATAAAGACATTTTCCAGAATGGTGCAGGGGCGTGCAGCCCTCGGATGAGCAGTGCCGCGTGCCAGGGGGTGCCAAGTGCGGGCCTTTGGCCCACATGTGCCAAGTGCCAGTGGGTCCTGATGGGCCCACGGTGCCGCTTCCATGCCTGGAGCTGCTGGATCGGCACAGGGGCTCTGGAGCATAACACTCCCAGGAGCTAGTAGAGACCCAAACCTTGTGAGAGGAGCAGATGACGGAGATCAGGGCGTGCCTGGCTGTGCCGGTGCCGCGGTGCAAGTCAAGCTGTCCAGCTGACTGCAGAGTGCCCGAGCCAGGCTGTCGCTCTGGCAGCAGCAGGGGTGCCATGGCTGATGGAAAATGCAGACAGGAACAGGCATGCTGAGACCAACGGAGTCAAGGGAAGGGATGGACACAGGAGCACCGCGTGCTGTGCAGGAGGTTTATGTGAGGAATGCCATCAGCTCCACCAGCTATTTTCACTTCTGAACCCCTAATATGAAACCTCTGGTTTCAGCTTTCTAATTTAGGACCCATTCCCTCAAACACACTCTGTCATCTTGGCTTTTTGGTGCTCCCAAGTTCCTTCTCTTTAAAAAGCCCAAGTGACTCCCTGCAGACTATCTGGGGAAAAGAGCAGCACAGGAAGCATCAATCCCAGGCTGGACAAAAACCCCTAAGTCTCAAAGCACAGCAACCCCCTCAGCCAAGGCATTTCCTGAGCCTTATGCCATCCTGCAGGCTGACCTCAAAGGCTGAATTTCCATAGCTGGCATCATATCCCAATTATGTAGATTAAGTTTCCTTTGGGTTCACTGCAATGAAGCAGCCTTAAATTTTATCAGATTTTTTTTTACCTTAAAAATAATCCAGGATTTTCCTAAAATGACAGAAGTGACAGCATGAATTCCCTTTATTAAAATCACCAGAATTAGGGTTGAGATTTGAGCACTAGTGCCATATGATGTAGTTTCAACTGTGCGTTCCAGACTTTCCAATACCCACTGCTTAATCCTGTCCAAATTAAAAAAAAAAAAAAAAATCAAGATGTCAGTCTTACGTGAACTAATATTTCACTTGACCAATAATTTTGTTCTTTAATGCTACAATTAAATAGTTATTCAAAATAGCTTTGGAAAAATCATTAGAATCTTGAAGTCCAGGGATTTGAACAGTCACAAGCTGTACAATCAAAAGTCATGGAGGAGTTTACTTCCTTTGGCCAGCTGAGAATCAGGCTTCCAGCTAACTTCCATCATTATCAGAGAAAAGCGGGGGAAGAGGGGTAGAGCCTGGTGCCCCACTGAACTGCACACCAAAACTGCTATTCCATCAGCTGAGAGCAGGATTTGGTCCTAAATGTCTCTGGGAAACCATAAGGATTCTTAGATTTTTCCATCCCCAAGCAAAGTATTGGATTTTTTTCTTTTCCTTCCATGTAATTAAATTCTCACCAGTGAAAGAGAGCACAAGAGCAATCTATATAAGAAAAATCCTTGGAAAGAAGATCTGACTCATCATCAGTCTCTCCTGCACAGCAGCTGGGGTTTAATTGGGTTATTGGAAAGTAGGCATATAAACTAGAGAAATCACATTTCTGATCAAGCATTCAAAATTCATGTAAATAAGACAACAGTAAATATTTCACATGAAGCATAAAACTGGTGCCAAGCCATTTCATGAAACGAAACAAAACAAAACAAACAAAGAAAAGGAAACTGAGCAAACAAGCAAACTTGGCTGTATCCTGCTCTCCTGCCTCAGATACTGTTTCAAGGGATGCTGCTCTTGTAGTCCCTGACCTCTTAACAAAGGGCTGGGCCCTGGTTTTCACTGCTGAGTATTATTTCTCTTGGGAATGAGTGATTATGACACTCAAGTGTTGGGAAAAAATATTTATGACTCAGGAGGGCAACTATGAGAGGGTTTGAAGCCTTTTTCCCACTTTTAAACTCTCAAGTTCAGTGAAGGGAAACCACAGACCAAGTCTTCTTAAACCCTATTAAGTCTGAAAGAATTATCCTTTTCTACTCTGACCAACAGCAAACACACCCTGAGGTGTTCAAGACCCACCCACCCACCACCAAGTACTCATGGCTAATTAAAAAAAACAAGCTGTGTTTAAAATTTTATCGTGACTGTGGCGTGTCTGGAGAGCCTGAGTGTGCTGAGCATTATGGCAACATTGCAGACTCCGTCCTCCACAGAAACTTGCCAAAATAGGAATGCTGGAGCAGGGGGAATTTGCCCACGCAGGTCCTCTTGCCACTTCACTTTTCCAAGAGGACAATACACAACTCCTACCTTCCCTCTGCTCATTTGCTCGCTGTCCTACAAGGTACTGCTCAGAAGTTAGAAGACACACTCCAACTTCCACAGCTGCCTCCACATGGGACAAACCAGGACCAAGTGTACTTACTGAAAAATCACATTTTCACTCTTCTGACTTCCTCAAGGAAGGAGCCAGAGGAAAGGGCCAAGTTCAGCTATTACCAATCATCTTGGAAGGTTTTCCAATCTAAAGGGGCTAGAAGGAAAGCAAAGCCATGTTTATTGGCACCGACTGTCACCAGTGGACAAGGTCCACATGTCATCGAGGCCACAGCTACACAAGAACAGTTACATCACTTTCTTGACAACATTTGTGATGGCACCTCAGGGCTAAACCAGTTTAAACACCTCTCTCAAAAACACGAGGAAATGGAGCCATAGGAAATGATGTTTGAAAAGCCGTATTTATCAGCAAACAACAGTGTCCTAGAGACTGGGTTGTCTAGCTGAGGGATAAAGCCTTGTCGCTGTTTACCACAGGCCCCTGCAGTGTGCACAGAGCTCAGCTGCACAGTGATGCCAACACCCAGCCATGACACACCTGGAGATATTTACCTCTAATCCTTCCCAGTGTTCCTGCCCTTCCCAGGCCAGGGCAACACATGTACTCGCACAATGGCCAGCTCATCAAGTAGAGAATATTCCAGGCAATGTGCCTGTGTTCAAACACCTGGGAACTGGGATTCTGATGGACAATATTTACAACATCTTGCCCCAAGCTGGCACCCAGGTGCCTTGTTCTGGCACACCACCCTTGCAGAGGAACAGCACTGCAAAGCCTCAGGACGCTTTACCCCTTTGCCAGGAAAAATGGGGCAATGTGCATTCAGCAACAGTGAAAGGAATTATTAGAAACAGAGACTGCGGGCTGAAGAGGGAATCTGCATTTGTACCCATTGCCCACACAGTGAGTATCACCCAGTCATTCACCCACTGAGCTTCAGCATCTCTTGTTGAAGCTGCCAGCAAGTGTCTCAAAGATGGTAATAGTCTTGGTCAAAATGACTGAGTTCACCAAAAAAAATCACCATTTTCTTCACTCCTTCAGTTCCACTGATTATTATGATCAAAGGAACAGAGAAGAGGAAAAAGAAACCCCAACCAAAATAATTTCATCACCAAGACCTTTCAACACCAAGACCCAGCTCTAAGCTACTGAGCTCCCCAGCATGACTTGCACACTGCTTCATTCTGAGACTCCAGCCTACAGCCCTGGCAGAGTGTCAGGGAGTTTCTGACACCCTCCTTGTCCAAAGGACCTGCAGCCCAGGTGACTGTGGTGTTTCCCTCGCATTTGAAATCACACGTAACTCCAGCAGAACCAAGTGCCCTGGACAGTGTTCATTCCAGGACAACTCACTAGGAATATTTTGCCTAATTAAATACACATCCTCCACAGAACAGCAAATCTCTGCGCTGGAGAAATTATATCATTTCTTCTCAGTGAGATGGTCATGCTTTTCCAAAAATGTAAATTAATTCCTGCAGGGAAGGAGAGAGAGGTCTGGCCCAAAGAGCGCTATTTGGCATGATCAGCTCTCCTTGCTGTCTCACAGTCATTCCTGCACAAAATCTGATGTGGCAGCTTGTTTGAAACTTGTTTATTGGGAAGAGGTCATAAGCTGAGCACTGTTCGAACAGGTCAGGCATCTGATTAAAGGGTGAAAAAACTGAAGTGCTTCACATGCATCTCTGAGACAGAAGCTTGATGAGGAGAGAGAGCTTGTTTTAGAAGAATGTTGCCAAGTACCTCACACAGCAGGCAGCAGCAGACTGCAGGACTAGTTAGAGCAGGGGAAGATTAAATCATTCTGCTGTCGGCATTAACAAATAGTCAGTATTGTTCTTCTGTACTTCAGAACAGGTTCATGCTAGAAGAAAGCCCCTCTCTGAAAGGGAGGTAATATGAAACTATGCCAGCCCTGAAGAACTGAGAGTCAAAACAGACGGGAGAAAAAAAAACCACCTTGAAATGATCTGCAAAACAAAGGAGAGGCAGATCATCTGCTTATCCCAGGTCTTGTACCACCTCAGTGGGAAAGGAGAGCTGAATTCCCATGTCCTGAGCCCCAGCTCTGTGACTGTTTCCCCAAGGTTTTCCTTCCATCTGCTGTGCTTTTTGCAGTGTGTGGGGAAAAAGAAATCCAGGGCTTTGCTATGTTATGTGTTGTTGCTCTTACACATTCCCGTCAGCTCCATGTGAGCTGTGCTGTCCCAAACTTTAGAGGCTGCAGCCTCCAGCCTGGTGACATTACCAGGCTGCTCTCACCGCTGTTGAACTGGAGCTGTCTTACACTCCAAAAGTACCAGGCAAACAGCCATGGCTTCCTCTCCTCCTCTCACTCTGTCCTTCTCCTTCCAACTTCATCGTGATGCTATTCCAGGGAGCAGCCTGAAAAGAGAAATTCCTTGCTCCGTGCAGTGCTGGGGTAACATAGGTTTCCTCCTGCCAACCCCACACATCCTCCTGGTCAAGCCCTGCAATGTGCTGCTGGGGGACTTAAGAGTTATTTGCATCTGGGATGGAACAGCAAAACCATTTCAGAGCCCCCTGTAAACACTGAAGTAACTGCAAGTTAGGAAAAAAATAACTTCCAGATTTTCCAGGAAGAAGAAAATGCTTAAGAAACAGAGTGGGGAGAAACAAAGTAAAACATGAGAAATCAAAGTTGTCTGAGAGGCATGAAACTCCACTAAAAAAGCAAAATCTGATTAATTTTTCAAGGATGATTTCCTGATCAACAGCTGCACAGAGAAGTGATGGCCCAAGTTATCAAGGGCAAGCACGTGGTCCTTTGCTGCATCTTCCCTGGGAAGCGTTGCTGCACTTCCCAGGATCTCCCAGGAGCTGAGCTCAGCACTGCATGCCCACAGGATTACTGAATCGGCAAAGGTCTTCCAGGAGCTCTGACCCTGCATTCCTCAAACCTCTCTCACTCCTTAGAGCATTATGTCCCTCTAACCTAGAGAGCACCAAATAAATCTGTCCAGCTGTTAATTCCAGGCAGGCTCTTGCTAAGAGTTCCCTGGAGCATAAGGTGCTACTTTCTTTAGAGTACACCAGCCTCAACTGTACTGTAACCCGACCACTCTCAGCCCTGCTGAGAGCCTAGAGCTGACAGCAGGGACCTCCAGTCCCCCTGCTGCCCTGCAGGAGTGACAGGAGTGAACCCCCAAACCTGTGGTCTGGTCTGTACAGTTCCACACAGGAACTGGCAGATACCATTTATGCCACTTAAAGTACAATTGTTGTGCCTTACAAGCTGGGCTACCAGCATGCAAAGCACTGGAAATACAGGGAGTTTTTAACAGATACTTAGAAGTCCTCAGGTGAGGCATTTATTATTAAGAAACCAGAAAGTCATGAGAAGCCCAAGTAAGGCAATAATGCTGCTTCTGACACATACATTTTGCCTGCAGCCTTGAATGCAGTGGTTCCAAAAAAGCAACCAACCATATCAGCACCCCACACAGCTCCTCACCTCTTACAGTGCTGAACTGAGCCCTCAGGAGAGCACAGCTCTGGCCTCAGAAGCACCCCAAACATCTCCTCTTTAGCTAAACTCCAGCCTGAGCAGGTTTTTTTGCAGACTAACAGATCAGTGTTGGCTGCAGAAATGATAAAGGTTCCAACCTTTTGAAAAAACCAATCAAAAAGTGTTCTACACTAAAATTAGAGTGCAAAGCACTGGCAAAGTGAGGAGGACACAGGAGAATTGCACTCCTCCATGCCTTTCTCTTCTGCTCTTTGGAACCACTTGAAGGACTTCCTCCTGCCCCCCCAGTTAGGACAATGCTCTCTCATGCACTCTCACACTCCCCCTGTCTCCCCACTGCAGTCTCCAGCAAAATGTCAGAGGAAAGGAAAAGTGACAAGCTCCTAAGAAACTGAATAGCTCATTCTGTTTGAATATTGCATTAACCCCAAGCTCTGCTGCTTCATTTGTCAGCTTTTTCAGCACTCTCCATCTCTGCAGCCCCCCTGACCCGGGCGCTCTGATTAGCCATGATCAATGTGCACATTTGCGGGAGCTCTGTGCATGCTGCTGGACCCCCGGCCTCGCCCACTCATGCAGATAATAACGGCACTTCGAGTCACTTGCCCGTAACTCCAAGCTTCATTAAATAGGGGGGATGTCACCAAAAGTCCCTTTAACTGTCTTTTCGTTTGCCCGTAAGGGAAAAATTGACAGTGCTGAAAAATGGGATTTGGAATATAAATAACCCCTGGTTTGGGTGTTGCAGCAAATGTTTGCAGTTGCCTGAGCCCCCGCGCAGGAGCCTCCTCACTGGCATGGCTGGGAAGAGGTGGCTGTGTGGAGCGGGGAGACTGCACAGAATCACCCCCGGGTCAGGAACAGCTTCCAAAGGAGGGGTTTTCCCCGCACAGAGCAGGCTCTGGGCAGAGAGTCCTGTCAGTCACCTCTGCTGCTGGCTGGCACACTATTTTCCATCTACCCTAAAAATGAAATAAAAGTCTGATGAAGCATCAAGGGGAAAAAAAAGATAGAAAAACCTGGGTATTTTCCCAAAGCAATGAAACCCAAAACCCACAACCCCCCAAACCCAATCCTCAGCATTTCCAAGCCATGCCAGGTATTTCCCTGACAGTCTGTTCACAGAGGTCTGAACCCCAATGACTGTACAGTACTTCTTATCTGCCCCCCAGATGTCCAGGACTATTCTCATCTGATCCCTGAGAAGCAACTTTCTACAGAGCTCTGTACACGTCATCCCTCCACTCCCTCGGTGGGTCTGAGGCGGGAATGCTTTCCAACAGAGACTTAGGGCAAGCCCTGCACCCCTTCCCTCCCCCATGAACGTCTCCGAGTAGAGAGTTGTGCTAGTCCTACTATGCCACATTCCGTGACGCAGACAGGCTCCCAGTGATTTCCATGGACTCCAGAGCAGGTTCATGCACTGTCACCTCTGCTGGGAAGAGTTACAGATTCAGGGCAAACTGGAGCCCCTTCCTTTGGGAGACTCCTGACCCCAGACAGAATTCCCCTTGCCTCCAGAGCACAGCCTGCAGAATGAGCCACTGTCTTTAAAACAAACACTCCAACGCCGTGCTTCTCATTAGCCCCAGACTTTTGTCCCCTTATTCATGGGAAGGAGCACCCCGGCCATGGAGCAGTCGTTCCAGTGCTCTCCCTGAATAGGGACTTGTTTCTTCGTCAGAGCCCGTGGCTCTGCTGGGCTGAACTCCCCAAACTGCAGCAATTATTCTGACTGAAACAAGCCACAGAGCGCATCGGGATCAGGCCACAAAGACTCCAATAAAGGCAACAAGCACATAATACAGGCCCATGACAACTGATCCTTACAAAAGGCTGTCCCTAGAGAGTGATGTATGGCAAGAGTTTTCAGCACCGTGCTCCCTGCTTTATCCGGATCCAGTCAGCCCTGAAGCTGAGATGATTTCTGGGCTTCGCTCTCATTTTCTCCCTCCTGGCAGTACTGCCCATGGGACAAGGGACAGACTGACAGAGGCCAGCAGCCTCAACAGGGACACTTCTATCCCTAACCTGCCCCTCCTGTCCTGCTGTAAAAGTCAGGGAAGATCTGAAAGGAGGAGCAAGGGGGAGGAAAGGAATGCTGGACACAAAAAAAAGAGGGGGCAATAAAGATGACATGCTTGTGCTGTTTGAGGGAAGGCAGCCTGAATATGCAATGGGAGTGCAGCTGAACCCCAACACCTGCTGGATGTAATGGACTCTGAAGTGTTGTTTCAGAATTAATCAAGTCATTTAAAATCATAGCTGTAGTCTCCATTCACTACTCCTGTGCATAAACGCACTGATCCCGATACTCATCCATGTCGGGTGACTTGAGCAATATATCACCATAATTGCCATTTTAGGGCTGCAAATTAGAGCTAAAATAACCAGATGCAAAAGAGATGGCCATATCATACTCTCAAGATGGATCTACAAAGTTCAAGGAGAGTTCAAGCATGGAAGAGGCAATAGAGAGGGGTCAAGTGTAAGGAGATTGTTCATGTTCAAGAGGAATTAACTTTACAAATATATTGTTTCTGAGGTGGTAATTGTACCATCTTACAGCTATTCATACCTCATTGAATCTTTGCATTCTTCTCAGCCATTAGAGTGATTGTTCTTCATTGAAATAAATTTGATTTTGACAAAATATTCTGTTTTAAAACCGCAGCTAATTTCCCCAAGATTTTCTGCTTTAAAGTAATTCCTTCTGAAACCACATAGCACAGAACCAGGCACGAGATCTTCGAAGTACAGGCTTAGCACCCATGGGCATGGCAAAAGCACTGAGACTGCCAACTCATTTTTTATCAGGGAGAGTAATGGAGCTCGGAGCTTGAGATCTCATAAAATAGAGCCTTTAGAGTGCTGTTCTCACCCAGAATAATACAGTGTGACCGTGGGCCTGGGTCTGGAAGCTTCGAAGTATTCAAACACTTCAGCTACCATGGATATTATGGTTACCAACACAGAAATTCCTTTCAGCAGTCAAGGATAGTATTCCCCATACAACTTGATGAACAAAAGTCCACCTAAAGTCAGCCAAGTCAGTTGTTCTCTGAAGAAATCAAGTGACAGAGCATCAAGAGCATCAAGGCAAAGACCGTAAGAGCAGGAAGAAACTGTCCTGCCTTGTTTGGCCAAGGCTTACAGCCAGATGATGCCCCACACTAAAACAAGCACTCCTGCCCTCAGAGGACAGCAGGCCTACACACCTCTGCAAACCAAAACAAAAGGCATTCCAATCAGCTGTAGCACAGGTGTCTAGGGAACTTTTAAGCCACTCATCAGCATTAGTTTAAGAAATTGCTTATCTTTTACGCTGTAGAGTCAGGTGAGCCCATTAATTGTGCTTCTCTTCCCAGCTTCAAATGGCACCATTTAAAGTCTGATTTCAGCTTATTGCTGAACCATCCCCAGACTAAGAATTACTGGCAGCATCCAGTAAGTCACCTGCACAGCCAGAGAAAACACACTTCCTATTGTTCCTGGAAGGCTGGGCAAGTCTCCCCTGCAAAGCCATGATTCCAGCATGCTGCTGCTACACCCCCAGCAGACAAAGGGGCAGCTTCCATCCCTGTAAATCAGCCCAGCACCATTGTGCAGGGAGAGCCATGCTAATTCATCCTGTGAGGAGCCGGTGACCTGAGCCCTTCCCACAGTGGCAGTACAGAGAGCTAATGTGCTATGGGTTACTTGGTAATTCCTGCAGCATAATTGGCCAACATGGAAACGGTAGGAATGATTGAAGTTCATAACTAATTGCAACCATTACCGAGACAGCATTATTTATGATTAACTGCATGTAGTAGGCCTGATTCCGATTTCACTCACATCTCATTCCAGGCAGTTGTTTGACAGGTAGCTGGTGATGTTTCTCTTCTGGAAGAGGCTCACCGTCACGGCTACAATTGTGTTTTCAGCGTATTAATTCTACATCACACTGAAAACACCAGGAAAGCAAGGGTTTTGGGGCTTGAACTCTAAGCTGAGGGGGAAAAAGTCTGCATTTAACTTGTTCTTTGATTGCCTGACAGCAGAACTCTGCTAGCCCACTCCTGGTGCTCCAGGCAGCCTCCTGATCTGTCTGCTCCTTTACTCCCATGTTTACCTGGCTGTCAGGTCAGGTGGGACTTCTGCAGCCTCATTTGACAGGTTCAGCACTGGCAATTACCTGTGTTTCAAATCCTCACGTGCTGCTTTATATGGAATGGGGAGAAGGCAGATTGCCTCAAGAAGCTTACATGCCATTTGCAGTTCAAAATAAATGGCTTCCATTTCCCATTTCTTCCAGACGTCTGGCCATTGAGTTTCAGCAGGACTTTTTGGGAACTGGCCTCCCTTGGAAGTCTGCTTTCAGCTACTGGTGCTCAGCACAGAAAGCCAGCTGGAGGGAAGGTGGCTCAGGGCATCGTTACTTGGGTACTGCCCTAAACACAGACTCATACACAAACATACAAGACTCTGTGTGTGCGCATACATTACACGTATGAAAATCAAGTCTCCCTAAAAGTGCCCCAGTTGGACACGCTCATTACATTTGATGCAGCCAGGTCAGAGCCTGGAGTCCCTTGTACAGAATGAACAGTTCCATATCTTTATTTTACTGAGAGGCCTTGTCTAAAAACCGTCATCTACAAATTGTAATTTTTTTCCACCTTTCATAAACACCAGCAGTAGCACAGCCCTCTCTCTCCCCCTCTTTTTCTTATTCAGGATATCAGGCAGATAAGAGTTATCAGTAAAGGTCATCCTCAATTTCTGTACAGAAATGATCTGTCTCCGGTATGTAATAAACATTTATCCATGCCTTTATTAGCTATATTGGATCTGACAGTTCTGCTAAACCATTTTCTTTCATTTTGCTAGGTCATGACGGTTAATGCTGCTAAAAAATCTCATCACTGCTTTTGATCACTGTATTGTCTTCCCGGCGTTAGCAGGATTTTGTAAAGGTAAGCACTGGCTGGAATGACCTATTAAAGTTACAGCCCGTTGAGCTCCTGGCTTTTTTCTCCCCACAATAAAAAGCGAAGGAGTGCAAAGCATAAATTCTACTCTCGGGGTTATATTTAGTTGGGCAGCTGACATTTAGGAGAGCACCACTTCAAGCCCACTTTGCATTGGTTTCGCTCCATCTTTTTCACATCCTCGAGTTTCTGAAATGGTGCTGGAAGCCACAGCATGGCAAATGAGCACAATTAGTGGGAGCAGGAGGTGATGTCCCAGTTAACCCCCACCATGCCAGCACCGTGTTAGGCAGCTGCTCAGAAAGCAGTGGCCCGGCATAAAGCCACAGGGAATACCAGAGAGTACAATTACCCTGCTGAGCCTTCCCAGAACTGGGATCTGCAAAGGCTGCAACAGGAATGCAGCTACCTCACGTGTACCCGGGCAAGGCACATGGTCAATGCAAGTCTGCCAGCCTCTCGAGGAAGTTCAGTGTGAGTTTAACCTGCTGTTCCATGCAGTAAGCAGAGGCCCCCTCAGCCTGCTGTCCTGCCAAGCACAGCAGCCAGAAACAACAGGTTCACAAGGTACAGGTATCCCTTGCAATGGCTGGCACGAGAAACCTGTCCTCAGAAGGAGCCTGCACAGAGTTGTGAACAGCTTACACACAGTTACAAAGCCCAAAAGACCACTCTACTGGGAGCAGAATAGGGCAATATGGGGACACTGCAGCCACAGTGACTGCACTGGAGCTACCTTAAACATCTATAGCTAAAAACTACCTTTTGCCTGCTGTCCTGTTTTCAGACTGTAACAAGGGCTTGAGATCAGTGGTACAAAAGGGCACATAATCTCTTTCTGTAAGCAATACATGGCTTTTCAATTTCCTCAAGCAGGCCCTTATTTGGCAACAACAACCCACGCTGTTCTGTTCTCTTCCCCAGCTGTACCCAGCTGTAGCTTCACCAACTCCAAAGGAAAACAGGAATGGATGACTGCAGCAACTCACAAGAACAACAGCAAAATATTTTCCCGGTCTCCACGACAACAGGCATATCAAAGAGACAAATCTCTCTGACTGCTTCTTCCCAGGCTCTCCATCTCTCTGTGTCCTGTCAGTCTGTGATCCCCACCGTCCATGTGCTATGTACCTGTGGCAGCAGAAGAGCTCCTACCTTCCTGATAAAAATGACTGGCAACCTTGTATACACAGGGGCTGGTGCCCCTGCTGCCAGGACAGCCCCAGGGAAATGCAGGAATTCCCAGCCTTGGCTTTCCACTTGCCAAAAATACCACAGCTTCCAACAAAGGAAGATCAAGGGTGCTAACCCTGCTGCCCCAGCTGGCTCAACCCAAACCTTGTTCCCGGTACCCCCGTCCCGAGGGAGAGGCCTCTCTTCCTTGTTCCTGGGTGGCCAGCCAGCGTCAGCAGCTCTCTGAGATAATTCATGACCAGGCATGGCCAGTGGCAAGGGCTTGGCAGTGGGGACTGCTCAGACTCCATTATCCTTCTCTCCAGCCCAAACTGGAAGGGCAGACAATAGATACAGAGCCCCAGAGATGCACTCTGACCCCAATGCCTCAGACCACCAGGCTGCTAAACAAGGGGCAGCACCCCCGTGGTCATGGGAATCTCCAGCCTGTGTTTAAAATTAACACTGTTTTTTGGTGAGCTTGGCCTAAGCTGGCTCTAACACTTCCAGGTGTACACCTCTCTGCAACATGTTCTCACTCTGGATACAGACAGACACGTAAGCATAAAGAGGGGAAGAGAGAACGCCTTGGAACAGATTTTGGATGAGCAGACACTGCCTGTGATTTTTCATGTATAGCTGTAGTTTAGCTGGTAAACCAAAATTTGCTATTGAGCCTTTTCATACTATAAACAGGCAAATCTGTGCTTTGTTGAAGACAGCAGTTTAGGCCCAGGGCTCTGTTTCCTGTATTCTGCTTAAACACAGTAAAGTGGTTTCTGTTGGCTGGGATCAACTCACATGCTCCAGAGAATTTGTGCTCAGCAGCCATCTTTGACCAGCTCACCTTGTACAGCTTCTCCTCTGCACATCCCAACAGAACTCAGAGGGGATTATGGAACAACTGGTTTGGAAGGGCCAGTCTTCTGGGAAGATGGCAATTCGGACTTCTCTATGTCCAAGCAGATTTGTGCAAAGAAATGAGAACACCTCATGGACCAATTTGCCAAGTTATTTTTCTTTACAGAGAGACATGTAACATATATGCTGATGGATTGGAGAACAAACACAGAGCTAAAAACTAAAATCTATACCCAGATAATGCCTGTAGTTAATGACTACAGTATGTGACAATTCAAATCCACCAAGTCAACACTGAGCTGATCTGCCTTCCCTGGTTTCCGCTAAGCAGGTTGGCAAAGGAGAATGGTTGATCTACTAACATATTTAACACAACCTTGAACTAAATTACATCCAAGAGCCAGAAGCCCACCTCATTTTAGCAGTTAAATCATTTATTTCTAGGACAAAAAAATAAAAACATAACCCCCAATCCTGCCCCGAAGTCATTACCAGCATGATCTTCTATTTGAAGTCTTGCAAAATGCTCAAGGAATGGCCCTTGTGATTTGGCCAAAGCAAACCAGGCACTCAGCAGCTCTACACAGGCCAGAGGGAAGGCAGATCCCAGTATGAGAAGATTAAATTATTATGGCTTTTGCAACAGGGGGCACAACTGCGAGTGGCCCCCTTCCTCTGCTGACCAGGCTGTGCTCCTTCCTGCCGTGAGCACTCGCTGTCATATCTAATATTGGCAGGCTTTGATAATAATAACATTGTCAAGATATTAGCAGGGAAGTTTCAGTAGAAACTCCATATTCAAGAGCTAGCTGTGCACAGCCCCAGTTGCTTTTTCTGAGAAGATGCCTTCAAAAAGCAAAAATCAGCCTAGTTTCTGAGAAAAGAACCAAAACTATTCCCCTCCCCAAAAGTAAAAGAAAGGAAAGGAGGTTATTGGACAAGAGAGGGATGAAGACCATTTCCTGGAGACATTATCATTACATGAGTTAAAATTTCTTTTTGTTCTCAAAGGCATTTTGGTCACTGCAAGCAAATAACATTGCAAACAGAGAAGCAGGCCTGAAATCAGAGAATAATTACCTTTGTGAGGTTTACTGGTTGCTCTGATCGAGCTGGAAGAGTTTGGGAGTGTTTCTCCCTCATCCGCCTTCTTGCATGACATAACCATTCAACAGCTCAAACGAGGTGGGACATAATGTGATTTTTGGCAAGAATGGTACTATCGTTGAAGTCCAAAAAATCTGTATTTCTTAGGGTTTTGGCAAACTTGCTCCTTAGTTTGCACAAAATAATGGCTTAACAAATGAAAGAAGAAAGAAAAAGTCTGCTCCCTCTCCTCTTTGCCCTTTCTCCCTTTTTCAGACTGTGTCATCCTGAGTTACCCAGGCCCAGGGGTTCAGAACTCTAGAGAAAAAGCCCAGCAAGGTGAATGTCATGCACCGAGCTGTCAGGGAACTGGAAGCCCACCCTCTCCCGCACTGAGGGCAGCCCAGCAGCCCACAGCCACCGAAGGGCTGAGCTATGACCGTCACTTCACCTGCCTCTTCTGTGCTTTTTCCTCACCTTGGCCTCGTTCTACACTTTAAATAGTTTTCTTTTTAAAGTCATCCGAATTCAAGTAGTTTCTCCAGTGCCTTACATTCCTTTCTAAACTTGTTGAGACACAAAAATTAGATATTTACTTCGAGGTTCAGGAACTTTCGATCAATGGACTGCATTGAGCTGTGCTGGTCTGTAACCTCAGTCCCAAAGCCCTCTTCACTGAGAGAGACAGAGAGAGACAGAGAGAGAGAGGATCAGAGTTAAAATGACCTCAAGCAAAGCCAACCTTCACTCTCTCTTGCTGGCACCTCTGAAATTCTAACAGGTATGTATATAGTCCTTTAGCATAACTCAACTCACAGAGTGCAAGTCACAGCCCAAAAGGCAGGTGAGGGAATCCCATAACGTTTTAGATCATCTGTCCTGAGCAGGGTTTACATGTTTCCGGCCCTTGCAGGAGTTAGAAGCAGGGAGTGGAGGTACAGAAACCTACCTGTGCTTCCCATAAACTGGGGATGTGTCTCTTCACTGGCTGCTGTCCTGTAGAGTTATTTATACAGCAAGAGTGACATGAGCGTAAATTACCAAGCAGTGAAATGCCTTTCTTGACTCTCATTTGCCGTGCATTGCTGTGTGAGCAGGAACCAGCAGAGAAGATGCAGCACAGAACAAAACCCCACAGGACTAAGCTGGAGCCTCAGGCCAGAACCACTGGAATGAACATTTCTTGAAGGTGGGAGGCTACTGAGGGAATAACAATCTCTAAAAGAAATCAACAATGAGCAGAAATGTTAGCTAACTGAATATGCCTAGGAGAAATAAATACTAAAATAAGAATGGCAACTCCTACCCCTGCTTCTGGCAGTACTGCCTTTTTCGGAGAGAGTTGAAAAGCAGATCACAGTACTAATAATCCAGCATTTCCTCCCAAGGACCAATCCAGATAACAGTGTCCCACCACAACCTCCCTATCAGCAGACTAAAAGACAACAAAACATTTATTAAATGCTTTCAAGTACACCCTAAAATTCTAGCAGGGTAAAGACAGAAATAGATATATCTTGCAAATAAATATGTCTCAGCAGCATAGCCTCACTGCCCCAAAAGCACCAACCCCAGGCAACGGGTTACCTGCACGCTCAGCTCTTTCTGCCTTTGGTACTCCCATGCCTTGGAAAGCCAGTCTCCCATAGGAGGCCAAGGAAGGGGCTGCCTCAACCCCCGGTACGGGGAGTAGCACACCCAGCTCAAGTCAAGAGAGTGGAAAGAGCCTGAACTCCCTGACAAGCTTTATTTCCTTCCCTCTCTCGCCAGGCTCTGCTCCTGTGTTTCAGTTCTGAATTTCTGCTGTGTCACTCACTTGCCCTTCAGGGGTAACAAATGGACATCATGATGCCTTGCGGAAGGAAAGGTATCAGCAGAGCATGAGGAAGAAATCCAAGGGATAGAAAGCAAGGAATAAAATCCAATGTTTTAGTCCAAAACATTGGAGTCCTTATACAGCACATAGGTTTCGAGGGATTTCCTGGCTTTTTTCTGTGTCTTGGACAGGCAAGGGAGCAGGCATTTTGCTGGGAGCTGCTGAGTGTGGAAGGGCAACTTCAGGAGTCCTGCCCACAGCCCAAGTGTATCCCCAAGCTGGCTGCTCTCTCCTTTGAGAGGGGCACTGTGGGACAGGCAGGAGAGGGGGAAGGAGGGAGGCTTTTCTTTACACTTGTGCTGTGCTGAATGTGGACCATCTGTGCCCCCAGCTGGAGTGCTGGAGATGGTCTGGCACTTGAACCACACCATATTTACAGATCTAAACACAAATGGCTACTGCCTGATTGTTTCATGATTCATTAGTCAGACAAGCTCTCCTCTCCCGCCAGCACAGCTGTTACAGAGTAAACCTTTGTCACTTAATAGGCCTGATTATTACTTTCCATCAAAGGTATTGATCTGTGTCATCTCTACTTAAGGGAAAAGGGGAGAAGCGAAAAGGGGACCAAAATGTGTCGGGAAAACAAGAAACGGGGGGAAAAAATTCCAAAAGAATGACATTTGTATGGTGAGTAGGGGCAGCGGTCAATGTGTTTCATCTCTCCTGGCTGTACTGTATTCATATATTCATTTGCCACGGTGCCGAGGTTACTCATGGAGATGAAACGTCTCACATGATGTGGCGCTCCTTGCACCGCACCAGACTGCTGCAGTCACACAATATGGCCATGCATATAATTGGTCGGCCAAAGACACAACGTGAATTAACAAACAGTATTTTTTTAAAAATAGAAATCAATTAAGATGCGCAGCAGAAGGTAAAAATACAGGTTCATCTCCAAATGGCACTGAAGAGATTGATGGCGAGACTTGGGTGAGCGGCCCCAGGGCTGAGGCCTCGGCCGCCCCAGTCGGCGCTGCTCCCCCAGTTCACACCCGTGGAGAAGCTGGCCCTTTTTGTTCAGCACACGGGCTCGGGTGGGATGTGGCTGTTACATCATCGCCATGCAGTGCTTTACCACAGCCTGAGAGCTCCTCATTGCTCTGCAGCCACCTGCCAAGCTGCCATTGCAGCAATCCAAGGTTACTGTGGATTCACTTGCTCCACTGGCAGGAGGAGGTTTGCACCAGCCAGACTGGGAGTTTCATGGCCCCTCTGACTCCCAACACTGCCACCAGCAGCATTTTTGCTTCCTGCTGCACACAGCGTGCCAGCAACCTGGCAGGCAGTTCAGAGCCACAGATGTAGCAGTGGGGAGCGAGCAAGATCTCCAGCAAAGGGTTTCACTCTTTCCATTTTCCTTGCATTTAAGGGATCATCTCTCCTGATGCCAATTCCCAAAGCCCTTGGCCAGTCCTCTTTCAGACTAGGTGAAGGTCTGGGAGGTACGGAACAGAAAAGCAGTACGGCGAAGACTGCTTGGCTTGCACCCACAGCAGCACAACAGTGTCACAACTGGGACCACAGAGGAATAAAAGCAATAAATGTGCCTTCAGAGCCAAACATGATGTACAAAACCAGTGTAGATGTCCTGAGTGCTGCATCCAGTTCTCTCCCAGCTCAGGAACAGTTTTGGAGCAACTCCAGAATTACTGCTGCTCAGCTACCCCGGAACACGTTCTTTCTGAGTGAAACCCACTCCTTTTGTTCCAAATCTCAATAGCTGTAGGACAGGGCAAGGTATCATCTTGTAAATCCTTTTGGAACAGAGAACTCCAAGACCCAAACACATTCCTACGCAGTACAGTAAGGCCTTTTCCTCCCCCAGTATCTCTGAGGAACAGTCTAGAAGTACAAGGAACTTGTCCTCAACCCCAAACTGTGTTTTCCATGCAAAGAGGTCAGCAGGACATCACACAGGGAAGACCAGTCACTAAAGGCAAAGCACTGGTGAGAGAATGAAGGAGTGAGAATGCAAATCATTGCTGTGGAGATCTACTCAGAGCACGTGGTTTCCCCTGAGGTCAGCCTGCCTCGGGGCCATACCTGCCTGTCCAGACGAGGGTTGGAGAGGGCAGTGACACTGTCCCAGCATGTCATGGCACAGGGAAGCCATCCAGGCTCTCAGGAGAGGAGGATACAGGCACGTATGCAGCTCTGACATGCAACATTCTCTTCCTGTCCAGTTTCCACCCAAAGCTCCGAAACTTGCATGACTAAATCCGTGCCCCTTGGGAAACCTGCTGTCTCCACCCCAGCATTTCCCCCAGCCCAGCCAGGTCCCATCATACCCCCTCACTCCCGTATCCCAAGGCACCCCCATTTTAGCCGCATGAAAAGAGAACTCAGAAGGCTGCAGCACGTGACACCAAGCGAGAGCTGTGGCACACACAATCCCTGGAAAGAGTAGCTTGGCAATCCTGCATGAGCTGCGCTTCCCGCCAAGGGCCCGGTGCTGTGCCGGTGCCAGGAAATCAGCCATTCAGCCAGCAGGCATGGCAGCAGCCACGGACACGGAGGAGCAGAAGGGAGCCGTCAGACCCTGGAGACATGCTTGTTCTCTTCTCCTCCCACGCTACAACAAGGGGGCTGGGGGAGTGAGGAAGCAGAGAGATGCTGAAAATGTTAGCCTAACCCATTTTTCTTCCCAATGCATCAAAGACGAAAACTGCTTAGTCAGTGCTTAAAGAGGGACTCAAACCAACAGACTGAGATGATATCTTAGAGCTCAGGTTCTGAGCAAAAACCTTCCCACTTAAGAGCTGCCTTGCCATGGCAAAAGGTGCCATTTTGTCTCTGAGGCATTCAGAAGGAGGCCGAGTAAAACCATCAGGAACAGGCTGCTGGGAACAATCCTGCGGCATATAGGTGCTCATCATTGTCAATGCTTCATTTCCTTCCCTTGGAGACCGTCTTTGATTCTGGTAGTTGGTGACAAGACTAGAGCAAGGAGCCACCAAGGGAGATGAAAGACACAAAAACCCAAGACCAAACAACCCAACAAAAAACAACCAACCAACCAAACCTCCAATCAAGCAGCTCTTAAAGCCTTAGCTTTCCAAAATCAGTCCTTTCCAGGGACTTGCTGAGGGGAAGGGGTTATTACTGATTTTTCTTCCTGTCCTCCCTGATGCAAATCAGGAGCAATCATACATGAGCCCCACATCACACCTGCCGCCAGTGCAGCCCAATAAGACCCTGCAGAGACACTAGCATTACCAGCAACATCTCCTCAACTTCACTGCAAAACTCAGCAACTTCTTCCCGGAATACATCACAGATTATACACCAACACCCAGCATTATGGATCCTTAAGTCAACAGGCACTGCTGGCTGGGGTGGGTTTCCCACCAACTTTCCAACAGTGATGTTCTCCCTTCCCTGATGTTTAGACATCCCCCTTGGACATCCTTGGCAGGCACCAGGGGCCCAAGGCCAGATGACATGACCTACCTGCCATAAGCATGGCTCTGACTTCTCTGCAAGAGGCAGCAGCAACAGCTGGCTAAGTCCATCCCCAGATTTTCCGTATAAATATCTATGTTGCTGCTGGTATAAATTGCAGCGGGGCTTTGTCAGTTTCCCTCTGTGAGCCTGGTGAAGTACTGCCCCTTGCAACTGAATTGTGTCATCAGCCCAGGACACCTTCCCTGGGAGAGGAGGGAGGAAAGGGAAAAAGAAAAAAGGGAAAGCTTCAGGTCAAACGATTGATTACGGCTCTGAGTAACAGGGGGCTATTGATTTTTCATTAAACACCACGTACTGCTGTAAAGCAGAAAAAAAGTAATTCATTGATCCGAGCTGTGGGCCATGTTCACTTATTGGCTTCCTGCCACTTCCCATTATTCTCAGTTCTAAATGTACACTGAGGTCAGTTCATTCTCATCATTGCCTCCTGTCACCAGAAATGTGTCTCAGTAACTATTAGTTTAATCACCCCTTTCTTACAATGGTAATGAGTGATAATATCCAGCATTATGGCAGATTGACGAATATTATTTGTCACTGCATTCCACAATGCTCCAGTTAAGGGTCTGTTGGTGTCTCCATTACAAAGCCCCGAGGCCTTGAACTTTATAAATCACTCCTCAAAATTTGCTGCTGGCAGAAGTAAAAAGCGGAGGCTGTCTCAGGTCTGGAGAGAATATTGCTGGAACTGCACTCCGCAAAGTCTTTCTGGCCACAGTTTAGCTGCAGTGAATGAGAGCTGGAAAGGGGAGAAAAAAAGGGGGAGAAAGAAGAGGAACTTGGCCAGCTCAAGCTGCTTTTTCCAGTGGATTAAAATGCCATCATTTCACAAACAGGATGATCTCGCTGTTCCGTTGGATGGCAATTCAGGGACAGGCATGCTCCTCCCACAGTTGACACACAGGCAGCACTGCCATCCTGCCTTGCTGAGAGTGACAACGGAAATCTAAGAATGTCTGCTCTGAAGCCTTTGCCTTGTGTTTGATAACCTGCACTTTGAGCACGCTGCCAATGTAGGGCCAAGGGCTGAAACCCTCAGAGTTTAGTAGCACCTGCTCAGGTAAAGCCTTGGCCTGGGAACAACGGCGAGTACAGCTTTAGCACAGAGTTTGTACCTGATTCCAGATTCCAGCCAAGAGATTTAGGGGGAAACTGGTCAAATTTGGGATTTATAACCACACCTAACGGAAACCTTGCTGTTTACAGTGACAAGCATTCACAGAGATGTCACTGGAACTGGAGGCCCTAAAAATGACAGTAGGCTCTGAAGTGTCAATTTCAAAACTTTGCACTGATGGAGATTTGCTGAGGTGAACAGTCACCAAGCAAGAGGAAAGGTAGATATGGCAGGATCCAAAACTGTGCTGTGATGAGAGAAGAGAAATGAGCAAATAGAAACTGCCTCCCAGCTGCCTCCAGCAGCAGAGAACCAGTGCTGAAATATGTAATTGTGACCGAAAAGACTATTTTTATAAAACTACCTAGATCATACTTTTTAAATATTTAAAAATTTTAAATATTTTCTTTGTCACTAGGACAAAAAAAAAAAAGAGTCAGAGAGAACAAGAAGCACAAAGGACTACCAAGTGGCCATGCCTTTTAGGCTATGGTAGGACTTGTTACACTTTTTGACCTTGTCTTAGTTTTCTAGAATTTAAAGATCCATTACAGGAGAAAATAGGGAAACAAAACAGACGAACACCCAAAACAGACGAACACCCAACCACAACGTAGCATTACACTAATTCGGTAGAACTACGCTCAGGCAGACCCTACTCCAGCACCCACAGAGTGCTGGCAGTGCCAATAGTGACTTTTCTCTGCCACCATTTAGGGATGCTCCAAGGAGTCCATTCTCAGACTCTTACCAGGCTGGAAGAGCTTACAAACCACTCAACCCCTGCACAAGAGGTTGCTGTTACACACAGGCCAGGTTTGGCCTCTGTTACTAAAACTTCAGCTGTGTGCTTTTGTCACTTAGCCTGGAGGCGCCAGTGCCACCCTCCCCATCAGGGTTCCACCCCCGCCATGGCCATCACCAACAGCCACTGCTGGCACGGACAAAGCAGCCACAACAAGGGGCATCCACAGCACCATCCAGCCCAGGGAAGCGGCTCTCAGGGACAGACTCCAAAGGGGCAGCCAGGACTGAGGAGTGCGTCCCCTTGCCCACTCCAGGAGGAAGGGACCCCCGGGAATGAACATTTGCACCAGACACCGGAGGGAGTTCTCTGTTTCAGCAGAAGTCTCTGGGCCCCTCCAGCCCTGCTGGAAAGCGAGTCCCAGCTCCAGGCACAACAGCAATCACTCATTTGCTTCCCCACATTTTCTCGCCTGAAGTGGCTTTTCCAATGTGTTCCGATACACTGCCTCCCCCTGAAGCCAACCTCCTGCCCAAGCTCTTCACCGTTTGTGGTGAAGTAGAGGATGAAGCCTGCTAATTCCTGCTTCTGAGTCCAGAGCCCGTTCGTGAGAGGTCAAGAGGGGCTCGGAAGGGCCATCTGGATAGAAAAGGAACAGCAAATTCCTACCAGGAACTTGCTTTTGTGCAATAGGGCTCTGCAGAGGGACAGGGAAGGGTCCTATGCACGAGGCAGAGGTGGTGCCCACTGTAAATGAATTCTAGTAAAGAAAAGAGCTAATGGTTGGGTTACAGGGTGTGGGAATAAGGTAGAGGATGATGGCAGGGACAGCAGTGATCAGCCTGAAGGCATCAAGTCGAGCCCAGAGGGAGCTCTCCATTCTCAGAAGATGCTGCAGGGATAAATAATACTTTTCTTACCAGGCACATGAACAAAAGAGCAGCATGTCCATGTCAGGTAGTTACATGGTTCCTATTACCAATAAGCACTTGGCAATCTCTGCTGTGTTTATCCTCACAATACCCTGATGAGGGAGGGAAAAACAGTCTTTGCAGATGGAGCAGGTTTGCCTGGATAGATCTTGAATGTGACAGGGCAAAGTATCCATGAAGCCAAAGAGAGCAGGACCCAGACTGTCTGAGACTCTTCAGCCTCAGGATATCACTCGGGAGTCAATGTGCAAATACATCTGAGGATTTTGACCTACCTCAAGATCACACCAGGAGCCTGCAGCAGGGCAGACTTACCTCCCATGTTCTCTGGGAAATGTTAACTCTCATTCCTGCTAAGACGAATGCACCCACCACAGACAGGAGCATCCTGCACCTGCAGGGCATTCCCGCAGCCTCCCAAGAAGTTAGAGAGAGCTCAGAGCTGTTATTCTGGCTGCCCGAGCACTCCTCATCTCCCAGAAAGCCCCATGCCTGCAGCAGCCAGGTCATTTAAAATGGATTGGTTAATGCTATTACATCTCACCCTAAGAATGAAGCTCTTACTGGCAAGAACTGTTTATTCCTCTAATATCCCCACCTTGTGCCAAATAAACGGCGTTGATGTCACATCATTTGCAGAGGACAGAAAATCTCTGCAGAGCTGCAACCAACAGTCCTCTCCCGTGCCAGGACATAGCACACATCCCGGGGTAATAAAGCCTTCATTTCATGCTTCAGCACACCTGGGCTGAGGCTGGGACTCAGCAACGTATCCAGGCACAGCTCTGACTCCACAACAACTCCCACCTAGTCTTGCTACGAATGCTCCCAGATTTTATTCACATTTTTAACTCCTAACACTGTTTAAAAGCAGGGTTAAAAGGAAGGGAAAAGAAAAGGAAGATAAAACCCATTCAGACTCTGTACTTTCCACTTCTCTGGGAACTTCTGTGCAGACCACTCTGCTGTAACCAAATCTGGGAGAGCACTAACACATTTTAAGACAGTTCAGCTCCTGCAAGGGTCATGAAAATAGGTTGCTTGCTGGAGAGAACAAACATTTTACTTTAGCAGCAATTTACAGCCCATCTTCAGAGCAGACCCCTCTCTGACTCTCACTCAGTGCCTCACCACCCGTCCCTGCAAAGGGTCTGTCGGAGCCCATGAGGCTGCAGAGCATCATGAAATATGTGTGTGCTTTGTCAGAAGCATGGCCTAAACACTTACGGTGCTGTAAATATAAACTCAACAGCTGCTGTGCCTTACAGTTCAAGGTAAGGCAGAATAGCTGATGTAAATTGTGCCAGTGTGCTATCAACATAAAACAACAGGGCATGATACATTACCACGAGCCCTGAGCACTTCACATCTGTCTTGACACCACCATGGGTTTGACACCCGTCAGTTCAAAGGAGAAAATACAGCTTGCCAAGGGAATCATTCCAGCCCTGCATCAGGGCGCTTGCCCCACCACAGGGCAGGCAGACAGCACTCTCTGCTCAGGCAGCATTAAAGGATTGGGGCAATGACACACAGGCAAATATGCTGATCTGTTCCATGGGAAAGTACCTGTCAGGATGAGTCTCAGTCCAGCTGGGTGCCTATGCCAGCACATAACCTCGAGCACCCATTTGAAGAGAGCTGCTTGCAATTTCAATTTATGCACATACTTATGCTGTGTTCATCCACAAAGGCAGGCTAAACCAGGCTCTGCCAGCCCCTGCCTCGCCACAGCGCTTCAAGCAGACCGAATAGCATTCCTGGCCTGAGCCAGCCTGGGACCCAGTCTGCCCTGCACCACAAATCCCACCATGCCCATTACCCACTACCAACTGCACTGATTTCAAAACCTCTCTCCCCCCTCCCGAGGGAAGGCTGCTTACTTCTGAACAGAAGGCTTGGTTAGATTGTTATTTAAAGCCAGCAAATATATGGCACCCGTCCAACAGGGTACAGTCCTGAAGGCTCATGTGGCAAGTGGACACTAAAAATTAGGGATACAAGCCATCATCAATATCCACCTTCCCGACCCAAGCCCTTCCTGATCTAAGCATGGCTTAGAAGGCAAGATAAACATAAGTCACTCCTTAAATAAAGTCCTTCATCCTTAAAGACTTTTTATGGGCTCTGACCTGACAGAAACCCTTGGCATTTGGATGTTCCTCACACTTTAAAACCCCAAAACCTTTCCCCCATCCTGCTGTGACAAAAATCCTTTTGTTGAGGTTTAACTCAAGGTACCTATGTGATTCTGGTGACATCACTGATGGCATCTGCATACTGAGCAAGAGATGTTGCTGGAAAATCAGGGTGGGAGGCAAGTGTACACTCAGGTCCCCTTCCAACACACACGTGGGCAGAGCACTTGCCCGTGCCTGGGACCTGGGAAGGACTTTAGGATCACTGGGTTTGAAGGGATCCAATGAGACTGCACGGCTTCTTCAAGGTAAAGCTTCAGGGCTTTGGGGGATGTCAGTCTACCCTGGTTCGGAGAGTTCAGGTGGCACAACAGCAAAGCACATCCTCACAGGCCCAGCCCCAAGCACGTTTCCTATCACACTACAGCCTGGAACACACCTAAGTGCGTGGCTGAATAATGACCAGAGATCATGAGAGCTCAGGGACAAGGTTTGCCTATGGTCACCACTCCTCCATACTTGTTCTGCAATGTCACCACTATTCTGGACACCATGAACAGGGTTACTGATTTTCACAGATAATCCGAGTTTCCTTACTCAGGCTCCAACCTTCAGACACAGGCTTTGCCCTAGGGAACAAACGAGCAGAGCCAGGCACAGCAGGCATGTGTGACTGCTGGTGAGCATTGAGTATTGCCAACCATTATAAAACACAGGAAAATAGCAAGCGAGGCTTTAGCCAGTTTAAACAATCCTGCAGGGAATACTACCAACAGAAACTAATACATATGCAAGCAAGAGCAAGCTGCCTGGGAAACGGAGCGCTTTGCCTCCGGTGTCAAATAAAGGACAACACTTACATTGCCTTTGGTCCAGCATTAAGTGTATTATTTAACATGCATATATCCCCAAAAGATTCTTCCTGAATATCTACATAGATCTTATCCCCTTGTGTTCAAAGTTTTAACGCAGGAGGGCAACATTATGCCTATGGTCTGAATGAGGAGTGACTGGCTTTGCTTGTCTGGAAATAGTCCAGATTTCTCCCTAAGTACCTGGGAGCAGAATTTGCCCATTTGGAGACATCCCCCAGCCTGGGTGGTGACGACAGTCATTTGTGATTTCTCAGGAATACTCTGAGTCTCCGTTTAACCGTCCTGTGTGGTACTGTGGAATTGTCTTAGACCCGCTTGTCCATCTGCCCCTGCTGTTGGTCTAAACTCTATTTGTCTCTGTCCTCTCCTTCTCTTCCAGGAGAGCTGTATTGCTCTCCTGTACAATCCTGCTACATGTGTTTGTGAAACAGTCCTGTCCCAAGCGAGGGGAAGGGTGAGTGAGGACCCCCATATGCAGTGGCAGTGCTGTGCCAGGAACAAAGATCCCAAAAGGGGATCAGCAGCACAAGTGGCTGTTACCATGTCAGGCAAGCACTCCACAGGCTGAGCACTTCCAATTGCGATTCAAATCTACCATGGAGCTCATCATGTTTATCTAGGCATTAAAAGCAATTTCCCAAGCACGTCTGTCACATTTAGACACAAAAGGCTAGCCTGTAATTAGGACGTATATGACCTCACTGGCTTTAATTGGGAGAAGCCGGCATCCAATCCTTTTCCCAGATAGAAGGAAACTGGCATTAGGAGGGAAGTTCAGTGTCAGCTAGTAGAATGCGCCCAATACCTGCTGTAATGGCCCCCAATTCATCATGAGCCCCTCCACCATCAGGACTTTGTCAATGGTTTGCTCATCAATTTGCTCATGTACCAACACATGAGATCAGGAGACAGATACTGTGTCAGAGAGAATGATCACACAGCAGGAAGAAAAGGAGAAAAAAAAAAAAGGAAAAAACCCCAGGAATAGCAATTTCTACTTTGGCAAGGCAGCAGGGCAGGCCCAGGGCCAAGGGGCTGTAACTCTCCTAACTTTACACCTGCTTATGTAGGTCAGAGTTTAGCCCACCAGGGTTTGCTGGAACTTAATGCACAAGACAAAAAAAATATTTAAGATCGAAACACCCCATCAAGAGTCAATAGTAAGGAAAAGTCCATTTGTTGTAGGAAGATGCAGCAAAGAACTCCAAATTCTGCTACATATATCCTGCTGCAGAGAATGCACAATTTCGGCCCGTTTGAGAGCTGACAGCCACACCTCTACCTGCAGTGCACTGCTTCTGCCTGCAGGACAGGCCACAGAGCCACCACCCATCCCAGACACAGCCAGACCCACCCCAGGGACAGACAGAGGTGGTGTCAGTCATTCCAAACATAGACCCTCACCCTCCAAAGGGATCTGTGCTCAGGCTCATGACATCCTGTCAACCAAGTTTTTTCAAAAGAGGAACAAGGGTGGGAAAAACCTGTTGTATATAAACTACACATATTTTATTATTAATATTTTTTACTGTGATAGGAACAGAACCTGCAGCTCTGCTACACCAAGAACTGGACAAGTTCAAGAGGTGGGGCAAAACGAGCATTAAAGAGGAGAGAGGCTCACCTTCACCCCATCACCAAGAACCTCTGTATGTCAAAACCATGTCCTCTGCGTCTCTTTGGCAGAAGGACACAATGATTGCCCCACCTCTGAAACCAGATCACAGGTCAGTCACTGCAGTTACTTTTGCTGGCTTTACTGCTTCATCTCCATGAAAAAAATGATCTCCATTCCCTCCACGAAGAGCAGCTTCACTCGTCAGCTAACAATATCACCAGGAGAAAATTCGGATTTTTTATGCCTCAGGGGTTTCCAGTATTTAAAAATAAATATATTAACAGTCAGATAGAAAGAAAAACAGACAGAGATGGACGGGTTTTTACATAGGCTTGGGATAAAAAGCTCAGATCTCAGAACATTTTCCAGAATTAAATACTTACTTCCAATCAATATCAAAAAGTACCAGCAGATTTCCACCTTTTTTCTCTGTCAGACAAGCTAAATATTTGGTCTTTCCTGGCTGACATATTTTACTGGGGCAACAGAAAATGTAAGTAAAGTCAGATGACTATTCGGGCACAAGGAAATGCACCAGGTAGGTGAAAATCAAGGAAAAAGATACCAAACTACATCACATAGTTAGTCTGAATTCTGTTCTTAGCACAGTTAATGAGCTCTAACACAAAGAAACTGGCCTCCAAGAGACAGCCAAATCCTGCACTAGCTGTAGAAGGCCTCTTGCTTCCTTTCCACTCCTAATTCCATCCTTCATGCCTCTGCACAATAACCTGCTTCTCCACATGCCTTCTGTTGGTTTCTGTCTGCTCTTGTCGTGCTTCAGTTTTCCTCTGGCATTCCGGCTCATGGGGGTCATCCTGTACTCCTGTCCCAGTCCCCCCGGAGTCTGTCTGAAAGGCCTGGCAAAGAGGGAGAGCTGCACGAGTTACTGCAGCGTGCCTGATCTGTATTCTGAGCCACAGCTGGGGGACAGACCCCAGCCAGCCTCTAGCCACAGCTCCAGGATACAGAGCTGGGCCAATGAGGGAGAGAAACTGTCGGCTCACTGTTTTCAGCAGACATAAAACACAACTCGCAATGTGTGCTCCCAATAAAGAGGGGCTGGAGGGGTGGAACTAATAGCTGCCGAGCATATCGTGTGCAGGATTGATGGGTTAAATAAGTAACAAACACAAAAAGCACACAGAGCAAACACGCAGAGGGAGGCAGGAGGGAAGGAGCTGGCGCTGGCCCGGAGGGCCTCCGGAGCCATGGAGCCCCTCGGCGTCTTGGAACGGGCAGAGCAGGCCACGGCCATGGCACGGCCTCCTCAGGAGCCGCTGCCGCTCCGGCTCCGAGGCAGCGCTTGCGAAAGCTGTCGGCACCAGAGCCTCGAGAGCAGGGGCTGCTGCTGGTGGAGAGGGCAGGGATGGCGTTTGTAGCCAGCAAACGTGTGCCTGTGGGCTGGGGGAGCCCCAAGGGTGTGAGGAGGGGGTGTCAGCCGCGAGAACACAGTGCCTGGTATTGCACATGGACAAGGAGTGGAAGAGAACATCATTTCTTTAAACTCATCTTGCATTCAGCCAGCTGCATATAAATTTCCCTCTATCTCATCAAGCTCTCACTGTTTGGCCTCCTCTGACTGATATTGGCTCATCATACTTAATCTAGGGTGAAATTTCCTCGTCTGAGCTAAATTACTCGCAGCCATCAAGGGAAACGATATTTATTTTTCGTGGGGCTAATGACCTGTCCCCCAGACCCACCCACTGATGGTTATTTACTAGGGCCCAGATGCTTGGGCTCAAAATGAGTGCTAATGTCAGCGGGGGCCATTCCTCATTCAGGGCTCTGATTGAATTGGAGCGATCCCATTGACATTGACTCGGTGACTTTTAAGGCCATTACCCTCAGCAAGAGACGAACCTCTCATCATTGCTCCGACACTGACAGCTGATTAGCGACAAATTACAAGCAGGAAGAACCTAAGACTTTGTTGGGTGAGGGAGGGGCGGGGGGAGAAGGTGGAGGAGGGATTTGGAGGAGGTGTGGGGAAAGCACAGAGTCGGAGAACTTGGAGCCAGGAGAAAAGGAAAAGGAAAGAGTGGGAGGAGACAGCAACACTCAGAAGCTGATGCAGCCTTTGGCTGGATGTAGAACAGGGCCCACGGCCAAAGGCTGCAGAGAGGCAAAGACATGTAGTGACTGCAGGGAGCCAGAGTCAGAGCAGGGCTGGGAGGAAGAACCTCCACTTCCAGTCAGCGTGTGAAGAATGGACAGCAGGGCCAAACACAGCTGGGGCAGGAAGACAGCTTGGTGGCAGCTGTGTGCCAGATCTCAGGAATCACAGGTCCTGTGAAAACAGAAAAGCCTCCAGGAAAGGAAAGGTGAGAGCTGCCTGACACCCTGACGTGCATTTCAGTTAAGGCCCTCATTCTCAGTGTTCAGACAGCAACACCAACACGACCAAAGGCACCGTCACCGTGACCTGTTTTGCCAACCACACTGGAACCCGAGTTTCTCTTTTCACTGCTCTTACATTACTGGGGGATAAAGTTTTAATGACTCCAGGTCACACCTACAGTTTTGGTTCTAACCACAAAAACACAGACACTTTTGCTGTCAAACATGGGAGCAGCCAGGAACCCACACCAGCCTCCTGTGCCAGCTCCCCAAAGAGGCAAGAGTGGGTGGGTGTTATTTTAAAGCTAATAGAGAAAGATGCCATACCTTAAAGAAAATGCTACCCCCTCCCTGTGCATACAGCTTTTATATGGATAATTTGTGAAGCAGACTGTACTCGCCCCTAAGTAAAAGGGAATATTTTCAGTGACACTGTTAATAATGGAGCCATCCTGAAAGGCATTACAAGGAGGCTTGTTGCTCTGCAGTCCTGTGTAAGCAGGCTCGCCACACTTTACAGCTCACAAAACACCAGGCCCATTTCGAAGAACAAGTGTCATGAAATACAGACGAAGAAAATGCTTGTGAGGCTGAACCGCCAGGGTCACGACTGCCCACTCTGAAATAAAACCTGGCTCTGGGTACTTGGCAAACAAATGCAGTATGCCAAAGTGCAGCCTGTCAGCTGAGGTCTGAAACCCCAAATGCACCTTCAGCAGCGGTCATGGCAGTTTGAAACTTAGCCCCCAGCTGAAGGAAAGCTGCTCTGAGGGACCCCAAGCCTGTGGCCAAACCTCCCCTTGCTCCTGCTTTACAGCTGCATCCATGCATCCATACGTGTCTGCCACTGCTTCCAAGGAAAGGCAGCCAAAGCAGTTGCACTGCTCTCCCCTCTCTGCTCCACACCAATTCTTACAGTGATCTCAAGAGCTCACTAGGAAAGGTAGTGTACACTGACACTCTAAAATCCTCCTGGGGACTCAGCAACAAGCAGTGCATTGGACCAGCCATACAAGTCACTGTGTTTTATGGCCTCCCTAGAGCACCCGTGACCTCAGCTGTGCTCCTGGAGGTCTAGAGCTACTCCATTCCAGTAGATGCAGATCCCTCCCTGCAGAACTGACAGGACTGCCATCAGGCTTGGCTAGAGTTGACTAGCTGACACATACTTTGATGCAGTGACCGACCAACAACGCTACACAGTGCTCTTCACAGCTACAAGCCTTGTCCCACCTCCTGTCCTGCAAGTCTGGACAGGACCCAATGGCCTCCTCAGAACATCCTCTGAGGAAATGTAGCTTGGCTTTTTTCACGAGAGCATAAGCTATGGCAAGCATATCAGCATGAAAGATGTGCTAAGAGATGAATGTCTGATCCTCATGGGAACTTCCCTGGCTTTAAAAGATCCTAGTTGCAAAATTTCTATCTCAGAGACCACTCCATGAGCTCATCACCCTCACTGAGGTTTTCCTCATACAGAGAACTCATACTGCCACAGTTAAGTCTTCCTCTTACCTAATTTCCATCTGCCCATCCACAGCAATTCATCAGTGTGCAGGGAACCCACCTGTCCCTTCAGCACTGGCCAGCCCGCTTTGAGAGAAAGCTCTGCCAAACCACCACCTCCCAGCTCTGCAGCACTTCCCTCTCCTGAAGCAAGACAACAGCAACCTGGAACACTCAATAGACATAAAAAAAAATTTCTATGGACAGCAGGCTGGGTTTGATGAGCTCTTTTGGAAGGGAGTGCAAAGAAAAGGTTCACCAGCTTGCAATAAGGTCATAATATTGAGCTGATGTGGTGTACAGGAATGCATACGGCTTCCACCCTAAGAAAATCTTTCTCCAAGAACACGACAGAGAAGCTTTTCTCCTTAGAATTAATCTCCCCAATAAATGCAGCATTGTGGGGATTTGCAGCATTTGTCATCTCCTAGAACAGAAAAGAAATCTAGGTAAATGGAGCAAGTCTAGCGGTCACCTGGCCAAACAAAACACAATCCATTCACCAACTGCACCATCACAACACTTGGTCACCAAACTGCATCTCAGAGCTCACAAGTAGTATACAAGATCTCACATCATCCCTTAAAAAACCCTGCACATTTAAAGGAAAAGATTTCTTGCAACATGTTCTGAACAAGCCCAATGACACCTGCTAGTGGGAGGAGGTCTGAGCCAAGCTGCCAGGTAAAAGCAGCTCGTCTCTCTGGCTGCGGAGCACGGCAGGAAGCTGATGGAGTGCCTGGCTGCCTGCGTGTGCTGCACAGTTGCTGGGGTGGGTCTGTCCGACCACGCATCCAAACGGGCTAATGCTCCCCTTCCCAGCCTGATTGGTCAATTTGGGTGACAAATTTTGGGCATCTCTGCTTACTCAAGTGACTGCAACTTGTACCCCGTCCACAAATCCCCATCTGCAGCTACAGATGGCCCTTTTTTTTCCCCTTCCTCCCTTCTCCATTGTGTGGAACAGCTCTTGGAGGCTGCAGAACAGAGACAGGGATGCAGGGTTGCCGTGCTCTGCCACATAAGCCAGACAGACATTAAATTCAACACAAGTAAGGAAACCCCAATTCTGAACCTGCAAACTGTCCACTGTGCAGCCAAAAGTCCCTTTCTCCAGCTCTGGCTCGCACACAAAGCACAGCCCAAGAGCAGCAGTTAAACACTGCTGTAGGACAAACCAGGAAAAAATCCTGCTGAGTTTTTGACTATGCAAACTTGATTCTTCCTTTAGTATTTAATATACTTTATGCCAGACTTTGGAAAATATTCTCTTCTTCTGCACCTCACGAGGAACAATAAGACTTACCCCAACCTGGGAATAGTTCCAAACCTGGAAAGACCTGGTAAAATGCCATGAGGAAATCCCCTTTTATTTGTGTTGCAAAATCCTACCTGTCTTTTTTCATGTTGCCTCATTCCTAACTCTTCTTTTTCTACTTCACTACTAAATAGCAACATGAGATAAAAAATACCTGTTTCACCACTCTTTCAGTCTCATTTCTCTTAACCTCTACTGAAACTGGACCCAGACCAGGGGAAATGAGTTAAACAGCAGAGATTAAAGACAAAAATGTTCATACATACACTCACCTCTTTCAAACTGCCTGTGCTGCAAGGAGGAGGTAATTTACCTGCACAATGCTACTGAATGCTGGGCTGTTGGTGCTGCCAACGAAACTGTTGTCAAGCCCCGGGGCTTTTGTCTAGGAATGTATTTGTTGTTGTTCTTTTGCCTAGGAGTGTAATTGTGGTTATTTTTCATGGTTATCATCACTGTTACCTTCAAAGCAAACAAGCAAGGCCACAGAGCCTAACCATGCTCCAGTTCTGCAAGAATTACAAGTGCTTTTACACTTCAGCTGAGGCAAAGCAAAGCCTTGTCCTCCTCCCTACGTTGTTCAAGTGCGTCACCTGTATATCAGTCCTTTCCACTACAAATATATCTATTTCTTTTTTTTCCTTTTTTTTTTTTTTTTTGAGCCTGTGTATTGCAAAGTCCTGTGCTTGTAGAGGCCCACTTTGAGCATCGTTAGTGACATTTATTTTACATTACTCCTAGTCTGAAAACACATTTCATGTGCTATTTTGCCAGCTGGGCCCAAAACTATTAATCCATTTTTTAAATGCAGACCGTTTTGTTTTTAATCACACACTTCTATTTTGAGTTGGGTGCACTGTAATCCATGGAGTTCTGTAATTTTCCACTTCATTTATTTTGGATTTAATGAGCTGGTAATAATGTATATTTCTAACTGAAATGATTGCCTGAAATGTGGAGCATAAAGTCACAAACTTGGGCAGGGAATGTTGCTGCCTGAAGTTCTACGGAAATAAATTGAGCAACATTAAGACATGGAAGCTATAACAGAGTGAAAGCCATGCTTAAGTGCTGATTTTCTGTTTTCAGTAGGTTTTAAAAAATATTTTTAGTGCTAACTGTTGTGATAGGCTGAAGAAGTCTTGGTGCACCTCTGCACAGCATCCGTTAGAGCTGTGATTTTTAACTGCAGACGGGAAATCCCCTCCTCCAGTAGAGCTTTAGGCCTAATTCCCATTGCAGTCAGCCCAGGAACACTCGGATGATCCACCTCCCAAATCAGGCTCCTATCCTCCACTTAGGCAGCTAGGCCAGGGGGGTGATTTCAAAAAGCTCTGAACAACCAGAAGCTTTGAAAGATGCTTGAAAATTAGGCCACTTAATTAAATGTCTAAATACAGGGCGTTGTTTTGTACCTTGAAGTGCATTCTTTGATGGCTCCCAAATGCAAACCACTGTTCCTCTGCTCCAGATGAGCAGGTATTTCATGCTAAGCAACAGCAACCAGAAGTTTCACCTGTTAAATGCATGTTCATGTCCAATGTGTATCCTTCTGGTGTGTATGCTCCCTCTGGGCATGGACAAAGGACACTATCATGTCGTTATACCTATAAAATCCTCTTTGGTTTGCCACAGAAGGCAGGGATCAGACGTGTACAAAGCAGCCTTGGTTCATGTGAAAACACATGGAGTTTTCATCTTGGTTAATTTTAAAGTAATCCCAAAAGTTGCATCTTCTTGCATAGGAGCTCTTTAAATACAGCAATAGGTCCATCACCCCAGCTCTCCATTCCTGGTCAGCACCACGGAGTGCCAGCAAAGAGGCAGTACTTGCAGCAGCAATCTTAGACAAACATTTGTACGATTAGCAGGCACAAGGAAAACGTTGTGTTTGGCATGGCAATCCCAGCCACGATCTAGCCTGGCCAGGATGTGTCATCTAGAGCTCAAGAGGAAACTTGGCAAAAAACCCCTAGGCTGTCTCTTTAATGGCAAAACTGCTTTTAAGGATTATGTTTAAAATACGAGTTTAAATGCTACATTCACAGTCCTGTTCTGCAAACTGTAAACAAAAGCCGATTACCCGAAGACGTTTTCCTCTGTAATTAGGTTCACTCCTCAGTTTAAAAAAGACCCATCTAACTTGTAAGGAAAAACAGTCATGTGGTATATATCCCCTGCTCTCCTCAGAGCCTCTGAATAATGTGACTGTGCTAATTGGTACCCATTAGGACAGGAATCAGAATCCCACTGCCCCAAACATGCTGCCTTTTCCTGATAATTACAGTGCTGGCAAACACCCCCCCAACAATTTCGGGGCTAATCACAGTGAATCCTGTATATAGTATGATGCTGCATTATTCAAAGAGGTAATGAAATTCCAGGAGACATCAGATGCAGCAGGTACATGAAGATAATTTTGTTTTTATAACCAATTTCAGTCAGATAAATACTAGAATCCTTTCCAATTTTCCCCCCATGAAACTAAAGTGTCACTGAGATTTACAGCCCCCTCAAGTTCTCTTTTCAGAGGAACATTCATTTACATAAACAGATAATCCCAGATAAAAATTTCCATTAGACAAAGGTGAAATGGATCAATTTTCTCTGCCAAGACAAATCTTAAATCTTGAACAGATAGGGTCATTATTACACCAGGCCCATTTCAGAAATAATGTATTAAAAAAAAAATCAGCCGATAGCAGCCATTTCCAGCTTTCCAATTATCTTTAAGAAAAGCTTATTCTGTGGACAATAAAGCACATTACTGCACAATATGATACAGTCCATAAAGATCACAATGTTTTATGAAAGGTTAAAGAAAGCTCAGCACATTTAGGGGAATGTCATAACCCACAAAGTCTTTCAAGACTTAACCAGATCCCTGTGCAGGCCATGCCAGCGCTGTGCTGCGCGTGCGGCGCTGCCCTCCCGGTATCGCGGCGGCGCTTCCCGGGGGCACCTGGAGACTGGGGGTCCACGTGCTGTCACAGAGCATGGAACGGAGGGCCTGCCACAGCTGCCCTTCCCCCTGGGAGGAAGTTAATTACCTGTCCCTTCTCAGCGTGCTGCGGAGGAGGAGATTGTTGCTGATGACACCGCACACACACGGGGTCCCTCCGCCCCTGTCCTCATGACCAAAGGGCTCTTAGCCCACAGGAACACCTGGCACATAGAGAAACATGGAATGAGGTGTTTCTGAGGAGGCTGTGCTGCCTCCTCCCGCTCCACCTCCACCCCAGGCTGGGTTGGGCACTAACGGGGCAGAGGCAGAACCCCAGCCTCTCCTCCTCACCACAGGCCCCTGCTCCCCACCACCTGCTGTGGCCCTCCCTGCAATGCCAGAGCAGAGCATCCAGCTCTGCAGCTCTCCGCCAGCCCCAAGCTTCAGGGGGAAGGCCAGGCAGCTGGGGCAGGAATACGTTCCCACGGCAGGTAAGCCACGCTGCTCTCCAGTACCACACAAGTTTGTCAGGCCCCTGGGAATGGAGTTTATGAGGGGTGACAGCAGCAAGGAGAAGGTGCCAGAAATCACTGCCTGATAGACACAGCAGTCAAAGCAAAACAAGCAGCAACTTACCTGACTCGATTTTTCATCCAAGAGGAATCAGATTTATTTGCCGTTTAACTAACTGCTCCTTACAGACATCATAGGAGGAGGAACAGGGAGAGGAGTGGTATGGGAGTGAGTGACATGTGGCTAGTGTCAGGAAACAAGATCCCATCACAAGAGATAACCTGCATGAAGGCTTTATCCTGCTCGATGCCAAATCCCATCCTGCAGATCCCTAAGCCTGCTCAGGAGTGCAGGTAGTAAGGCTGCACAAATCCCTGTGAGAGTTTTAGGCACCACAGGAACTTCAGAGCTGGGGATGTGCTGTCACTTGCTCTGAAGTATGAGAAACAGGAATTACCTGAAACAGAAATGGACACCAAAAGGCACATCTGGACATGCCTTTCCAAAGCCTTACCCTATACCACAGCATCAGGCAAAGTTATTTTCACTCCTGTGCTAGGAGCACCACAAGACCACCAGGTGAACCCAATAGTCTCCTGAGTGGGGACCTGGTTCAGTGACTTTGTCTGCGGTATTTTAATTCCTTTGTTGTTATGGATCTTCTGGACTGAAAAGCCCAGTGGGACAGAGGCTGCTTGGTGTCATTTACCCTTACAGCAGCCAGCACCCAGTACCTCTGGGTTCTCTTCTCCCTGGCCATCACCAATGGATAATGCTAAAACTGTGGAGTAACAGCAACTCATTCCTCTGTGGAAGGAAGGCCACCATCTATCTAAATGCAAAAAAGATGTGAAACTGCACAAGCAATTTTCTAGCTTCTCTTCAAGGGTCTTCTGGTTCAGCTGCCAAAACCAGAGACATTCCAAATCTGAAAAGTCTAATGATATGGAATCCCTATTTGCTGGTAAAACAAATCACCATGTGAGCAGCCATGAAAAGTTCCTTTCTGCCTTGCTAGAAATGTGAGTACCTTTTAGTGACACCAGAAGAAAAAAACTTGACAGGACACAGCTGAGCCATTGGACTGTTCACTACAGCTCTATCAGCTCACCAGAGAGCTGGCAGCACCAGTGCTGGATGGAACTGTGCAGGCTGCAAAGGATTAACACCACCCTGGTATCAGTTCTTGTCAGATTTTTCAAGCCATGTTTGTGCTTCTATTTCTGTCCTACAGGAGCATGACAGAAAGCCTGCTCTCACCTTCTACAGCTTGAAACTAATTGTAAACCATTAAAAGAATTACTTTGTGCAGAATTTCTGAACAACTACTGGAATTTTAACCAATACCTTTGGTTTGAAAAAAGGGGATTTTCTGTAAAGTAAATAAATGCCCCAGTGCCGAACTTAAATTAAAAATAATCACAAAAACCACATCTGCTTTATCCCACCCCAAAGAGCAAAGAGCCCATAAATGACAACACTTGTTTTCAACTTTATAAACTCTCTTATCCCATGTGTAAGTAAAGGATCGCTACAGCTCACAGAGAAGGCAAGAAAGAACAACAAAGAGCAGAAGCTCACGTCTGTCAGCTCTCTCTTTCAGACACGAACAAACACTCAAGATTTCACTCTGTGGTGGATAAGAGGTGTGACATTTTCAAGAGGGACAGTGCTTGACTTGCTAGTAGGTTTAGGCTGTGGAGAAAAGATCTCCAGCAGGCTATGTGATTTACTGATCACTGCACAGAAGTCACTGTACAGGAGGGACTTGGGTTGCCCAAAGAGGGATCACTGGATCACCTTTCAACTTGAGACTTGGTCCCAAACACTTCTGAATAAAACAAGATAACTGCTGCAACCCAGGAAAAAAATCAAACAACCCAAGCAGGCTTTTCCTACGAACCAAGACAACTGTGGTAGATCATGTTGGGGTCTCATCTGGCCCATTGCACAACCTTTCAGCTGAATTTTGAGTAGCTAAGGATGTAGAAATCACAGGAAAAGAAAAATAATGTTGATGTTCAAAAGCATCAGGCGATGTGATTAAAGCTGTCAGGCACAGCAATCAGCATGGCTTCAATACACAGAACTTGAAGCTCGCTAGAAGACAGTACATGGCTGACTTCATAATTTTATTAAATTGCTTTAATTTTGAGCTGAGAAAATCTTCCAAGTAGAGCCATACTTCCTTTAACTGCTACTGGAAACTTTTTTAATGTGTGGAAATACTTACTATTGCCATCACTGGCATATCAGTCATAACATCTAATGGTGTGGAGATTGTTGCCTTATAAAATTCACAGCTGGGTAGCTACATGGCTCAAGGCTAAAACCTATTTTAAAATCCAGTATTTTAGGAGGGAGAATGTTTATTAAAACACTTTGCCCATTAAAAATATATGACATATCATCGGTCATTCCATGTGATGCAGTGCCAGCCCTTTTTTAGGCAGTCCACTTGGGATGACTGCTGAAAACCTGGCAAGCCTGTTTGACAAGTCCACATCCTAGTAACTTACTAGTCCATCAAAAAACCCCCAAATAAACAACAACAACAAAAAACCCTCAAACAACAACCCCCCAAAAAGCATTCTAGCAGCCTGAAAGAAACTCACCAGTGCCCCTGACGTAGCGTGCCCAGAACTCACTCACACACAGAGCCACAGTTGGTCTCTTCACGCTGACAGTCACACACTGACATGCTTGCTTGATCTCCTCATGGCACAAGTTACACTGAAATAATAATGAGGCTGCAGGTTTTTTGTTGGGTTTTTTTGTGGTTTTTTGTTTTGGGTTTTTTTTTTAATGCAATGTGGTGAAGCGAGAAATGTTGATAAATATTCTTTCAGCAACTCCAGGGGCATTTGGCATCCATTTCCATGAGCTGATGCATGTCTTAACCTGGAGAACACAAGGATGAATACTTCAAGGCTAGACAAAAACCCCAAGATTACTGTCTCTTCGACCATTCCCCCACCTGCACTGTGTAAGGAGAGCTGCTGGTACTGCACAGGAAGGATCCCCCTTGTCCTGGGTGAATCTCCCTCCCCAGCAAGTACTCCCAGTCAGTGGGATCACCCAGCGAGGGACTGATTGCCAGCATGAGTGACCGAGTTCCCCATCTGATCCCACCTTAGAAATAGCTGGCACATCAATCGTTAATTGAGAAAATTATCTGAAAAGCTCTGACAAAGTTGAAAGGACTTGGATACAGAGAGATGGATGTGCAGTCAAGGTCATCTGTTCTCCTCGGTTGTCGCTGCCCATCCTGCAGCTCCCTCTCACTCTGGCTGGCAGCGGCAGGTCTCTCCATGATCTGAGGAACACCACAGCCCTTCCCAGCTGCCTGCAAGACATGCTTCTGTCGGGATTTTGCTTCCTGCAGTATCATGACCAATGAGGCCAGGTAGGAACTAAGAGGTCTCTCTTCCCGAACCACTGACACGGTTTCTGGATGCCCAAGGTGGTGAGGGTGAGGGCAGACCGGGCTGCCTGAACACAAGCAGGATGGCAGGTCCTCGGATGTGAGGTGTCAGCCATGTTCTGTGTGGTCTTTGTGCCAGCCAGACTTCTCACAGGTGGCAGAGTTACTTGTTCTTCTTGCTTGATGTGCAGGGGAGGGCCAAGCAGAGAGCTACAGGTGTTAAAGCCACTTCCTAGTGCAGGAGAGGTTCCTCTGGGAAGTTAACCTAATCATGTCCTGTGATCGCAAGAAAAACCAGCCCGTCGAGTATATCCTGGTTCTAGTTGACCCCAGCTGAGCCTTTGCTTTGGACTAACTCTCCAGCAAAAAGAGCACCATGTTTTCTACTTGAAACAAAAATGTCACCACTGCTAACAACCAGGAAAATAACCCTGACCTCACTGCACATCCCCTTGCAGGACAAAGCATGGATACTATTATTCATACTTGTACTGTACAAATGTTCCCAAAATGTCAGTCTTCTCTAATGACCCTAAAGAGACTGAAAATTAAAGTGCAGTTCTGGGCAGGGAAGTGACTCTATTAAAAAGAGATAGACAGAGAGAGCCCGTGGCCATTGCCCATAGCTGTTCCGAGCTGTCTTCCAAGTTCTATATATTAACCAAGCCTATGCACCACAGCCATGTTTTTAACTACTGTCAGCACTGCGGAGTCACTCCAGCAGCAATCGAGCAAGCTGTTCTGCCTCATGCCTCATCACTATTTCTCACACTCTGCATCAAAGCACCAACATTAGCAAATTCAGCTGCCCTTCAAACTCCCAGCTCCAGTCAGGAGGAAGCATCTGCAGCCATTCAACTCCTTGCAAGGCTGCCGAAAAAAGTCCCAGCTTGCCAGGAATACCCAGAGTAGCCAAGCCCAATGGCTCTCCATGACACATGGCCCTAGGACAGGCAAGGGAGCTGCAAACAGCTCCATATCCTCACATTGCTCTTGGATTCCCACTCCAAACCCCTCCCCGGCAGCACAGATCATCCGCAGGCTTTCAGGAGTCACTCCTGCCATTCAGCACGTCGGCAGGAATCAGATCTCAGCGGGGAAAGAGCACACTTCACATGTTGGTAAGATCACTTCCCAGTGACACAGCACAGGCTGACACAACTGCGGCTCCAGCACTGTGTCTTCTGCAGAGCACAAAGCTTTCATTCCAGCAGTCACTCCGACAGCAGAGCACCGTCAGAAGGCATCCATCAGCTTAGCAGACTGTAGGAAAACAGGAAACAGAATCAAGATGGGCTTTGGGCAAGAGTAGCAGAATTCTAACTCCTCACAGCTCAATGTACACAGCACCGACGGGGAGTTCAATCACTGCCTTGTTTTCCCCAGAACACTGGGTTACTGTCATTCCAAGGTCGCAGAGAAAGGAGGAGCAGAACCGGAACAGAATTCTCAAGACTGGTCAAATCCAAGTGCTCTGCAGCCACTTGTGGGACATGCTGGTGAGTTTTGTATGATTGATGAGGTACAGTACACAGCATGGCTTGTGAAAGGAAATGGCAAGGAGGATGCAACTGGAGAACAGAGGAAAATTCCAACAGATGCTTCTAAGACTGGGAAATAATCTTCTGTGGACCTTGCTTAATGTTTGACAACTTAAAAAAATCAACACATTAGCTTAAATATGTGGAATTAATAGATGAAATGGTCAAATAATTTGATGAAAAAAGGGAAAAATTAGGTAGGAAAGCAGGTTACCGATTCCCTTCCCTCTCTTCTGTGCAGAGAATTTTTAGTCCAAGTAATAGCTGAAAAGGAGCATTCCAGGTCTCCCAGGCCCACATGGAGATGGGACTGGGGAATCTACTAGCATGACAAATAGACAAACACAAGACATCACAAAATGAGGGATTAAAAATAATTGCAGGACTTGCTACACTGTACTTGGTTCTTCACCGACATCCCAGCACTTCCTAATACATGGCCTCCTCCTTGGCACTTAAAAGTCTCCATGACTTAATGAAGCTAGACAGAGAATGAGGATGAGGGAGGGAAGATGACCTGTGTATCTTCCGAAGATCATGGAATTCCAATTTTAGTAATCAAAACAACTGAGGAAAACCTATCCGAAGACAAACTAAGTAGCAAGGGGAAAACCCCAGTCTGGCAGGCAGGCAACAATATCCACAGTGCAGCGAGCCCAACAGGACAATAATTTCCTCCCTATTTCCTGGATCTTTCTGGAGCATTTTGGGAGGCAAGGCAAACCTTCATTTTGATATCACCAATTCTCAAACTACACCACTGCTTCTTAGCAGAGATTGTGGCATTTAGCAACACAGACAGGAAAAAACCATGATTTGCATGTGTTCGTCTTAGCAGATGACAAAAAAACAAGCCAAAAGGAAGTGCAGCGAGATGATCCCAAATGCCAATACCCAGGCCTTGTTTGGGATTAAAGCAGTGCTTCAGAGATCAGATTAAAAAGCACACTAAAAGTTTGGAAGGAATTTTGGAAAAGGTCCAATTGATTTCAGCGTAGAACTCCTGATCAGAACCAAATGAGAATGTTTGTCTGTGGTCTTACTTACAACAACATTCAAATACCTGGAGATATCCATCAGCTCCAGTGAGGCTTTACAGCCAAACCCACAGGATGACTTTACAGAAAGGCTGGTTTGACTTGTAAGTGCCTTAGAAACACAATCCGCTTTGGTAAATTTCCTGTCAGACTCCAACCAGGTGAGGGGAGCCTTGGACTTCCAGAGGAACGGTCTGGTTCTTTCTTCAGCAAAGTCCCAAACCCACATACTTCTCCAAAATTACCTTATGGACCAAAGCTGTCCACAATTCCTGGAGTTTCACTCTCATTATAAATACATCAACTAAACTTACCCCAACTAGAGAAGCAAAACCTCTCTAGTCAAATAATTGGTCTTGAAATGCCTTCTGTTGTGGCATGAATTCAAGCCGTGATAAAATTTTATAGGCAGGCAGGAGTTAGAGAGACCTTTAAATATGAAAAACAAAAAACCCAAATCCAATGCACCTAAAGTTCAGGACTCCACAGAAAGAACTTTTTTTCCTCTACCAATTTTTTTTTCCTCTACCAATTTCACTGGAAGCAGACTGTTGTGCTAGGAAACACCAGCCCACATGATTAAGAATCTTTCCAAAGCAGCTTCTCTCTTTCCCTGAAAATCCCTTAAGTTCTCAAAAAAATTCCTTTATTGTCCCCATATCACTTCCACCTTCAGAACGTATCCAGAGAAAAGCCATTTGTGAATTATTTCCAGTTCTTTAAGTTCAGGACTCTATTATGCTGCACAATTGTTCGTGTGCATCTGCTTAACGTGGAGGGAAAAGATGTTGCTAAATTTGGAGCAGAACAGTGGGCTGGGCAGGAGAGGTGCCTTCTCCATTGTGTGCACAGGACGGTTCTGCTGACTGCAAGGGCTCACATAGCAGGAAAAAACCCAAATGCCATCCCTGCTCTTGCTTTTGGCAGCTGTTCTCTTATCACCAAAGAGAATTTATTGCACTACTGACAGATGCTGAGATTCAGAAGCCAGAGCGGAAAGCCAAAGGGATTGAATAAAAAACAAAAAAGCCCCCTGCTGCCCAAAAAAAAAGAAAGAAGGAAGAGCCCTACCAAACCAAGTCACTTCAGCGCACACATCACATGGCATCTCTCCATGGGGAAAGGAAAAAGAACCGAGCCTCCACGCAGATGTCAGCAGGTCTGTCTGGGGCACTCGTGGAAGCTGCTCAGTGCTAAACCAAAGAGCTGCAGGAAACCACAGAGAACTTGGCCACAAAATTCCTAGCGGGGACAGGGGAGGAGAGAAGACCTTCAGGGAAGAGGACCTTGAACTCAAGCTTTCTTGGTATTAAAGTCATTATCGAACACAAGGTACTTGCATTCCTAGTGTTTTCTCATGAAGAGAATTGGTGGATCAGGGGTGTCCTGAGATTGCTATTCTCACACTCACACACACACACACACACAAACACACACACACACACACACAGACATTCTCTCTTTCTCTTTCAAAGCCTCTTTGATTCCCACAAGGCTACAAATCTTAATTTCTTATATGTGACTCCACTGCGTACCAACATCCAGGAATCCATTGCACAGCTGCTGTGGCTACTTCCAAGAACGGGAGACAGGATTCCTATTTTGTCCATGACAAAGGGCTTTAATATCTCCCCTCCCGATGTCACTCACGGCCCAGTGCACACAGACGCTCTATGCACATGAACAGCTACATGGTCTCTGTGGCCTTAAAACAGTGCCTGTACTTCATCCACAAGTTTTGCTAAATTCCTGCACAGAGCATTCCAATATATCCCTCCTGCTTCCTGTCCCCAGGGAAAACACAATTGTGTTTATCACAGGCCAAGAAACCCTGAGCTATACACCAATAGCTATCCACCAATTGTGCTGTAGGCACAAAACAAAGGAAGACATGCAGTGCCTTCCACCAACATTCCCAGATGCATTTTCCTAGCCAAGGCAGCCTGATAAAAGACTTAATTCCTGGGCACTAATCTGTCTTTTCTGGAAAACTCAGAGCAAGCTGAATTCTCCCAGAGCAGCAGATTCCAACAGTGGGCAAAGGAGTCCCAGAGCACCTTGCATTTCCTTACTTGTAACGTGGAAAGCCCCCGAACAAAACTCGGGAGGAGGCATTTTGCCCGGCACTTCAGAATAGGATCAAACTGGGAGCCACGGCAACTTTAGGAACACCAGCATCGCCCCGATGCGCACTGCTAGGGGTCTGCAAGGCCCAGCCCCGCCGGGGTGAGCCCCGAGTTCTATGGAATGAGGACGAGGGTAACGAGGCAGCTGGCGGGAGGCAGGACGGGCGGTAGCGTGGAGCAAGGCTGACACCTGCAGGGAGAGCTGGGCATGACGGGGAGGTTGCCGTGACCCTCGCCTGCCTCGGGTCCTCCTGTCACCCACCTCCTCCCGCCCCGCAGCACGGCCGGGAGGGGCCGGATACAGATAGGGAAAGCAGGGGCGGAAGAAACCGTTTCAGTGCCTCAAAAATCAGCACCGCGAATATTTCCACCCTTTCAGTTTTAAAATTGAACCACTTTGGGATTTGCTTGCATTCTGCCATCAACATTTGAGATATTTGGTTGGGATCACTGTTCTTCCACCGGTTGCTTACTGGAAAACCAGAGCATAAATGGAGCAGGGCACAAACAGATCCTGCTGGATCTCACACAGGCCGACCAGGTTTCCTTACCAGCTCGGCTTTAGGTTTCTAGTGGCAGAGTCCCACACTTCTTTTTCCGTAAGTAATTTAAATGTGGTGCAGACACGCCGTAGCAGCCTGAGCTGGTGCCTCGGGAAGGTCCCGGGACAAAGCATTTCCCGGGCGTTTGTAGCCCCCTAGGCTGAGCCCCCAGAGCCTGGGAGCTTCCCGCTGAGCCATCGGCTCTTGCTGTGTCTCGGCGTGCCTGGTCACCCGCCTGGAGCCGCAGAGCCCCGAGCCCTTGGTCAGCCACAGGGTCAGGTCACGGCTTCCGGCCGGGGGCGCCGGCCATTCCTCCACCCTGGGCACAACGTGCAGCTGCCCCCTGAACTACCTGCTCTGAATGTGCTCCTCAGCAGGCAGGGAGGGTGAACAGAGACAGTTCGGCTCCTGGGTAACCTCCTCAGCCACCTCTCTGAATGCCTTTCCTACCTCTACCTGCACAGCTGACTCCAGTCCCAATAGAAAAGTATGGAACCTCTCAAGCGTATTCATCTCTCCTCCCAATTAATCTTATCTGCCAGTAAAATTCGGGATCCAGTGTAGGAATTAGGGCAAGCTACTTACGTACCCAGGAAGGTCAATTTAGTCAAAGCTACCTTGCACAGATGGCTAATTTCAATCCCTTACACATACAACGCAATTGTTCAATAAGCTCAAAATAAATAGCGTAAGTAATTAATTTAAGGCTGTCCTAATTGTTTCTCAATTTCCCCTATTAATTTAACCTATAACACTCCTCCTATCAAAGCTTCAAAGCTCTAACTTAACAGCCAATTAAAGCTTCTTTAGAAAAAAAAAAGTGCTGTCAACGCCGATTTCTTCTGACTGAACCCCTGAAGCACTTGGGAGTTCATTTAAATTGCACCGGGCTTAGAACCAAAGGGCTTTTTCCAGGTATAATGTTCTTGGTAAGCTAATGAGACAACGGACAATTAAGATTAATTAAGGATTTTAACTTGGTAGCAACTTTTTGATCACCATTTGGCTTGACGAAAGTGGTTTGACACTGGAGCAAACAAGAAATCCCAGGGTCTGTCAGCAGGAGCTGGCAGGAGTGCACACAGTTTTCCCGCAGCTCACTGACATCCGGGGCTCTCTCTGCCTGCCACAAAAGCTACGGTTGAGGATCTCCCTGCAGAATGTGTTTTCTCTATGTTTCTTTCCTAAATTACTCTTATAAACTTCATTAGTAGCAAGCTTAGGTGAAGGGAAAATCCTGAACCAGAGACGCAGTATGGAACAGAAAACAGAAACCAAGTAAAACGGGAATCAACCATTCCGAGTCAGGCTCCAAAACCATCCCAGGAAGTTGAAACACAAGCAAGTATTTTAAAGCTAAGCCTGCTCAAATGTAATTGGGAACAGGATTCCTCTGGGAAACTCCAAGGTCCTAGGGTTACATGAGAGGAAAAAGGTGCCCAGCGCACAGAGCAGCTGAGCAGGAGGGAGGAGAAGCTACCAGCAGGGGCAGGAGCAACAGCACTCTCAGGACACTGACATGAAGAAATCTCAGTGATTGGTACAAACATTCGAGAGCTGCTGCTGACCAAATCCAACTTAATTTGGGGAACCAAACAGTGTAACACAAATCTGGGGGTGACACAGCACAGCTGGTTCTGTTGAACACCTGGCCTTGACTGTCAGTGTGGATTTTAAACTCACATCATCCCCATCTTTTACTTCACATTACACATCTCTGCCATGGGAAAACCCCATGCACTCCTCACACCGTTTGGTTTAATGAGACCAAAGACCTTTGCAGAGGCCTGCCCCACACAGGACTGGCAGGGAGGGCCAGGGGCACACTTGTCTGCAACTTTGAAACCAGAAGTCTTATTATATGTCAGAAATTACTGCTTTCCACCCCCCCCCCCCTTTTTTTTAGCAAAAAAAACCATTAAAAGCAGCTGGTAAACAACCTACAACTTTTCTTACTGAGGCAATGCAAACCTTTGGAAGTCTTCCTCACTACTAAGACTTTTTTGGTACTTCGTAGAGTACCCAGGGAAACCCCCAAAATGCTAGTAATCATGATCTCAATTAACCAGAGGTTGCTCTTGCACAGTGCTATTGCAATTCCCACTGGGAATGACAGCCCTCAGTGTTGTTCGACCTGACAGGTGTGTTCCTGGCCTCTCTCACTGAGGTTTGCAGCTTCAGGCTTACCTGAGAGGAACAGCTGACGGTCCCAAAGGCATGTCTCTGTTGTTTTGGGCGGCTGAATGGTCTCGGGGAGGCCGCAGGGGTTCAGAGGTTCTGAGGAGTCCTGGAGGGTCCTGGAAGGTCTGAAGAGTCTGAGGCACCCCAGGAGTCTGAGGAGTCCAAGGCACCTCAGGGGGTCCCAGAGGTCTGAGGGCTCTGAGGTGCCCTGGGTGGGTCCCAAAGGTCTGAGGGACTCTGAGGAGTCCTGGAGGTCTGAGGCACCTCGGGGGGTCCCGGCAGATCCGAGGGCTCTGACGGGCCCCGGAGGTTCCGGCAGGTCTGAGAGGTCCCAGAGGTATGGGGGCTCTGAAGGCACCACGGGGGTCTGAAGACTCCAGGGCACCTCGGAGGATCCCGGAGGTCTGAGGGGTCCTGAGGGGGTCCCGGCGGTTTGAGGGCTCTGAGGGGTCCTGGGAGTCTGAGGCGCCCCGGGGGATTCTGGCAGGTCTGAGGGCTTTTGAGGGGTCCTGCAGGTCTGAAGAGCCCAAGGCGCCCTGAGGGGTCCGGGAAGTCTGAGAGGTCCCGGTGGGTGTGAGGACTCTGAGGGGCCCTGGGGGGTTCCGGCAGGTCTGAGGACTCTGAGGGGTCCCGGACAGTCCCAGAAGTCTAAGGGTTCTGAGGGGTCTCGGAGGTCTGAGGGCTCTGAGGGGTCCCAGAGGTCTGAAGGCTCTGGGGCGTCCTGGGCAATCCCACAAGTCTGAGGGCGCTGAGGGGTCCCCGGCGATCCCAGAGGTCTGAGGGCTCTGAGGGGTCCCAGAGGTCTGAGGGCTCGGGGGAGTCCTGGGCGATCCCAGAGGTCTGAGGGGTCCCGGGAGTCTGAGGCGGCCGGGGGGTTCCGGCGGCTCTGAGACCTCTGAGAAGTCCTGGAGATCTGAGGAGCCCAAGGCGCCCTGAGGGGTACGGGAAGTCTGAGAGGTCCCGGTGGGTGTGAGGACTCTGAGGGGCCCTGGGGGGTTCCAGCAGGTCTAAGGGTTCTGAGGGGTCCCGGAGGTCTGAGGGCTCTGAGGCGCCTCGAGCGATCCCAGAGGTCTGAGGGCTCTGAGGGGCTCCAGAGGTCTGAGGGGTCTCGGGAATCTGAGGGCTCTGAGGCGCCTCGGGTGATCCCAGAGGTCTGAGGGCTCTGAGGGGTCCCGGGAATCTGAGGCGCCCGGGGGGTTCCGGCGGTTCTGAGGCGCCCCTGCGGCGGCTCTCGGGGGCCCCCTCGCGGTCATTGCCGGCACAGTACGAGGCGGAGCCGCGCGGTGACGCCATCGGTGGGCGCCACGCGGTGACATCATCACGGCCGTTCCCGGCGCCGCTCCCGGTGCCGCTCCCGATCCCGATCGCGATCCCGATCCCGGCCTCTGGCCCGTGAGGGCGGCTTGGGGCGGTCCGATGCCGCGGCGGGCAGGATGCACCAGAAGCTGCTGCGCAGCGCGCACTACATCGAGCTGGGCAGCTACCAGTACTGGCCGGTACTGGTGCCCCGCGGCATCCGGCTCTACACGTACGAGCAGATCCCGGTGTTCCTGAAGGACAACCCCTACATCACCGATGGATACCGCGCCTACCTGCCCTCCCGCCTCTGCATCAAGAGGTGAGCGCTCCCCGCGGGCCCGGGCCTCGCCCGCCCCCGCCGCCGCTCACCGCCTGCCCCGCCTTGTGTCTCCTCTCCCTCAGCCTCTTCATCCTCTCCAACGAGACCGTCAACATCTGGAGCCACTTGCTCGGCTTCCTGCTCTTCTTCACGCTGGGCATCTACGACCTGACGGCCGTGCTGCCGGCGGCCGGCGCCTCCCGCGAGGACTTCGTCATCTGCTCCGTCTGCCTATTCTGCTTCCAGGTAGGCGCCGGCTCCAGGGCAGCGTTGAAGCCTTCCCGCTGTGCGGGCTCGGGTCACTCCGGGGACAGCGCGGTTTGAGCGGCATCGCTCTTCGAGGTAAAAGCCGCTGTGGTGGGGTCGGATTTGACCTGGAATAAGCTGGGGAAAACTGAACATAGCTGGCTCAAGAGTCAGTGGTAAACAAGTGCGTTGTCCAGGCCGTGTCTCAGGGTCTGAGGTGGCTCCAGACGGCACCAGGTGCTGCTGGAAAGGGCCAAGCACCGGAGCACGGAGACCAGCCGTGGCCTGATGGTCGGGAAGGGCAGGAGGGCTGGTGGCCTCACTTCTTACTTGTCAGATGAATCTGTTTCCACAGCAGACTTCAGGTGTGTCTCTGATGGGCCACTGCAGCTCGGGTGAAGTACACTGTCCTTGCAAGAGCACAGAGAGCTACAGGCACTGTCTGTGTTCTCTGCAGGGTACAGGATGCCCCTGTACAGCCACAAGTGGGGAAAACTCCCTGGCTGGCTAGGAAAGCACTGCTCTAGTGCTCCTCCCTGCTCTGGCAGAAGGTCACAGAGAACCAAACACCTCTCAGGGAAAAGATTTTAAGCCAGCCTAGGAGCAGACAAGCAGCCTGTGCGTAGGAGTTAAATTTCTGTGTGTTCCCTCAGTAAAGGCACACAGTAAGTGCTGGGCAGTCAGGGCAGATTTGGGCTTTGGGCTCTGCCTGTGGCAGTTTGGCCCAATGGAATTCATCATCCCCCTGTACTGGTGCAGATGTGTCTCCCTGGAGCACTGTCAGCTCACTCGGCCTCATGAGCCCACTTTTCTTATTTGTGCAACTGGTTATCATGGTTTGCAGTGCTCCTCCTCCCCCTGCCAGAGAAGCTTTATGGCTGGCTGGCAGGGATCACAAGTGCCTGCACCAAGGTGCACTGCACAACATGTCACGGGCCAGGCGCCTGCTCCAGCTGCAGAGCTGAAGCTTGCTGTGCTCCCTGCTCCTGTGTAAGGAATTAACCCTCCTCCTCTGGCCCTCTGTGTAGGTCTGTATGCTTTGCTCAGTAGGATATCATCTGTTCTGCTGTCACCGCTCAGAGAAGACCAGCCGGCGCTGGATGGCACTGGATTATGCGGGAATTTCCATCGGGATCCTGGGCTGCTATGTGTCAGGCGTGTTCTATGCCTTCTACTGCAGTAACGTGAGTCAGGAGCACGTGTCCTTGCAGGGTTTAGTTCCTGTGGTCTCACTGTAGTTTCCATGCTGCAGGAAGGGGGTTCAGTGCAGGTGCCAAACAGAACAGGAGTGGGGAGACAGCGATGGGAACTGGAACACGTCCCTCTGACCTCAGCAGAACTGTGCTGGCTGAAGAGACAGGCAAATGCAGGTTTTCCTTTCCAACTGTTGATCATACAAGCCTCAAGAAAATATTTAAATTTCTCCAAAGGCAGGGAAACTTTACAGGTCTTACCTGTATCCACTGCCTGAGGCTGATCATGGGATGTGTCCCATCACAGGTACTTTATTCAAACAGCATTGCCCACAAGGTAGCTGCTGTGAGGCAGAAACAACCTTATTTTCTCTCCATCTAATAGAGGATGAGTAAATGAGTTCCCTTCCAAGGCCCACTGAGGATATGGCTGTCCAGGAGCTCAACTGGGCTGGTAAGGCACAGGTGCATTGAAAACATTTGGTGCAGGAAGTGCTTGGAATAAAGGATGTGGTGCCAGGTGCCCCTGAGCAACAGAGTCCCTTCCCCTCAGTGCCAGCTGACAAACACAGGGCCCTGCACTCAGACCCACGGCTGGTGCTCACAGCAGGGACAGGTTTGAGGTATTGCTGTGCTCAGTCACTGAAATTTCCTGCCCAGAGCTGACTTTTGCATATGATAACAAACCCACAACCATGCCTTTGTTTCTTTTTCCCTCAGTACTGGCGCCAGGTGTATTTGATCACTGTGCTGGCCATGATCCTGGCAGTGTTTTTTGCTCAGATCCACCCCAGTTACCTCACACAGCAGTGGCACAGGCTGCGCTCCATCATCTTCTGCTCTGTGTCTGGCTATGGAATCATTCCCACCATCCACTGGGTTTGGCTCAATGGTGGCATTGGTGCATCCATTGNAAAAAAAAAAAAAAGGAAATAAGATTCCCTTTTGCTTCTCACTTGCCATCTTCCTTGAGTCCAACTCTTGCACTTGGGGGAACAGTGGGGAAGCAGGAGGAGTTAAAAGTCATTTAAGGACAGAATTCTTTTGGTCGATATGATCCAAATGGGGAACACTGAGAAATGAGTTGAGAGGGGATTGACAGCTTGGGAAGCTTCATTCTGCTGTACTGCCTTAAGGTTGCACAGTGAGAAGGAAGGCTGGATCCAGGTGTGTCTGTGCCTGGGCATGGAGCAGCCTGTGCGGGCAGACTGCAGGGCAGGGGCCAGGCACTGAGGTGGCTGTGGAGCAGGAAGGAGCCAGTCAGGCTGCACGAGTGCTCAGGGCTGGCCGCCTTCACAGCTCCAGAGGGCAACCAGGAGACACGGGGATGATGGGATGATTATTTGTTTCCTCTTCTGTTCCCCAGGTTGGCAGCAGAAATCAGCATTTACCTGCTCGGCCCTGTCTCCTACACAATGCTCCTCTAACAGCTCTTTCATGTTACTGTTTTCTTGTTTGTTTCATGACTTAAAATTATGCTGTGAAAGCAGCAGCCCAGTACAGCCAAAGGCAGTCCAGTGTGCCCCAGTATGAACCCCTCTGAAATCGCTGCAATTACCCAGGGACACCTGATGGTGCTGAAAACATTTCCTTTTCATAGTGAGCACAAACTGCACATGCCTGGGCTGGCCTGGATGGAAGGCTGTCCCCTGGGGTGAGGGTTCAACCTCGTCCAGAGCTGCTGTGGAATGTGGCAGAGCACCATTTGGAAATGTATGTGGCCTTTATACAGGACATTTCACACTGGCCCTCTAAAAATCGTACTGATAGCAGTTGTGCCCCCACACCTCCCCATTTGGCTTCCCCTGGGATAGCAGGATGGTGTCTATGGTACACATTTTGTTTCCATACTTCAGAAAAATGGCCCACTTTTGGTAACAAAACATTCTGCTAACAAAATCCACCTGGTGACTGAGTTGCTGGTTATTGAGCACCCAGTGTGAGCAGTCCTGTGGGTGCTGGTGCAGTAGCTGTGATCCCAGCTTAAGTGGGATATGCAGTGCAGTGTCCATCACCCTGGCTGTTTTGTGTAGGGTCAGGGGAGTGGCAGGTGTCCTTTCATGGAGAGATGCCATGTCTGCTGTAGGCTGAACTGAGTACTTTGTGTGTAGAAGCAGAGTGGCTGGAATAAAAGAGATTTCTTCCCGCTCAGGCTTTCTCTGAGTTGTGCATTTGCGTCCCTGTTGGATTTATGCATAGCTAACACAGGCAGGGAAGGAAGGTTCAGTGTTGTTGTGCCTTTTCCATCTTTAGGGACTTTTTTTTTCTGTTTTTGCCTTCTAACAGAATAGGAGAGCTTCCTTTTCTTTTGCAGGAGTTTGCTCCGCGGGTAGTTGTCATGTACTTCATCGCTGCTGTAGCTTTTCTCTTCTATATTTCCAAAGTTCCAGAAAGATACTTCCCAGGTAGGAAATTCTCTTCTGGCTGTTCTTTTTTTTCTGCAGTTAAGCTTCCTACAGTATCACAGTCCTTGCTGTGGGTCCTGAACTTCCTGGGAGAGAACAGGCTGACCATGTTCCCCATGCCGTGTTCCCATACAGATTAAAACAGTGGGAAGAGGCAGACAACTTCATCAAGTTCGTTAAAGAACTTTCCCTGTCACCCCTCAAGGGCAGGGTATTGTGGAGCTCTGCAGGAGGCTGATTGCTGATTGCACTGCACGTGCTGTGGCCGAATTTAACAGCTGAACTCCCTGCCCCTGTTCTCCCCCACAGGCCAGCTGAACTACCTCGGCTCGAGCCACCAGGTGTGGCACATCCTGGCAGTGGTGATGCTGTACTGGTGGCACCAGTCCACGGTGTACATCATGCAGTACCGACACAGCAAGCCCTGCCCCGAGTACGGCGCGGACTTGTGAGCCAAGGTACGGCCGTTGCCACCCTCGGAGAACAGGATACACTAACCACAAGCTTCAGGAATCCTGGCCTGAACCTCAGGTCGCTGCCCCGGAGTGGGTGCTGACTGGTGCAACGCTTGCTGTAAATAAAAAGCAGGGATGTGATGCCAGGCACTCTGCTCACCTGTGCTTCTGCGCTGGCTGAGGCTCTGTGGAGCTGCTGGGCCCTTAAGCAGTTTTAGAGCAAGCTGGACTATGCCCTGCCAGACCACTTCCAGCTCAGTGTCACAATCTTAATAATCTCAAACCATTATTAGTAGTACCTGTCCTTAAGTAGCCTTTTCCTCAGGCTTTTGTCAGGTTTTCAGTCTGCTTAGCATTGATCTGGATGTTGTGGAAATCAGATGAGTTGCTAATTACACGTGCACAGTGATTTACTTCATTTCCCTGCTCTGTTTCAGAGGCAGCACGAGAGGATTTGTGACTCTGAGGGTCTGGACCTCATGTGATGAGCTGTGCTGTCAAGTACTGAGGCAGTTCCTTTCCTGACTCCTGGACTGTTACCCTGTTGCTGGGACAAAGCGTAACTGCAAGCTTTGATAAACCCAACAGCATTGCCTGGGATCTGAGGGGCATTTCTTTCCCAGCCAGTTCCTGGTCTGCAGTCAAGTGCCAAACAGGTCTTCCTGGAATGGGACAGCAGGAGGCTGAGCCAACTTGGCATGCAGATCCCGGCAGGATGTTTTGTTGCATGGCAAACATGAACGGCTCAGCCAAGGGTGCTCAGGCCTGGACACCAGGTTTCCAGGTGGTGTGCACAGTTAGGAGAACACTCCTGACAGCATGCCTGTAAAATTGTGAGAACTGTGGGAGCCGGTCCTGGATCCGAACCATAGCCCTGTGGGCTGTGCATCTGGTAGCCTTTGCCTGGAAGATGTGCTGATGCTTCAGTGTTGGCACAGGAACATATGAACTGGAACGCAGTGGATTTGTGTCCTGCTCTGGACAAGCTCTTTCCCGTTCCCTGGGAGATAAGATCGCATGATATCCAACAGACCTAGATCTTCATTGCAGATCTTACAAATAGCTTCCCCCAAGGGGGGTAGTGCCATCGCTTGAAGAAATTTCTCTAGATCCCTTCAGTAATCTGGAATCAGTATTCCAAAATATTCCAGGAGTAGCACTAAGCCTGTGTGTCCATGTTTGTTCTGTTTCGCAATCAGTGACCCTGCTGGGGATGCAGATTCCTGACCTTTGGCCTTTCCACGTGTGCAGGGTGATACTGCACTCATAGACACCACTATCCAAAAGGACTTGCTGCCACAATCCTGCCACAGTGAAAAAGCTGTCTGGAGTTTGAGGATGTGTTGTGGAACCATCTCATAAAACGAACACCAGGGAGCCATGAAATACACCAGTTATTGGGTAGCTGTAGCTCAGCACAGCTCCAGGGGTGCCAGTCTTCCAAACAGCACTGAAATCCTTTGGACTTTCAGGTTAGAGGCAACGATGCTGTTAGGACTAATCCCAAGTGGCTTTGTCCTTGTGGAAAGGGCTTCCCCGTACTCCACTGGGAGAGGCTGGCTCTGTGCAGTGACTTCCTGAGGGTGGGCAGGCTCTGTTAGTCCCCCAAAGCTGCCGCTCCGAGGGCTGAGGCAGAGGAGCAGGGCTCATTTTCTCGTGAGAGTGTGCCAAGGACATGTGGAGTGGTGGTGGAAGCTTATGGACAGGCACCTGAACTCCTTGGGCATGGAGAAGGCAGAATATGAACTCCTCCTGCTGTGCTGGACAGGGATGCTGTCTGTTCAGGTCAGAGAGTGGTTTTGGTGCTTTTTTGTTGTTTTTTTTTTAACTCCAGAAACAAGTATTGGCAAAACTGACTCTGCATTAATGATTCAGCTCCCAGAGCTTTAAGCCTTTCAGTGTAAACACAGTTTTTTAAAATTATTTTCTTTGAACTTGACAGCAAGCAAGTTTCAAGTGCACTAATTACTACTACTGAAGCCTGACAAGGACCTTGCAAGTATAAAAGTCTGTTTTCAGTGTTATGTGTACAGCAATACCTGAAGAACGTGTCTGTGCTCTGAAATAATACTGACTTTGGCCTTCTCTAATGTATTTTTTTAAACTCTTAACTACTCTAGCAGTTTTCACCACATAAGGAAACTGATTGCCAAGCTGTGCATTTTTACTTGACACAATTTATCAAGCTGCATGATGGTCTTTGATGTACATACTGAACCTATAAATAAATTCCAGTTCAGTGGCTGTTTCCTTGGAGTAACATCATGCCTGCATCTCATGCAGCAAAACAATAGATGGGAATGGCTCAGCCACGGAACTTGTACCACATCCTGTGGGTTACAGACAGGTGATTTTGGGGGAGCATCTCTAGATGAATTTGCTGATGAGCCCAGCTTTGCAGCTTACTACCACTCTTTATTAACAACAGAGTCCTGCTGCTGCTTTACCTGTTTCCATTCTTACCTCAGCTCACCCAAGAGTAAAACCAATACAAGGAGCATTCAAAAAACCTGCTCCAGTAAACAACTGCAGGAAGGGGCTCAAACCACAGTACAGTTCTGTCCAGAAGTGCAGAGCTCAGTCCACAGCAGTGGCATTGGGAACCGTACACCACCTTTCTGCCGGAAGGGTTTAAGGAGTAACACTGAACCAAAGGAATTCAAAATAACACACGATCCACAGATTTTTAACCACTTGGACAAAGCAAGATGATTGGGCACCAAATAACAACTATTTAAAACACTTTTGAGAGAGTCACAGGTGCTTAGAGCCACAAAATCATTCAGCAGCAGCACTGCTTATAATGAGTAAATCAAAGCCTACACACGAGTACTTCACAATGCAGTGTTGAAGAGACCTGCAAAGGCGCTGTTACCAGGTTCTTTTATTTAACAACTCGAAGGATTTTATGACATACATCAGCTTCACAGAAGAAGTTAAAAGTTCTCGCTTTAATAGTACACAAAAAAGCTTTAGAAACTCGAAGTCTAACAAGAAATGGAAGTGTAGTTCAGGAAAGTGCACTTAAAAGCTGAATGCCAGCAATTTTAAAATAGTTTTTATGCTCTTCAGTACTAGATGATGCCTCAGTCACAACTTTAGCCATACACACACTCTCCTTGATTTCCTTTCAAAATAGGCACTATGGAACAGTAACACAGCAGCCACCCTTGGTGCTTAACTCATATTCACTCAAGTCACAAACATGATTGTGGCTGCTGGGTTACCAAAACCACAGCAACTCCAAGGGGTACGCGATGTGTGCGAGCATGTGTATATTTTATATATACTTCTCATATATAAAAATACACAATATAGTATAAAAAACTCCAGATAAACTCTTATTCTCACAGTAGCAAATATATCAACTTATTTTCACAGTACTTGGTTTTACTAACTGGGACACCCAGAATGATTAGAAGCTTTTTCCTCCAACACTGGTGCTCACAGAGCCCCCTGCCACACACAGGGCAACCAAAGCATTAATTATATTAATTATACACCTCAGGGCCCTTTAAGTCCACAGACAAACACAACTACCTGGGTTTCCTTTCAATGACCACAACCACTAAGGGCTTCTTAGTACCTTGGGACAGACGCTCCCACCAGTAGCTGATCGTAGAAGGCCTGTGCTTCAGTCCCTCAGCACGCTGAAGGAGAAGCTGTAAAAATCCACTGGGATTTTTGGCTGGAAGGGAAGTGTCAACCCCTTACCTTGCCCTCTTGCTGCCACAGGCAGCACGTATATGCCTACTGCATCAAGGGCTTTCCTGATTCCAGGTAAGGTCATGTTGCACTCCACACACTCTGAAAAAAGGCCAAGGATATCTCATTCCCTGTCACACATTTCACCTCCTTTGAATAGTGGATAGTGGCTGAAAATAACCCCAAACTTGGGTTTAGTTGTGTATAAACTACATATGCCAGGCAAAGTCAGCTTAGCGGGGTGCACCAATCTCACATCGACCATGAGAAAGGATAAAATAACTCTAGAGACAAAAAAGTTACATTTAAGCAAAAACCTGTTTGGTATCTCTAGTATGAAGAACTAGGTTTGTTAAGGCTATTAGGAGGCAAATATCACAGGCCGTAACTCATGCACCAGAGGTGTTATGCCAGCTCTAGAGTCACGGGGGTCTGCAGTTTGCCTCCTCATCTCTCCCTTCAGCTTTGCTGTGCTGTGACACAAGCGCATGCAGACCCTCTGCCAAAAGCCCCTGCAGCACTCCTCAGCCCGGAATCTCAGGGTAAACCGACAACACACAAACACGTTTCCTTCTATTCTTCAGTTACCTGATCACTTCTGCCCCCACTGGGTTTGCTGGTGCCCAGCCTCCTCCCTGTGTGTCCAACAGCCCCCACCTCTCCTCCTGGGCCCGGGAGCCAAGCCCCAGTGCCATGTGCATCATTAACTCTTCCTGCTGCTTTCCCACTCTGAAGGCAGCAACAGCGTGGCTTTGGCAAGGACCAGCCACATTTAGGACCATGGTTTTACTCTCATTTTGTGTCCACCCCACTGCCCTATTTGTCATGTCACTCTGTTCCAAGAGCTCTTCAGGCAGGTAAGAGCTCTGAAGGACACTGAGAAAGGCAGCTCGTAAGCATGCACAGAGAAAAAAAAAAGGAAAAAGACAGTTAACCTGAGTGTCAGAAATGCTACAGAAATTGGCATGTGCTTCTTGCAGCCTTTGGCACCAAACAGGTGAGAAGAGCAGTAATAAAGCCTGGAAAGTCCCGTGTTGAAACATTTCTACTCAATCTCCTAAGGGCTTAACTTCTAAGCCTGGAAAAGGCACACTGAAACAGGCACAGGTGGAATATTCCACTTACACCCTGTGAGAAATGAAACTGAGGAAGATGAAGGTTGTACAGATGGTGTACAGATAGCTATGAGCAATGGTCATATTCCACGGCTAAGGGAAGCAATCTCACATACATCCTAGGGGGCATTTTATCAAACTGACCCCAAGGGAGTCATGTGATTTGTTTTCAATGTGTTTTCAGTGAATATTGCAAGGGATCAAATCTCCCCCTCAGAGATCTTAGGATCACAGATCTCCTGTATATCCAGCAGGAGGCTTTGGGGGAAAAAAGCTCACAACCCTGAAAATTTCACTTCACCTATGACAGGAGAGGACATGAGGACACCCAGCCACAAACAGTGACGTCCTCCACGTACAAACACCCAGCTACCTACTCCTCAGCCTCCAGTGGAGCAGGACAGAAAGGTGAGACTAGCCAAGGAACCACCTCCTTCCGTGTCCCCGTGAGGATGGCCGTGGAACCCAGGCAGACAGGCTGGGCTCTCCTGAGGGGCACTGGCTCTGCAGACGGTGTCCGTGGCTCAGGACAAGCTGCAAGGCAGCGGAGCTGGCCCACCTACACACAGCACCAGCTTCCACGCCACAGGAAGGAAACCCTGTGCTCAGCAGTGTTCACACCTCCTCCCATCCATTGCCCGAGGCAGCTGCCGGGGTCCCTCACACCTCCTGGTCAGCAGGTCCTGGGCAGCAGGACAGGGCTCCTGCCCATAAGGCTCCGTGGGGTGAAATGCAGCTCAGTGGTCCAGCAGCCACCAGCTCCTGCTGGAACACAGCCAGGGCAGGAAGCTTCTCCAAAGCTCAGTGCATTTAGCAAACCTTAAAAGAGCATTAGGTTACAGTCATTTGTAAAACTATTGTGGTAAAAAACCAACAGGTTTGAGAGAATACACATTTTCTTTGCAATAAATATCCAAGAGGAAAACAGACAATCCCAATTTGTAATCAAATCAATCCAATGGCTGCACCTCACAGTCAACTCTGCAAGTCATCTGAAACACACCGTATGTGCCCAAGGACAACCCCTCTTCCAGTGTGCTGAGGAGTCTCCCAAGTGCTGCAATTCCAGCCATGTCCCTGCTGGCTCACTCCCCTACATTCAGGCTTCTCACAGATCAGTAAATTATCTGCTTCTTTAGTTTTGACTCCACATTTCCAGTTTGCTATTTTACATTAATGGCACTTGCTATTAAAAAAAATAATTAAAAATTGACCATTTAGGCACACAAAAAAATAATCTGCCTTTCATCTCTGCAGCTACATAGATGTCTGCAAGGTCCCAAGCCATAGCTGTGCTCTGGAATTCTGGGCCACAGCCCCTTGAGGATGTGGCTGCTTTATCTGTATGATTAATAAAGGTAGATTTCACCTAAGAAGCAAAGACTTGACTATTTCCAGCACATCATCTGGATTTTAGTATGTCTTGGTTCTTAGGTCTGCTGAGACACGAAGAAGCACCGCAATTCATTAGCCCCCTGTACATACGGAAAACATTTCCCATGTGCTCCCTGCCTCTTCTGCTCCACCTGGGCACAGGGTAGAGGGATGGAAAGGCAACACCACTGTGCAGAATGACAGTATGTCCCAGGGCCCCAAGTCAGTGACAGGCATTCGTATCCAATTCCTCCTTTCATTCTGGGAGCCATCTGCCATAAGAAAACAATGCTCCTGATTTGTTTCTCTTTTTCTCAAAAAGACCCCAATCAGAATTGGCCATCATTTGCAATTCCATCGTGCACGCAGACCATTGCCTCCTCAACCTGAACGAGCTGCACAACCCAGGCCCCTGGCATTTCAACCACATAAATTACTCCACTAAACCTTTATTAAGGGACTCGGAGAGGTGGAGCGGGAGGAACCCACTGGAAGCCTTTACTGTTTGGAAGGAAACGGAGCGGCTCCAAAGGGATCTAACTCCAGCACCTGCTGCGGTTGGCTCTGTGTACTCTGCACGACCAGCTCTGTGAAGGGCACTGCACCAAAGTCATCCGTTTTCAGCCCATCCCCACCGTGAACGGCCCCATGCAAGGAGCTCTGCCTCGGCCTCCCAGCCGTGACTACCGTGCCGTGGTCCCCACGGCTGTCCCCAAAGCCCTGGTGCTGGGCATGGCGCATCAGGTCCGGCGGGTGGAAGGGTTTGGCTCCAAAAGGATCCAGCAGAGTCTCGTCCGTCTGCAGAGGGTTGGCTCGATCCTTGCTGTCAGTCAAGGCCACGCTGATGTTCTCCTTGGAGTCCGAGATGGTCAGGAACTCGTTGCTGCTCTGGGAGTCCCTGCGGCCAGCCTTCCTGTGCCGGCGGGTGCGCTCCGGGGTGCGGTAGCTGGGTTTCAGCCCCTTCTTTGTGGTGGTGGGGGTGCCGTGATGGCGCTTCCCATTGTTCTTGGACACTTCCTGCTTCATGCGCCTCTGGCGGGAAGACAGTTTCTGCAGGTTCCGCTGCTGCTTCACCTTCTGCTGGTGCTGCTGGCTCCCTGTGATCTCCTCAAACGGAACCAGCCCAAACAGGTCCTCTCTACTCCCAGCAGACTTGGGAAGAAGGGATGGCTGAAACGGAGTGCAGCCAAAGATATCCACGCTCCGCGGAGAGGTGGGGGAGAGCAGAGGCTCCATCCCCGACCCCTGCCCGTCTTGCTGGGGCACCTTTTTGCTGAAGGGAGCCTTTGTGAAAACATCAAAGTCATCCTGCTCTTGGCTTAGGCTGGGAAAAGCCACCTGAGAAGAAACATCTTTGTCCATCTTCTCTCTTGCATGGGGCTGCAGAGTGAAAAAGGGCACAGCTCCAAACACATCGAATTCTTGGCCAGGGTTGATCAGAGTGCTTGGCACCTGAGGTGGGGACATAGGCACTGAACTGGGCTCTGTGATTTCACCACTGCCCACACCATCTCTGAACCGAGTGCTCAGGAGCCCTTCCACACTTCTTTGCTTGGTATGGTCACAATCAGAATCAGAGCTCTGTTTTTCTTCCTCCTCTTCCTCTACCTCTTCCTCAGAATCCATGAGGAGCGGTCGGTGGCCTAAATTCTCCGGTTCTGTATCATTATCATCATTGAAGTCTCCATTCTCTCCATGCAAGACTTCTTCATCCTCCTGTTCTTCTTCTTCCTCACTGCTCTTGGGAGAAGGAGGATCAGATTCAAAATCACTCTCTGACTCCTCACCACCTTTTGTCACGTGTCCCTCTGCACTTCTCCTCCCTGGCCGGGGATCTCTAAATGCATGGCTCAGTTTTCCAACCTTTGTTGGGGTCCCTAGGTTATTTCCTTGATTGCTGGCTGAGTTATCCACTTGTTTTCCAGAGGAACCTGCAGGTCCAAAGAAAAAAAAGTAAAAGAAAACTTAAAACATACAAAGGCAAAACTTACTCCACACACCCCAGAGCCACACATCCCAGGAGCTGATGCAAACATGTATCCTGTACTTATGGAGGGAAATGAGCTAAAAATTAGATCTGGTATTTCAAACAACACTGATAAAATCAACAGTCAGAGCTGCCAGCTTTACTTCTTGAGCACAAGGTGCCTAGAAATACAGTACCAGCATTTTGGGGGAATAGAGAAGGGGCTAACGGAAACAGCTGATCTCTAGAGACAGCTTTTCAAACCCAGTCATTATACAGCTACTCTCCTCTAGGGAAACGGGAGGCAGCAGGATTTAAACACTATAATTTTCTATACTGTATTTTTTTTAAGCAGACAAGCTATTTTTGGATGTGCTTCAACTTTGATAGTCTGCTCTGACAAACAACAATCTAGTCATGAGAGCAGCTCCTTCTAACTGAGCACAAACTGAGGCACAAAAAGCTCTTCCTTTACCTGAAGTTTGAGAACAGTGCTTTCTGCTTTGTGTCTAAATGCAACCTGTCAGCTCAGCTTCTCCATGGCAAGGAAATTTATCTACTCATTTTCCTGCCAGCTTCCTCCCCACTACTCACTGATAACTAGAACTGAAAGAACAATTCACCCATGAGTCTTCTGTGGTGTGGTTGCCTTGGGAACACTGGAAGCAGTAAAAATTTTGCAGCAGTACAAAAAAGAGATGGCAAAAGCAGGCAGAGCAGGGGAGGCTGCACAGTGGCACTGGCACCACTCACCAGAGCAGGGGAGGCTGCACAGTGGCACTGGCACAGCTCTCATCACTTAGCAAGCCCAGTTTCTTCCTGTGTCAGAGCCCTGTGCTGTGGGGAGATGTTTTCAGGAGTGTAACTGACTTGGATTTCTACTGGAAGAGAAGGAGCAGGAGGAAAATAAAAATAACTCAGTCTCCACTGGGTAAAACACATTTGCCCTTGAGATACCTTCTTCTCTTGGCCACAGATAAGGTGCACAATGCTACACGTAATGCCAGCAACAGCGGCGAGAACTCACTTCCTGGCAGGCACAGAGCCACTGCCCAAAACCTGTGTGCCACTCTGCCCAGCGAGGATGTCACAGGCACGCTGGCATTGGGGACGCGCTCCTCACACCTCCAGCATCTGACACCAGCTGGTGCAGGAGCTGCTCCTGTTCAAGCAGTTATTAGACAGCTCTACCCCAGAGCACTGCCCTGGAACCCTGACTTCCCCCAACCAAAACCAACGTGGTCCATTTAGGGCTTTGTTACACAAACACTGACATTTAACCCACTCCATGTGTTCAATGGATTGGAAAAGCTAGGGATGGCTACAGGCATCCGCTATGTCTCAAAAAAACATCTTCAGCCAGAATCCGGCTCATAACTCTTCTTCTTGCAATATACAAAACACTTTCTCAGCTAATTCCTTCTTTCACAAGGAAACTAGCAACTTCCAGGCCAAGTCAGATTCTTTTCTTTCTATGCTCTAGTTTTACAAGAGCCATTTATTCCATTTTTAAAGGGAACTAACAGCTGATTTCCTTATCCACCAGCTTCCTTGCTCCTCTGCAGTTACACTTAAAATAATCAAAATTCAGCAGGAATACAATTTATGCATGGATTTAAAAACAAGATGACCAGAATGACTGAAAACATCAGGTGATTAGGGCTCTGAGCTGTTTCTTCTTGCCTTCTGGTGTCAGATTGCTTCTTATCTACCGTAATTTTAAATGCTACATATTTGCTTTACCCACTAAATTAGAATCTGGATTATTTTGCTGCTTACTTTAGATTTCCCAAAGGTACAGCCTTCACATTGCAGTATATAACCCCCTATCCTCCAAATCCTGCTGTTTCCAATATTTACTGGAACACTAATGTTAGCATAAATGCAAATAGATTTAGAAGAAGAAAAAGGGACTATTTCTAGGTTAGATGTTAACACCACTTACACAACAAAAGGCCCAAACTTTTTCTCTATGTCCATATCCACAAGAGCTTACAGTCCCAAGGAATGGTTAGACCTTTGCACTTAATCTCAATATGCGGTTAACAACTAATAAAGCAATTTTTTTTTCAAGGAAGAACTGAACCACAGTGTTATCTAATATATCTGACTTCCCAAAAGCTTTAAATATTATGTGTTAATTGCTGCCACAGAGTCCCTAGAAAACAAACTCTAACAGGCACTGATGAGACAGAACACCCAACCTCTATCAAGAGCAGCTGAGCTGCTGAAGGGGCGATCTGAGGCACACGAGGTGCAGCTCTCAGCCCCAGATCTCTCCAGACAGACGGTACAGCGAAGAGGCTGTTTCCCACAGCACACTCCATGCACTGGCACCCCAGCTGCTCCCGCATCCCAACAGACCCACCTGTTACTCAGAACTGTGATTCTTGCTGGCAACACACAGCAAATGATCTTGGGAATCGGGCATCAAGACAACCCAGACTTTCAGGAGTCTGCATTAGCACCCTAAGGTTTCCTCTCTTGAGTCTGACAACTAGAATCTCCAGAGGAACTTGGATGAAGCCAGGAACCAATTCACTGAGCAATCCCTCTTGCTGGAGACATGCATCCACAGCAACACAGAAGCCAGGTGTTTTCCCCCTGTACGTGGAGCTCTGAACCACTTTTCAAGGAAATGCTGGGCACCTTCCTGGATGACAGCAGCAGGCACGGGGGAAGTGCTTGAACAGCCAACAAGAACACTCAAAGTTTGATGTACTTGTTCGTTTTTACTTTGCCCACAGCAGTCTGTCCTGGCCCTGGTCAGTTCTGTGTGCTCTTGCTCCACTGAGGGCAATGCCACAGCATGCTGGATACAGCACACACCAGCCTTCGTGCTGGCAGGAATGAGGCAGCCCACGGGAAAGGGAAGCTTAAGGTGTGTATTTGTAAATGTCTGCCCCTGCACATGAGAAAACACGGTCCAAAATATCTTCATTTTGAGGCCACTCAAAGACACAGCAAGAAGACTTTTTCCTGTTCTAACACAGTCACAGCACAGCCAGTAACTGCATCTCAGCTCAGCAGTGGTTTCTGAACAGGGTTTCCAAATGTCTAGCTCTTTAGCTGAGATTCCTCCCTCTCCAGTCTCCTTGGCAGTTATAAGTGTGACTTGCATATTGCAGCAGGAAACCAGTGTCTAGGTATTATGTACAGACTGGGAATTATCCAGCGGTGATTAGAAACTCAAAACCTTCACTAAGAGCTCACTATTATCGAAGTTGCAGAGCCTGCACATATGACCCTACATCAACAATGTCACCTGGAAAGCAGGTGGCACACATCAGAGGATGCTGTGAATGACAACTGCTTCCAAAACGTGGGTTTGAAGAAAACACTTCTACTCAAAGGAGTATTTCCAAAACGGTCATGTCACTGCTCCCAAACTGGAATGTGTCAGGAAAGAACAAGTATTTTGCTTTATCCTTCTGTGTGTGTTGAGATGTTAGAAACAACCAGACCTACCTGCTCTAAGCAGAAACTGCTCTAAGATACTCATACCTTGCACGGTTTTAGCCCTACCTGGCCAACCCTGAGGGAACAATCCATCTCTGCACCCACCTTCGCAGCTGCAGTGGCTTCAGAGGTTAGCCCCAGGAACAGGGATAAAACTGCATCAGGCAAGAATCCAAACCAAAGAAACAAAAACATACTCCCTAGAACCGTCATTTTTTAAAGTAAGATAGGAATAGTTTGGTTTTCTACACTACAGTTGCCCCTGTTTCACTGCTAATGAAGTTAGCAAATGAAATGAAAAGCACTACACACAGAAACAATCCCCCAAAAGGGAAAAGCCCCTGCTTAATGACAGTTGAATGCTTTGGCCAAATAGATTTCCAAACAGAAGTGTCGTGTCATGTCGATTTCATACAATCTTGTCAGGCTACACTGCTGCAGAGATGTTCAGATACATATTTATATGGCAGTGCTGCACACTGGTGAGCAACATCTGTTTGCAATGTGCTGTTCAGATTACCACACTTCTAATCAGGTTTGCAGCTTGTAGGGAACAATTGTTCTTTGCTCAAATGCGAGCCAGGTGGAACATCTTTAATCATATAAGATCCCAATCTTCAAGGAAATTTACTGTTGTGATGTTCTTTTTTGAGATACAGGATTATAAGAGGATGAATTCCCTCTAACAACTGCAGTAATTACATGCCTTCTGCTGGTCCCTCATTTTAGACTATTGCAGGGGTGGCCCAAGAGCGGGACATAAGAGCTTTAAGCTCCTTTGGAATTGGGAACATACTGCCACCATCATTTCATAACAATTTGCCACATGTCAGCCCAAGGATTACCAGCAGGCTGCAACTAAATCTGCACCAGTTCTCTGACAGCAGCCAGGGCAGCAGCTGATCAACACTGTAATGGATTTACACATCTCATCACCTCTATTTTCAAGAACAACAGAAATGGAAGAACACCATACTTTTGCCTGGCAGCTATTGCTGACATTCTTTAAAATAATAATCTAGAGATTAAATTGCAATACAAAAAAATAGTGCAACGTGCCCATGACTGCTGCAAGATGTGAAAAAAACTTTTAAAAAATCAGAAGATCATTTTGGAGAGAAAAAGCAGACCCTTGGCAGAGCCCAGACATACCATTTATACCTATGATGGGTGAACAACTTCAGGTTACTTAGGAAGTGATATCTAAAAATAGCTGAAGTTTAAGATGATCTTGATATAGGGAAATATCCTGAACCTGCATTCAGCAAGCACTATGAATACCTGAAACTACAGCCAAGAAGGTATAGAGTAACATCAGCAAAACTTTCATTGAGTACAAATATTGTTAAGAACTTACTCTGTCAAGTTACCTAAACTTGAAATGCTGTACAACAAACAGCCAGATCACAGTACAGGTCTGGGCGTCTTTAAACAATCAACATCAGCTGTCAAAGAAACACAAACTGTCAGCAGGAGCATTTTTCAAGTTGTAAAAGCGGCTCAAGTCTTTTTTGTTTCTTCTGGTCTGATATTAATAATTTCTTCTTAAATTCTAGTGAGCTGTGTCCCACTTAAAGGCCCAGACTGCACAGTGGTCCCAGGGTTCCACAGCCGTGGTACAGAACTCACAGCAGTTTGAAACCCTGTTAGAAGCAGTACACAAAAAAACAACTGAGTGAGTAATCATCCCCGTATCTGTTCCTGCCAGAACACCACACATTTCTGCTGTAACATGGTGCACACCCAGCAGCACCCACTGCAGCAGGGGATTCTCAGGGATGTGCCCAAGGCTCCGGATGATTCCCACGGCACCGCTGAGACACAGCCGGCTGGCTTTCTGCAAGATCCACACAGCTAGGACAATACACACCACACCACAAAGCCCCTCTTATTCCAAGACAGACACCTGCAGCAGCCATCTGAGGACACCACCACATCACCGAGTGTGGGATGTCTGGAAGTCAGAAGGAAGCTGCTACAGAACTGGACTCGCTTTTATTCAGTCTCTGCACAGAGAACAGGCCTGCAGTCGCTTGGAAAGGGTTACCCATGGAGGCTACAAAAACCAAGTGACTCCATCACATCTACAGCTCACATGATCTGTACCAACATTCAGCAGAACTGTTAATGAGATGACCTGAACCAGAACCCTGTCCCAAGATCCAAGCCAGGAGACAGGTCACGGAGATTCTCCACAGGCACCAAATGCCTGAAACAGCTTCAGGCAACAGTTCCCAACATCTCCACTTCTCAGACAGCCCATCCATATAATTTTGTTACCTCAATTCCTGTATTCCTTCTGGAAATCGCAGTATTAAGCTGAGGGAAGCAAAAGGCCATCCTAGCCCGGCTTCATCCCACAAATCATTAGTGTGGATAACTGCAAGATGACCAAAAGCACCGAGTACAACTCGCCAGCAAACTGTACTACATTCATGACATTTCCTTCTTATATTTGAAAGCAGCACAAAACGTGTTTCTCCTGAGCTTCTGACACACTTGATAATAACAAAGGGGATTACAACACAAACTGGTTAACACATACTTGAATCAAAAACTTCCATTCCAAAATGCTGACCATAGGAGATGTTTTTTCCACTGTCACCATCCAGTTTCAGGCATTCCAGAACCAGGATCTGTTTTCCACATGTGAAGTGCCTAAGTGTCCCAGTGCTGGCAATTCAATTGTGCTGTCTTCTCTCTCTTTCATTAAGAAGTTTGCAATGTTGGGTTTGTTTCTATCAGATCAAGCACAAGCACTGGAACTCTTTCCCAGGGCCAAGCTTCTTTTCCAGTCATCTCAGGTCTTAGGGCACTACTATTTTCCACAAAAATTCAGGCATAAAGTAGTGTGTGTAGCAAGTTTACTTGTGAGAACGCTTTTAATAGGATACACACCAAGGGTGAGAGACATCAAGAGCTTCCACAGTGCTTCTCAATTCCCCAGATCAAGAGGAACCCAACACCCATTAGCTCATTTCACACCCCTTTCCCTCTGTGCATGCCAAGGGACACACATTGCTGCTGGCTCTCCATTCCCACCGGACAAGAACATGCACAGAAGGTCTGATAGACAAGCAGCTATAGTCCATCCAGGTTTCTTTTCCCGGTGATCCTTGCAGCAGTGCCAGCCTGAAATGCACTCTCAGCTCCACAGGGAATATCCCAGGTCACAGCAGCCCCCAGACTTTCCCAGCGATGATCGAAGGTTTCCAATTCCAGTCTCTGCTGCTGCCTTGCCTCACCTTCCCAGACACAAATTAACATACCTGGTTACACACACGTTGCCAGATTACCAGCACTTGATGTTGGAGAGGCCAAAGATGACACATGATATTCATTATCTTGCTGCTCTCTCTCAGGAGGTGACAGGAATCAGTTAATTACTGAGTGAAGAGCTGCTTTCAGCAGAGAACCCTTAAGCCTCCAAAACAGGAGGAATCCTCTGGGTGACTCTACTGAGCCACAGCCCACATACACCATTATAGATCAGACCTATGCCACAGCAAGGAAAATCAAGCAGAAAAAACCCAACCTTTGAGTTGGAACTGTGGTCAGTACAGTAGAACACAACTTCAGTAAGAACTGTCACTTTTCAGGAAAGCCAATTTTATTTACTTTAAAAGATCCTGTGTTTGTAAGGTCAACATTTCATCTCATTGGAATTCAACAGTCAGAACTCAGCAGTCAGAGCCCTGAGCAAACAGTGCTAAGACACTTCACATTTGGCCCAAGACACGTTACAAAAAGGAAACGAAACTTGTGCTTTAACAAGATCCAAGAGTCTCTCTCGCAAATGCTGGAATTGCACTCGAAGTACTAACCCCACGTTCCACTTGCTGAGCAGTCACCTGCTCTTGGATGCCCTGAGTAAGGGACACAGGTGGTTTACTTCTCAGTTACACGTTTCACAGTCACAAGGAACAAATCAGAAAGAACATGTCACACAAGAGTGTTAAGTACAAGCAGAAATCGAAATATTAGGGAGGCACATTTGTCAAGTTTGCCCCAGAAAGCCCTCAGCTAGAAATTAAAAATGTCCAAGTCAACAGCTTTCTCCTTTTCTTAGCTGTCTTGCAACACCTCTTTTCAAGACATTACCAAGAACAGTTCAGTGGAGAACACAAACCAGCTTTTTAAAGATGAATATTAACATTAAAGATTTATTGTATCTGATTTGTTTACTAAGTGCAATTCACAGTTAACACATAATTAACAATGCCTTCCTTGAAACCAAGCCAGTATTTACTCTTGTTTAAATGCCAGTTACAAGTCCATAGAAAAAAAGGCTATTGAAAAAAGCATGATTTTTTCCTAGTGCCACAGCTACCAGTTCACAACCAGCTCAACATGTCTCAAACAGCCTGGTTTTTCAGTCATGACTGAATTTCTGGGGATTTTTCCTCCCCTGAATAGAAGCAGCTGCCTTTTTTTTCTTCAGTATGTCAAAATTAGAGCTTGGATTCCAAGTAACAAAAATAAAGCACATGATACAATACAGTGAGGACATTTGTTACAATCTAAAGCTATATTATAACCATCTAAAACCCAGCAACAACCAAATGTATTTCCAAGATCTCAGGTGAAGAAAGCAATAAAATAATCTCTGGACACAAGGGTATGAATACTTGGCAGGAGACTGAGTACCTGACGGTCCCCATCTTAAACAAAGTGTAAACTATTCCTGTTTGTTTTGCACGTGAATTCAGGCTCACCTGTAACTCAAAGCAACCTCTGGAATGAAGATGCCAGGGAAAACCCTTCCAAACATCACCCATAGAGCAAACCCTTCTTCACTTAAATGGCTTTCACATGGCACTGAACTACTGAACATGAACAAAGTGACAGAAAGCAAATTTGTCCTGAGTGAGCAGAACAAAAACACAAACCAAGAACACAGTCCTAGACCAAGCAGAAGGAATTCAGGTCTAGGGTCAGGAAGCAGTCATGGGCACAGAGCGGTTTTTACCAAAGCCTTTGCAGAACACAACAGCATTACCCTGTCCACCCTTCACCACGTGGAGCACTGAAGCACTCGTGAGCACGATGCAGCCCTAGCAGAGTACTTCCAAGAATGGAAGATCAAAGTGAAAGACAACACAGATACTAACTTAGGCTGACCCCAGCTGATTTATTTTAAGGCAAGTTACCTGAGCTTTTGAACTTCCACATGAACAGTCTTAACAAGTCATACTAAGGCACCTTTATCACACAAGAACTCACAACAAAACCTAAGTGGCTCCAGAAGTGACTGATGCTCCTTTGACCATTCAACTACCACACAGGCTTTACTTTGTCAAAGGCACCAAAAACACCACTAAAGTGCTGATCAACCAAATGTTAAAACTGTTGCTTAAGTTGCAGGATGATGCAGTTTCCCCATTCACAATGCCCATATAACACATTATTTTTATCTTCCTTCAAGGTAAACATAGTCAAAGCTGAACTGAAAAGCAATTATGAATGCCCACCCTCCCCATGTACAGACAATATAAAGTGTTTGGGTTTGATTAAACTTGTACCAAAACTGTGCATTAAATGTGTAGAAGCTTACTGCCTTCACTCAGCTGGAGAAGTGAACTACAGAAACAGTGTGAGTCAGAAGCAGACTACAAGGAATTAACAAAATTTGGCCTTAGCAAGGAATTTTACCGTCAGCAAAAGCACTTGTGGTTCTGCACAGGTGATGTCCATTGCACTGGCCCAGCAGAACCACACCCTACACAGTCTGTCCCAAGGCTCCACACGCACCAGGACCTGGATGCACAAGTGGTTTTAATTTGAGGTAATGAACACACTAACACACCCCTTCAACCCATGTGCTGTTAGGAGGCAGCCGAGCCCTTTGCCATTCTTTGGTCACTGAACTGCTGTACGCACTTCAGCACATACATACACCTGTATGTACGTATGCGTACAGCTACGAGGTAATCATGTCACAGATGGAACTTGCCTTGCTGAGAAATGAAAGGAACAGAACCAAAGGGATCTTCAGGAGGACTTGTCTGTGGAGCAGCATGTGGCTCCACACTCTTATCTGAAGATGCTCTCCTGTCCACCAGCCTGTCTGTAAAAAACAAAATGAAACAGAACAAAAAATAAAGTAAAATAAAATAAAAATGGCAGGACTTACACCAATGCAAAGCTATGCACTGTACAGGGTGAGAGAATACTATAGTCTCTGTCAGGGGGTTTTGACAAAGAAAGGCTTGTAAGAAGCACAGTTCTTGCCTGCACAGCTGGTCCAGGCAGCTCCTTCCTACTGCACAGACTGGCAAAGAGACATGCAGAGTGCCTGGGAGGTTCTGCACCCACACCTGTCCCTGCTGGAGCACCACGGTGATCCTGAGCCTAACAACAGTCTTTGTACAATGCTATGAAAGCCAGGCTGGGGACTTTTTCCTCTGAAAAAGCAGATTCACCTTCTTGGCTCCCAAGACTGCACAGATGATTAAGTAGTTACAGGAGCTGTTTAAGAAATCTACTTCTTCACAACGCTGTCAGAAATGCAGCATCAGATGTCACTTCTGGCCCATCACTAACTGATGATCACAGCAACACCAGCAATGGAGAAATAGGAAGAGCCAAGAACTCCAACCCGTCACTCCATGTCACAGCTCTCCACAAAGGTGCTCAGTTCAGAAATCCATCCAATTGCACATTACCTTTTACTGCAACCCGCAGCATTCTACTAGGAAAACACTCACCAAGTATAAGCAATGTATTCTGTCCTAGGAATTGGATCCCTTTTTACAAGAGAAATGATTCATCACCCCAGCAGTGCCCATTGCTGCACACACCGACATTAAGCCCCTCAACACACGAAATCTGATGGTAGTGCCAGCCTGAAAAATCATGACATCTTCCTCCTCTAACAAAGGCTGTGTATATTTACTTAGGTGTTACTGTCATAAACTTGTAAGCTTTAAAAATATTTGCCTGATTTAGAAACATCTTTAATTTACATATAAAGCATCAGCTCAATACAAACTAGGTTTCTGAAAAGAGAAAGAAAGGATTCATGTGTTGAACACTACTCAGCACCACATAAACTTACACACCACTGTATGTGAGTTATAAAGTACAGGACAGCAGTTGGCTTTAGTAACAGAAAAACAGAACCACTTATGAAATCTACATCTGCAATTCTCTTTTCTCTAGACAGCAAAAAAGTTACTACTCAACAGTCTTTTTCCCTCCTAAGAGATAACCTACATCTAAAGGGAACTCAGCCTTCAACCTTAATACATATCTAAGGAAATTCCAATAAATACTACGCAGTTAAAGACAATTTTACAGGTACAAGACTTAATTTTACAATAAATCTTCTGATCTCTCATTATTCCAGCCAAGTCTGAGAAAGTACCAGTGGACAACACGAAGTGTAATTATTTCTGCTTTGACTCCAGCAAAGGCATTAATACTGGCAGGTATGCTCACATGATCTTTGGCACAACACCCTCAGTACCAAAAAGCCAAGTTAAAAGGTCTCTGAAGGCTGTGACGTGCACATCTACATGCACACACAGAAGACACAAACCACCAGTGCTCCCCCCTCCTCTGAGGGACACCAAGCTCCAGGAGCTCAGAGCAGCTGTAAGGCAGCCCACCCGCACAGACAAGGCTGCCATCTAGTGTGCTGCTGGCAAGGGAGTAATTTGGGGTTATTTCTGCATTTTCTCTGTGTGAGTGACTAAAATCCCTAATGCTGGTCACTACTGAGAGGAGCTGCACTGTTGAGTTTAGTTTACTTTTCAGATACAGCATATCAAGTGCATTATCACATCCAGCTCTCCTGTGCTCTGAATTACCTTGAAGACCTGAGCCCAAAACGAGCCTTGGTTTTCATCTTCTTTGGTACTTGCATTTGTTCAAAACTTGTGGCTTAACCAAATCAATCTCACCAAACTTACACAAGTACTGCTAGCAGTCCAGCAGTTACAGATTCTGAAAGTGGATGGTGTTGTTAGTTTGACCTCTGGTTCAAACTAACCTGCTCCAGATTCACAAGTGCGTTATTTCAAAAGACTTAGGGCCACATTTGGAAGGAGTATGCTTACAGATATTCAATTCTACTACTGATTCAAGTCCTTAACTTGGACTTGGAAGGGATGCCTAATTTCAGCTAGTACATCAGCCATTCTTCTCAGCTTGCAGTGAGACATTTGACTGTAAAACGTGTGCAGGCTACATTCCCATCTCAAAAACAGGAGTCTGATTCAATCCACACAGGATACAAGGGAAAACTATGAACCAGAGTTTCACACACAAACCCACCCAGTCACTTTCCTAAAGGATTAACAGGTAACATGCACGTCCAGTAAGAAAAATACTCAACTGAAGGCAAAGGTAGTTGTTTAAGTTACTCGAAATTCAACTTTACTGTACTTTTAATTGCAAGAAACTTGCTGATAGACAGCCAAGCATACACAGTCTGTTTTTTAACATCGTCACATCTTCCAAGTCCCACTAATAAATCTGATCTCAACAAAAGCAGTTATAGGAAGAGCAACTAACAAGCAGGTGTTCAGCAATTAAGAACATAAAGTAATTCCAAGTAAAAACCATGGAGATAACTGACTTCATGAGGAAAGAGTTTATTCAACTATTGCCATATCAGTACAATAAAGCAGCCCTTACACGTAGCCACTCAAAAAGGACAGTACAAAACATTAACATAATGTAATAGATCAATTTTCTTTCAGGCATTTTCAAAGGACATATCAGACCCACAGAATCTTCTGCTCTGGTGTGCAAGAAAAAAGCTGGAAAGGAGTAAAGCAAGCAGCCAAAATTCTCTTCCCATCTGACATACCTCTGCTGTTGAGAGCCTCTTGGCAGTGAAGGTGACACAAGCAGTGTAGAAGAGCTAAGAGAATACCATTTCTGCAGTAATTGAGCCAGTAACTACCAGTTTCAGACAGTGAGTTCCTATTGCCCACGTTTTCAAAAAGGAGAAGGAAAGGAAGACAGGCCCAACTGTGCCCTCAAATGCTCAGAAAGAATGTTCTGTACACAGCCTGCACGGTCCTTGGACAAGCAGGACCTGTTGGAACTGCTGAGCAACCACAGAGCCCTCATTTACTGGGAAGCAAAGTAAGCCTTCAAGCGTCCCTTACTTGATCTTAGCAGGTCAAACTCTCTGTCCAGCAGCTCCTCCTCTGTCAACTTGGAAAAATTATCCTCGCCAAACGGGTTCCAACCTGACATATCAGGTGGGTTACTGATGTTCTGCTTTGGGTAACTGGCAATCGCTTCAGCATCAGGAATACCTGACCTGTAGAGTCAGTTCAAGGAAGCAAATAAAGAGAAACATGACAGGATTGGTTATCAGGGTCAAAATCTGAGACATGCTTCATGATGCCAAGTCCTACACACAAGCAGCACACATGCATCAAGAGCTCATCCCAAAAAATCCAAAGGCCAATTTAAGGGAAGCCTAGTGGGAACCTATATAAATGTATAACCTGTTTTTTAACATCAGTGAAACTGGACAAATCTGTAGGGTTTTTATTTTTAAATCAGAAAGAAAGGGGGTTTTTTATCCCATACAATGTTCAGAAGAATTAATGAGAAAGCCATCATTTATTACTATTTATTAAGCAAAGGCAGGTCCAAGGGCCACTGCTGAGGGACCACATCTCTTCTTGAGGTGTACATCATGTTACATACTCAGGTCACACCTCTGAGCACAGGAGTTAGCATCCCTAGCACATCAATGCTAACTACAAAGCTGCTCTTAATAGGGTGTTTGAAATTCCTTTCAGATGCAGATAACCTCATTCAACATAGGCTACTGACCATCCCAAGCAAAGTGGTTAGCAGTCAGTTCCTGGACTAAGTCCATGAACAAGAAATACTGGAAAACAGATACTTTAAGAAATTGTACCAGGCTCATCTGTTAACAAACTGTCTCACTTTGCTCCCAAAATATCCTTTACCACTGAACACCCACTGTCCAACTGCTCTGAGTAATCTCTTACTGTCAAAGCAAGTAATTTCTGAGAAAAGGATTTGGCAGTGCTAACCACAAGTAGTAATGTAAGCTACGAGTAACCCCCGGGCTAACCCGAACCACAATTCTCACCTGTTCGTAGGGTAGGGAGGATCTGCCACTGTTCCACCATGCTCTGGGAGTGACCTGGGGTAGGAGATTAAGGCCGGTGCAAAGTCTTGTGGAGAAGTGATATATTCAGGAGACTGCACCTGCTGTGCCCGCTGCTGAGCCAGCATCTGCTGCTGCAGGAGAGCCTGCTGGTACTGCTGCACCTGAGGAAATCAGGGCTGTGTTACCAGAACATACACAAGCTGGCTCAATCTCTTCTGCTAAGTAACAGCGCTGCTCTTGCAGCCAAACACACACCCACCACCACCCTCCAGAACACATGGCCACAGAGAAACCACTCCAACAGGTCAGTGAGACTGGTTCTCTTTTCCAGCATATTGCCACTTAGATTTTTGTAATTACTGCAACCCAGCTATATGCTACTGCAGCACTGCTAATTGCATTTTCATCATGCTCTATTCTTAAATCTTAATACAAGATTTCAGGATAATTTCTCCTGATTTTTGAAAAACAGACTCTGGCAGTTAACTCTCTTGCTTTTCAAGGAAGACTTGGACATCACCGTCTTCTGTCACTTTGTCGTGTAACATGTATTTGTTGATGTGGCCAGAACTGGAAACTTTAACCAAGTATGTTTCAAATAAGCACAGACCTTCTTATGAAACTTGGGATAGATCCCATCCTATTATTAGTACACAAGCGCAACTCCAGACAAGCTTTCACAACCTAGTTTGGGTTAACTTCCCACCAACTAAACATCATTTTAGATGCCAAACTGCACACTATTTACCATGCCCACAGCTCAGTACAACTAGCCAGGCACTTTTCTTCCTGCATCTACATGAGAGATTTACAAGCACAAGCCATATTTTAAGACTGTACCATCTCTGTGACATACCATGGCAGGATACTGTGACTGGGCAGGCTGCTGCTGGTACACAGACTGCAGCAACAGCTGCTGCTGGACCATCTGCTGATGCACTGCTTGGTGATACTGGAAAGACAAAAAACAGCTTTAAAAATTCACGATGCCCCCTCAGAAATAAGCAGATTATTTTAATTAATGCTTCTTCTGACAATCACATCTATGACTCCACAGCATTTTTCAATTAAGATACCACATAATCAAGAACCAGCTTGCAGTTCAGTCACCACATTTCAGTTCAGTCACCACATTTTAATCACTCTGTTTGGAAGCTTTTTACTTCCCTCACTCCCCAGCCAATTCTTAACCAAAAAAAAAAAAAAAATCAGACTACGTATTCAGCACTGGTGCATGTACAACCCTCTACTGCAAACACAACATCATCACCCATAATCACTCCTAACATTTATCCCAAGCTCCTTTACACACAGGTAAAGCCTTTATTTAAGTCACACAGTGATGATGCAAAGCAAGATGGAATTCAGGGTCAAACTGCAAGAACAACACAGCACAAGGCAAGCAACTTTCTAGGACAAACATTATAGGGCCTATGAAGGGACAAAGCAATAGTAAGAAGGGACAAAAGCTCTTTTAGCTGGAAAAGTACAGGCAGCAACAGCAGAAGCGTGGAACTGGCACATGATTCCAAGCGTTAGTAACACATACAATGTGTCTCAGGCATTTGTCTAACAGATCTGACTGTACCTGCTGGATATAAGCATCCTGCATGGTGGGTTGGTGCTGCTGGTGCTGCAAGTGGTGCAGCTGCTGCAGTCTCCAGTCTCCCTGCTGCAGCTGCTGGAGCACCCTGTGCTGCTGCGGGGTGGTCCCTTGGGACTGTGAGATGTCTTGTCCGTTCCCTGGTCGCGTGGTTCCTGTGAGAGACAACACTACTGACATCCAGACCCCTTAACTTCAGCCAGAGCTCTCACTAGCAGTTTGACACCTCAAGCTGACACTGTCTGAGAACTTCCCTTCCCAGTCTGACAACCAGGACACCACGTAGATACCACGTTTACTTCTTCGAAAGTAAGTCCAGGTCTGCAAATGAACCATTTCTACCTGCAAGATACTGCAAGCTTCCTCTGGTCTCATGACAGCAAGCTGGGTTCCAGAGTTCTGCTTTACTAACACTTAAGTTACACACTGCAGGATCTCAAACCCTTACCTCAGAGCATACAGCTTTTGTATGCATTCAACACAGACGTATTTTGCACTTTTTTCCCTAAGGAAACTACTAGCTCACCCATCAAACTCCCTTAAACAGAACACCTGATTAATTTTGCCATTCAATTGCTTTTGCAACCTTTTAAGAAACAGTTACTACCATAAATTTTTCTTTTGCACAATGTGTTTTATATTCCTGAAGCACCCAGGAATTATCTGTTCCTTGTCATAAGAGAAAAAGTTTTTCAAGTTGGATGTTACATGGATCCCACCTAGTAAAAAGTGCTTACACCTGGGACACAAACTTCCTCAGTGGCCTTTTGATACTTTTCCAATACCATCCCTGAAGCTACTCTTCCTTTTCTGCAGCAGACAAATAACAGCATGAAGTGCAATTAGAAAGTGCTCTATGTATAAATGTCAACTATTTGAGTATTTATCAGAGCTGTAACTCCTTCTGAATGAGAAAAAGAACAAGAATTTTTCAAAAACCCATTTAACTTGACTGAGTCTCCCCTAATTCCTCCTGCAGCCGCAGTGCCATGTGGAATGAATCTGTCAGTCAAGAGAAAAGTGAGTTGCTTCCAGCCTACAAATACCACCAACATATTGGTGCTATCTCATGACTTCTGAGGCATGGGAGAATATTTTTCCTACTACAAAAAAACCAGTTTGATACAGAAGGGCTCTGTACTTTTTGTGAATTATTTGCAAGTCAAAACAAGCGTGTACTTCTGTGTGCAGTGGGCAAGTTAATTCAAAAACCAGCGTTAAGCACAATGAAAAAACATCTTCACTTCTCAATCTGCATTTAGTTTTTGTGGCACCTCAAATTTGCACTTCACACATTTAGAGTCTTTCAGAAATGAAGATTTGGGTTTTGGTATATAAAAAAATAAGACAAATTTAAACTGAGTTTTAAATGTTATCCCTAGTAGAGCAAGAAGAAGAATAAAGGCACAGCTGCTTCTTTGTTTATTTTGGTCCATCCTTAGACTAAGTTACCTTTTTGCCCACGATTACCAAATTCCCCAGGAACTTGTACTTTGACAGGAGTTGCTGAGCTCTGGATCGCCAGCACACTGGAAGGGGCAGTGCTTGAATTGGCCTTTGGTCTTTGTCGTGGTGCAATTGAGGTTTCTGTTGGTCCAACAGCATCTGTTATTCTGAAAAGGGCAGTTTTTCCCATGTAAGATGCTTGATGAAAAGACAACTATTTCTACTTCAAATCAGACATGGTACACCTCTTAATAGCTCAGTTATGTCTTAATCACGTGCTGCTCTACTTCTGCACTGCACATAAGTATCTTAAAATTCGCTTCCTAAAACTCCAGTCTTGTGCGCGAGTCCACAAGCCTGTAATTAGAAACATGACTCCTGTTCATTTGTACAAGAAGTAAGAGAAAAGAAAACCTTATGTGTTAGGTCAAATTATTTCTACTTCTACTAATTTCTTATGGTTTTGTTTCTATTTTTTTGCAAACAGAACTGATAATTATAGCTGAATATAAAAATATCTGAGTCACACGTGCTGGTAGATTCAAATCCAAACAAATTTCATTAACAAGGAATCAAAGGGTAAAGGATTTATCCAGCATTAGCCTTAAGTGCATACACACTGTATCACAGGAGAAATCAAAAGCATGAAGAAGAATTTCCAAGGTTTTGGGTTTGGTTTTAGTAACAAGGACAAAAAAGTGCATATTTTTCCATAAAAATTTGAATTTGTCAAAAACAAATAACAAAACTCATTTACCTTGAAAATATCAGGCTCTCAGTTTTGCTCCCGGGATTCTCAATATAATGAAAAAAACAAAGGAGTGGAATCCAAACAGACACTTGAAGCTCTTAGAAATGCAGTTTATCTAATGAGTTCTTTTACTGAGGTAATATTTCATTTATTAACAAGAGTATGAAAACAGGTTTTAAACAAACATGTAGCTTAATAACATTAGGAGAAAGAAAATGCAAAGTCACATCATCCTCTGCTCACCTTGCTTTTATTTGGCTTTTTCTAGCAGCTGCCTCACTAGCTGTCACGGGTTCAGGAAGAGTTGAAGGGATGGGAGAATTCTTGGGAAAAATAAATTTGAATAAATTAAAAAACCAAAATCCTGAAAGAAAAAAATTCATTACATATTGAAGAGGAATACTTGGATTCAAGACCTCCACATTACAAGGCTTCATGCAGAACTCACAGCTGTAGATGAAAACGGTTTTAACTTAACAGTATCTCTATATCCTCTCAATCTGCTGCAGAAGTAAAGCAGACCCTGACTGGTCTGACTCTTTTGTCAACTACTTCACTTCATGTACCCTACCAACAATAAAGTACAACACATTCTGCAAGCACTTTTGTGTGACTGCACAGAGACCTACTTCAGCCTCAAGCTCCAGACCTAAAGTAAAGCCCAATCTTTGGAGGAAACCGTTTTTAGCACACTTAGCTCTTTGACGAGAAGACAAATCCCAGAAAACCATGCAGCATCAAAGCGTCTATGGGCTTCTATCTTACCCCCACCTCAATCACAATCCTGAATGAATTCCACATCACCTAGATTATGTTTTACAAGGAATACTGCAGTTTGGGGTAAAGAAGGAAACCCATCAGCTCTAATGACAAACGCATGTAACAAATGTAAATCTAAATCTGTTCACAAATAATAGAGACAGTTAATTATCAAGTATTTCAAGACTTCCTGGTTTATTTTAAGTTTGTATTTCCAAAAGGCAACACTCAAATTTACTGAGCACCTCCTTCTGCAGTGATAAAGGAAAAAAGGAATTCAAAAGGGATCTCAGAAAGTTCACTTGTCTGCCTCTGAAGACAGATCACTACAACTGATACCTGTTGCAAACTCAATTTCAGATGGATTTCTCCTGATACTTGTCTTGAGAACCACTTCATAATACTCAACAGTAGCTAAGTGTCCCCAGATTCCATTGCACGGTAATTACACCTGTGAAGCAAGTCATCTTAGAGACCAAGCTCAGACCCCCATGGAAAGCAAGGCTAAGAAAGCAGGCTGACCCAAGTACTGCTGTGTTTGCTCTCCAACTCACTGGAGCCCTTCCAACGGACTAACACAATTGCTAGAGATGATTAAGAGAAGGGTTTATCCAGAGCAAGCACACATGCTCTTGGCACTCCATTTACAACATTAAGCCTTCTATGGTCAACAAGGTTAATATCTGTATATTTCGTATTGATTGTATTAAGAGATTGCTAATGGCTAAAATCCTAAGCCAGGTATTGCTGCAGCATCAATATAGTTCATGAAACTATGGCCTGAAAATTAAGAACGTATTTTGTGTATAGACAGCTCATACTGCATGTACACAACATCAGCTGGACGTGGTCTCTGCTGTGTTTTACATTTAGGAACCAGGCATATGACAGAATTGATGTGATCTCTCAGCTAATCTGACGGACTTCTCAATACTACCTATATAACACACTGAAAATACTGAAGGAATTCAAGAGTACTTACATTAATATTAGACACTGGACAATCCTTTTTGGCAATTTTAAAGGCAAAGTAAGATACTTGAAAGATATCAGGTCTCTGCTCTTGATCTGGTTCAAGCATATATCCTGCAAAATTAATAAGACTTCTCACTGCTAGATCTCGGAAAGCCTGTTGAGACAGCACACTACCAGCAAGGTGAAAACTCAGCAGTTCCACCAAATCAGCTTACCACCAAAGAGTCATTTGCACTGTTATCTGCGGTTTAGGGGATTTTCTTTTTAATACTTTTTGTCAAGTCAAATAGTTTACAGGGTCAAAAGCTATTGTAGAACATGTATGCTGCTTGATATCCTGACACTCAGCTGTGCAAAAGGGAGCTAAACTGAAGTAGGAATTAGTAACTGCAGAGAGAAACAACATAAAACCAACTCACAGTACTAACATTTTCCAGGGTTAATACAAAATTCAATGTAGCTAAAAGGAGATTGACAGATCTTACTGCATCATGCTAAGGTTTACCATTTTTTGTCTGTAGGTTTCATTGACTATGAACAATCTTGCATATAAAAAAATACAGTTTCATGAATAACAGGACTTTTCCCTGACAAGACACACAATTCCTGATCTTCCCTCTCAAACATTTGCTTCCCAAATTAAAAGGTTTGGTGTTTTTCCAAGAAATCAAAGTCACTTGATATTGTCTCCGATATAACACAGTATACATTATCAGGCAATCTTGACTAGATAACCAGATAACCTAAATAAACAATAAAATACACTTTCTAAAAAATCCTAAGCCTCTGAAAATGTTCTGCTATGAAGTAATGAACAACCTATGAAAATATAACTTCTCACTTTCGATGAGCAAAGTGAGCTACACTTGCACAACTGCTCAGTAGTACAGCTAACCTTATACATCATTTTACAAGAAATCCTCAATAGGTTGAAAAAATAATTTTAGACAGATTCTAGAATTTTACACAAAATCATTATAACATGTTCTGTACAGTTCACTGTAAGTTTAATTTTTAATAGATTTTACAAAATAACAGATTCCAACACTCAGATGGAGCACCACGACATGGAAGCAGAAGACTCACTGAAGTGACTCCAGCCACTTGATTCCGAAATGTTAAATTCATGGGCTGGATCATGTCCAGCTTGCTCCTCCCCAGCCCCTGCCTCATAAAAGACCAGAGAGGAAGCCACAGTTCCTGAAATACCTTTTATGACCAACTGCAGCTTTTTATGACTTCCACTCCAAATGGAAAGAAGGGAAGTTTACATAAGGACATTCTGCCCCACCCACATATATTCCACGTCAGTATTGCTCATCTTGGCACAGCAGTTCATTGAATTAAAAAAAATCTGCATTCAGACATAGGAGAAAGGATTAAAATCTATACTCTTCTAAAAAAAAAAAAAAAACAGACAAAAAAGTGACAGAGAAAAGTACTTAGGTCACTTGAAAATTCATCTCATTCTATCAGTACTGGCAGAAGGCAAGTGCTTACCATCATAACTGCTGTTTCTCAATTATGAACATGCACTCAAAAAAGTGGTTTGGATTTGGTATTGCCTATTATATAAAAGCATCAACTACGTGGTCAACACATCCATAACTTAAAGTTCTAAGAGCTCCTACTTGAACCTTTTCAATTTTTCATATTCTGTCCATCTCACTCTTTCAAGTGAGCCTTCTTTGAAAACAAAGACAATACTGATGGTTACTGTAAATATTAGCTCCCACTTCTCTGTGCCCGGGTAACTGATGATTCACAAGCCTCAGAGCTGCTTCTTGTCCAAAATCTTCCTTCATACACTTCACCAGAATGTATGCCAAGCTTCTGCCAGAGTTCACATCTGACACTTGGGGTTGCACAAAATTTTCCAGATTTTTGTTTCGGTATAAATCATGGAACTACTATAAAACTGTCCCCAGTGCAATTATCTCAGCACATTGACGCTGCTATGCTACAGCTGCACTTCAAATTCTTCTAAGCACAACTGTCCAATTTGGACAAAAAACACTGTCAACAGTTTGACATTCTACAGAAAATACACACTTAAGGACAAAAAGGAAGTATGAATAAACAAAGCTAAACAATAAATACAAGCACTCTTTGCAATCCCCCTATTCCAGGTATTTATGGACATCTAAGGGAAAAAGAAAAAAAAAAAAAATCACCCTTGAGTCCCAGAGAAACCAAAAGGTTCCCTGAGCTTCAACAATGCTCTTGGGGAGTTGAGAGGCACAGTTGAATGTGGCGGGTCTTTACAGTAACGGTGCTTAGCAGCAGCACTTGCTGTGCTTTCCCGGCTTTATGAGATGGAAGAGTTACTGCAGTGCCTGCATACTTACTTATCAAGCAGTGAACGCTGTGGGAGTATCGTGAGCCGTCCGGGATAGTAAAGCTTCCATCGCAAATGGCAACCTGACTTTCTCCAAAGGGAAGTGAAAAGAAGCAGAGCTTATACAGCAAGCAGCCCAGTGCCTGTGAAAGACAAACACAAGCCCTGTGAGGGGATGAGAGCAAGCCCTTACCGCGACAGGGCAGCACCAACAGGACGCTGCACCCCGGCTACAGCGGGTGTTCACTCGCCATGTAGGAGCTGCACTTCGGAACACAGCTGATGTGACAAAGCTGATGGACCAAAAGCAGTTCTAACAACACTTGCTCTTACATAGATTCCTGTAACAGACCAAGTACTAAACCAGAGCATACCAAGAGATGCATTCTCAGTGTCATATCACCCAGAGATATCACAACTCTTTGCACTAAATTTCATCTTTATTTTCTTCTCTGCACATCAACTAATAAAAAGCACCTTTCTTGACCATGCTGCCAACAGGTTTCCATGAGAAATCACTGGGGACTATCAACCAGAAACTAGAGCCAACAAAAGAAGTTCTAAATCACATTCCCCTTCCTTTAAATTAAAAACAACAACAAAAACAACCCCAAATGTGGGATTCATTTTATTTACAAAAAATGTAACTATCCAAGATATCTCTACTGTTCTGTGTTCTATAGCTACCCCGTGTATTTCATTTTCCAATAATTAATTTTTCAGTCAGTCAATGGCAGTTTTAATTCCCTCTCCTTAACCAGTCTCATATATCATACTACCTGATTTTTTCTTACCCAGATATCTGCCTTGGTAGTAATTGGCTTTCCTCCATACAGATTGATCATCTCGGGAGCTCTGTATGATAGTGTTGTGTACCTAGAAATACAAAATAGAGAGGACATAATTGAAAACCTTGCCTCAGAACAGAGAAGGCATTTTCCCCATCTGCCATGCACACACCAATCACACAAGTTTCAGACATGTGCCTGGAATTGTCTTGCACGATCCAAGTCATTACTGCATTTGCAGCATCACAAATAATATCTGAAGCAGCAATATCAACCATCAAATACAAGAATAAGTATTAAGTCAGCTAAAATTTGCTTTTAGTGTTATTTCCCCGAAAGCACGGGCTTTTGCCAGAGTGACTGTGCATACGCAGCCAGTCATCTGGGAGGGGTAACAGCAGAGTCCTACAAGGGCTCTCCCTGTCTCACACTGAAACATACAGAACGCAGATCTCAAAACACATCTCAAAACAACTGCTAAACTGGTAGTTCAAATACTTCAGAGCTGGAAAAAACCTGTATCACTTCATGGCTTTAAAACAAGCTGCCTGTATTTGCTTGCAGCCTGTATTTGCTACCCTCTGCAGTAGTTAGCCCAGAGGGGCAAAACCAAAGTAATACATGTTTTCAAGAGTGAGTCTAAGAAAAGTTGAAATATTTTTCTGATCAGTCTTAGGAAAGTGAACATGGATCATACTCTGTAAATGAGACTCTACATAAACCCATTGCAATGCTTATTTACATCAGTCGTTATCTTAGCAAGTATTTGCTTAGCAGTATTAAAACCGCACGAATTAAAAATATCCAACTCCTAAAATGGCCAGGAGCCAGACATATATTTTTGAACAAGTTAATTTCAGAACAGCATGCTTTTTTCCAACAGTTTTATTTCTAAGAATCTCACTTTTGAAAAACAATCTGTGAATAAATGGAGGAAATCTTATCAAACAGTTCCAGTCTTTTTCTATATTTATGCCAAAATTAATTCAAGATCAGCCATTAATTTCAATTCATCAGTGATACATGCACACCGCACCGTAATACGTGCAATTTCCTGGCAGCACAGTCATTACTTATGACAGGTCACCTAAAAGTAAACTTACTTTTTAATTTCTTCTTCAACCATATTAACACCATCTCTTTGAGGGTTCAGGTATTTGTTAGTGGCACTGCCAAAATCACAGAGAACGTAGTTCCCGTTATCATTTAACAATAGATTCTCCACCTTGAAAAGAAATCAACACACAAAAGGTAGGTTAATGTAATAGCATTAACTTCCAGGTTAAGTGTTACTACATATTCTCACACACAAACATGAAGTTTTCAGAAAAATCAACTGCTAAACTTAGTTTTAGCAACAGATGACGTCCTATGGTTAACGCCTGTTTATAGCTCCACCAACAGCAAGCTCCCAGCTAGAAGTCAGTCTTACGGAAACCTCTCCTATGTTCTCAATCCTTTTCAAGCAGATCACTGATTTCAGCCCGGATTTTCTTACAGTGAAGTTCATACCTTCAGATCCCGGTGAACTATAGGTGTTTTGCACTGATGCAACCTGGCAACGGCTTCACAGGTGTCACAAAATATTCTCATTACTTCTGACTCAGTGAAGCCTGTCTGCAGACGCTGGTTCATCTGGTTCACAACTTGCCCCGCTAAGGAAACAGGAGACATTTCTTTCAAGTAATTCCTATCAGGTACAGAAGTAAGGACTTACTTATATGAATTAAATCCACAAATATGATGCAAGAAAGTTTTCCGCAGTTATTGTATTTGAACAAAACAAACCTGGTTTTCCAACCGCACGCTCTTGTATCACCCTAAACAGAAAAATTATTGGCTCAAATGAAAACAATCCAGTCCCCGTGGCTGAAACGTGTTTGAAACCAACTGCTGCAAACACAAAAAAGCACCCATCACACCAATATGTCACCTGAAAACTGTCTCTTGCATTGGGATCCATAACCCAAACTCTGTCAGCCAACTGACTTCAGTAATTCATTCTCTAGACACCCTCTCTGTCTTTCTGGAAGACAAAGGAAGAAGAAAGGGGAGGCAGGGAAGGAGGAAAAAAAAGCCCTGAACCCACTCTCCAAGGAAGAAGACCTCCCTTTCCCTTTTCATAGGTTTCTTTTAAGATTGGGAATCAATACTTCCCTGTTTCTTGCAGTAATTTTACCAGACAACACTAGGCTCTTCTGACCACAACGCCCACTGCACACAGAGGTGAAGGAGGACTCTTGCAGAGATGCGGCAGGGCCTTGGTGGGCATTCTGTCAAACAAGGATGCTTGGAACACAGAAAGCCTAACACTGTCAAGTGATCTGACAGCTGACATGCACGGGGCTATCTACCAGGATCATCAGGGAAAGAGTACTACTAACAGGGACTCGGAAGTGAGCTCCCACAAAGGTACAGAAATTCACCCACACAAGCAGGGTAAAGGGCCAAAAATGTGGCCATTAGTTTTCAAGTTCTCCTTATTCCATTCCCCAAAACGTACATTAAGGTTGTCTTTGGCTCCTTATGGTACAGGCTGCACAAGCTGTAATGCTTACTGCTTCTACTGCAAATATAACCCACGTACACCTCAGCTCAAACTATTCTTTGAGCAGTACAGACCATGGGATGGCTTCTTTCCAGACTCGAAGTATTTGCTTAGTAGTTGCAGCACTTGTTCCAGTATCACCACTTACTTGGGTTAACCACCATCTCATACTATGAGGGCAGCACCCAGTCTCCCTAGATTTTAGACAAACTCCACAAGTTAAACTCATTGGCAAGTTTATTCCATACATATGTGACATGGGGGAAAAAACCCCCAAAATAAGACAGTCCCTGACTTAGATACTGTTTGAAACAAAGTTCCATTGTAAAGCAAGAACACAGGGCTAACCTTTTTTTGGACAGCACTTTCAACCTTAACTTTACTATGCCCATTGGCAGCAAATCACCTATCAGGTAAAGCTTCTTCAATGTTGTCATCTAAAACAAAAATAGCAAAGTGAGAAGAGTGGTGAAAATTTGCCCATCTTTCCTATCGAGTTATGTTCCTATTGAGTTACATGTTGCTTAGCACCACCATCAGAACAGCACAACTGCACTTCATACGTAGAGAATTAATTTCCCTGTTTGTAACCATACTTAATTACACAGCCTTGTGAAACTTATACATTTTGCCCAGTGCCCAAGTAGCAATGCCAACAGAAAAGTGAAACGAACTACCTGGATTCCAGCTGTGACACGTACATGTTAACCTCTTGTGTAAAGGGAACAGTTTTAAGGAAAATCACAGGTGACAGTACAAACGTTTTCCTCTGGAAATCTAGGAGGTGACTCTTACCTCGACAGTACTCCATGAGGATGAGCACCTCCCAAACGTTATCACTTAGCGAGTTGACAGCGCAGTCCAAATAGCTCACAATGTTCTTGTGCCCAGATAACTCTTTCTGAAAAAGAAAATGCACATTACACTTCAGTACTGAGAAAATTAAGAGAGATTTTCAGTTGCCACTGCAGCTCTGCAAGAAATTCCTTTTTCTTGGGAACCAGATGTACTGACCAAACTGACTGTGGTATCAAATACATATTTGAATAATTCCTTCAGCAGTTATTCATGCACCAACCCTAAAGCCAGCATTAGTTTCTGGAAGTACTGGTGGAAAATCAGGACTACAGAATCAAAAGCAAGAGCTGTCCAGAAACGCTGGAGAGGCATTTGATGTGTATCCACTACAAACTGACACATTCTCCAGTTCCAAATAATGGCCTCCTTACCATAATGGTAATTTCTCTCTTGCAGATGTTGAGGTCCGGCACATTATTCACGCACATTCGTTTCAGTGCGCAGCGGGTCCCGCTGGGGGTGCGTACCAGAAACACAGTTGAGAAGCCACCTGGAGAACACAAGTGCAAAAAGAAGCAACTACTTGAGTTTGTCGGTATTCCTCTACTCAACATCACCGCATGCTAAGGATGAGCAACAAAGACTATGTCGGTCATTGAGTGACAAGTAACAAACACTTCAGAAGTTAAATATTTGTTACCTCAAGCCAGTTCTCTTAAACCAAGTATTCATGACAAAACCATTGAAGTCTTACTATTTTCTTACAACATTGCACCAAAGCAGTAGAAAAGCATTTTCACATTCAAATGAATCCATAAAGCACAGAACAACTACGTATTGAGGTATCAACCCTGAAGTACTTTGTCATTCAAAAAACCTGAATCAAGTGAAGGTATATTAACTCCCTAAACCCATATTCTAATATATAAAAAGTGAAATATTAAGAAAAAGCTTTGAGAGATACTGAAGAAGTCATGTGACTCTTCAGGTTAGCCTCAACAGCCTTCCTGGAGCCCCAGACAGCACAAGCAATCAGCCCTAAAGAAGTGTTTTTATTTAAACCACACTGAACATGCAGAGTAGAATGAAGCATTTTCCCACAACCAGTCCCACCAGGAACATTCTTAGTCCAACAGTGGCATGAACTGGGAACCACATAGTCGAGCCCGCTTCCCACTATGAGGGTTTTTTTCTCTCTTCACTGGTAGGGAAGAATCAAGGAAGCAGGAAATAGACACACAAGTCAAACAACCTACACAAAAAGTACTTCCCAGTGCTCAGGAAACCAAAGTGAAAACCAACACTTTGCTGTTTTACCTGCTACCTGTTAGTCCTGCCTGCTGCTCAAGGAGGCCACACTGGCATCACCTCAAGGCTCACATGCACAGCTTTCCCACGGTTATGGGAAATCCACCTCACAGGAGAGCTCATGTAAATCCCTGCTTTCCTTAAATGACTGCTGTCTGATCGAAAGCCAGCTGGCACCACAGCACTTTGTACTAGGGCAGGAGCTCGGGTACACCATCAGGACAGAAATAGGTAAACTAAAACTATTAACTACTCGGATAATCGGGCAGCCAATTGAAATGCACACATTTCACGGCACCCGGTAGCATCTGCAAGCCATGTTTATGAAGTATAATGCACCTCATTCGATGCAAGTCTCATGTGCTCGAGCAAACAAGCACATAATCACTGCCACTCAAGAAGCCAAGTTTTATTAAAGAATTTCTCCTGAAGATTAAATATTTTTTTAACTTAATTCTCATTAAGTCAAATGACATGCTAGGCTGTCAAAGAAGAATTACTGTCAAGTTTAATTCAACAGCCTCACCCTAGTTTACATAGGGCCTTCCCAAAAAATTCACAGGACACCCACTCTCAACAACTCAAATTCTAATGCTGAACTCCAGCTGGGACAGAAATGATCCAAGAGGGCTCCCAAATACCAGCCTGGGGAATTCTGCCAGAGTGATGTGCAGATCTTCGTTAGCAGAAGAGTTTTTCTACTATCCTCACAACCAAACTATTTGGTTTTTAAGCATCAGTATTTGACCAAAAAGATAAAGCAGTAGTCAGGTAAAGCACAAGTGTCCTGATTAGAAGATAGTAATCACTTCGGGACTTTTTAACCAGTTTTATAGCCTTAAAATTCTCTCTGACTAGCAGGAGGACAAAACAGAACTCTAGATTTCAAGTTTCCGTGACAACTGTTCCGATGTAACCTGAGCACACATGACTGGGTAAAAACCATCAGTGGAAAGTAGCGAAAAGCCCCTAAATCCTCAGCCAAGTGCCGCTCTTGCCATTAGGTGGCGATATCAGCCAGCAGTTGAATCCTAGGGACTGTAAAAGGAGACCTGGTCCCGGTTTTGGCAAGAAGCAGATCCCTGACCTTGAATGGTTTTCCATCAGTAAATACCACCGCTATAAAATTCTTTCCTCCAAGAGTCAAGTGGCACAACCCTGAGCAAGACCCGACTAAGTGAACTGCCCTGATATCAGCCCACGCGTTTTCTCACTGCTTCCCCTCCCGTTCTTTCCCTCATCGCAATGGGCCGTGTGGGGCTCAGTTGCTGTCTGGTGTTAAGCACAAAAAGGAGCTTCATCTCTTTCAGTCTTTTATTTCCACCGAAGTCAGTCGAAGTTTAAATCCTCAGAAGTTACACAGGACAGCCACATTGCACTCTTCCCTGGAATGTTTAGTAAGAAGCCTTTCTACAGCATCTACAGTTATATAAGCCAATAGATACTTAGCAGAATTAAACTCCTTAAAAAGCTCACACCTCTTTCTTATCTTTCTTTCCTTGAACTTTCTTTCTGTCACCTTAACTATGCACTTTTGGGATCTTACTATCAGCTAACCAGGAATGATTTGGGCTTTTTCTGGGCTGGGTTTGTTTGTTTGTTTTTAATGAAATTCTACATCAGCCGCATGTGTTTGGTTTTTTCCTATGTGTATTTAAGGTCAACCTTGACTAATTTCACAGGCCTCAACACGCTATTTACACTTTACCATGTTACATTCCTGAAACTCCAACCAGGAAACAGTGGAGCTGTCAGAATTCTAAGTACCCTATTTGCTTATTCAGGTAGAACAAAATAAGGCTGAAAAATCTTCCAGCAACTTTACCATCTTTCAGACTGCTGAGAGCCATTTTGTGGAGACAGTCTAGAAGAATATTAACAAAGATACTCTGAAGAAAGTTACGCATATTATGTATATAGAGACAATAAGGTTTTTTAAATCATACAGACTTTTTCGAAACATATATAAACACCAAATATTGTTTCTCCAAGTAGTGAATCCCTTGACTATTTATTCAAATCTCAGACAAACAGTACAGAACTTCAGGTTCAGAAGGATTTTACCTCTATAGTAACACACAGCAACCACTAACCACATCCATAAAAGCTGAACCAGGAATGGCAGCTACTACAGTATAAATGGTTCCTTACAAATCCATTAAAACTTGGCTGGTTTGGAGAGGTGACCAAGTTTTCAGCATCCGTTTCCATTTCAACAAATAGAATATGTTTTGATAAAGCTAACAATTATATAAAAGTGTATTTTCCGATACAGTATTTACATCTGTTTTTTCTGTCCATTTCAAAACCTGAAATGAATGAAGAATTAAATGTGTAAACCAAAAGACCCTAGTTGTTCTCATGTGCCTATGCAATGTGGACAGTTAGGTATTTAGGAACTTCCTCAACAATCTTGGGCTCAGGAGGGCAGCTTTTAAAGACACAAAGCCTTGGAGCTGTGAGCCCTAAGATGGGTTCCAAGGCCAACATGACTGCCTCCATTACAGCACAGTTCCACGCTGGCTTTACAGTCCCTGTGAAAAGCTGTTCTGAATAAAGCTCAGTGTAAAGCTATTGTTAACAAAGCCCAACAACAACCTAAAGGATAGTTTATTTCTAATTTGAAGCCTGCTCCCAAGACAGGCTCTCAGCCTCACAGGACCTTGGTCAGGGAGATAGCCTTGTGTCCCTCTCCACAAAGCTAGAGAAACAGGTTCAAGCGCAATTATTTCCCCATGACCATCTACCCACACATACCCTGCTAACCCTCTTTTTCCCCAATTTTGTGACAAGACAGCTATCCATCCACATGCTAATTTTCTTTAAAATACCAGGTCTGGCTTTTTGGCATTCCAGATACTCTTCCATACAATGATAACTTCAGTACATTTATCTGTGTTCTGAATAAACTTCTGCACTTAACAATACTTTCACTGCTAACTTACTCTGAGAATCACTTGATGCCAGGACCACTTGTACACATCTGCTCCCTGTTAATTCTAGAGACAGATCTTCAAGATCAGGCTGACCTGGAGCCAGAGACACCCCACTCCAGAAGTGACCCACCTCCCAGAATGGCATAGCCTTCCAAGCACTGTAGTTGCAAGCCCAACACACTGAAGAGAACCGCTTTATGGACTATGAACCCACTTAAAATACATAGTAAGACCACTTCAATGCACGAATGCCCAGCAAACAGGCTCCAGCAATACGAACAAATAAAACGAGTCTGTAATGACAGAGGGCAGCAACATCTTATCAAATGTTTTAACCATCTTTCTTCCACAGGAAAAAACAAACAAAAAAACCAAATGCCCCCCCCCCCCCCCCCCCAACTCTGACCTCTATAGCTTATGTGGTACTCAGACACAAAAGAAACTAGTGTCCAAGAGCAAAGGACATTAAGAAGAAACTCCAAAAAGAATTAGTCCTTCTCCACAACAAAAGCACAACCTCAAGAAAAACAGCTCTTCATATCCCATCCACTTTTGTATGGACCACTGGCAAAAGCCCTTTTTCAACTAGCATAAAATAATATATCCACGTGCTATTTTACTAGGAATTTGGAGTCAACTCCTTTCTGCTACAGTTTCAGGTGAACCTGTGCCAAGAGCTGTTTCTTGCAGCTCTGTTTTGATCCCACCTTCATATTGTGTATAACACACACAGGCATTCTGGCTCTCAAGAGTCCTTCCAGGACCCTCACACACTGCTGTGGTGCCACAGAGCCCCCTTTTCCATCCTGCTGCTCCATTTGTCTTGTGGTGTGCTGCTACAACATCCATAACTCCATATGTCCATTGGCATCCTATTGGGATAGTTTCACTTGTACAAACTCTCAGAACCTTCCCCTCAGGGGCACTGCCTTCTGTCAGTCAGTACAGATGCTGTATCGCAGGCACATTTAGGAGTGGCAGACTAAAACCATACACAAGAAACACCTGAGTTTTGTGTAGAAATTATAATTTAATTCTTGAAGCTATAAAGCTTCCTATCTGTTTTTGCCAGCAAAACCTTTAAAAACACAGAGAAATCAAACATTTGAATTTCTCATCAGATTCCAAACACCGTGTGATTGTTGAGGGGGTACCTTTTAATAGAAACTTACAATATCTATTTCAAGCCTTATGAAAAACTTAGGATGAAATGTTTAGTTTTTGTCACAAGTTCCACTGGAGAAGGAAGCCACAGTTCTGCTTTCCCATTCTTGAAGCAGCACTGCATGAGAAGATGAGGGGATGTCCTATTACTAAAGGTGTGTTTTCCAGCAGTGCAACACAAATTCCTGCAGCAGCTGGTGGGTACCTCATGCCTCACACCAGCTTCCAGAATGTGGGCTGAGGAGCATCCAGTGGTCACCACCGCAGAACACTGCCACACTCTGCTCGCTCCAACACCACTGCCTCAGTGCCCCAGTCACTGCCAGCCCGGAGCATTCCAGACCCCAGGAAGGTGCCATACATGACCTGCCCACAGCCCAGCTACGTGGCTGCCAAGCCAGGCCCTAACACCTGTGTGTGTATTCACTGCCTGGAAAGCAATGGAAAGCAGCCTTCCTGCTGAATAAAGGAAGCATTACCTAACACCGATCATATGCACACATCCACCTTTCTGCACATTTACACCTATGCTTTTGTGCGTGTGCACGTGTGCATGGATATTTTTAGTAAAGCTTACCCCACGAGCCTCAGTCACGAACACAGGGCTCTGAGACACAACTCCATCTGGAAGAACATTTGACAGATGTTGCTCCGAAGCTCAAGAGCCCAGCATTCCCCAAACCAAGAACAGAAATAGCTCCCCACTTCTAAAATACTCCGTTTCTACACACACATTTCAGAGTTCAGTATTTCTCCACTTTATTTTAAGCATGCAGACAATGCATTCCAAAGGACATACCACTGCTCCCTTTCCCACTACCCACACAAATTCCCACCATGTAACAAGCTGCCTATCAAGGCTAGTTTAGACAAGTAGCACTGTTTTCCTCAAATCGGCATCCGCTCCTGCGGCAGCACTAGGAAAACAGCAGCTGTGAATCACATCCCAGCAGGACATCACCGTGCAGCCACAGCAGGCAGGTCTGCCACGCACACCTCTGCTACTGGCACTGTTACCCTGCCACTGCTACCCAGGCAGGTATGCTCAGATTCCAGGCCTCCCAGCATCAGCTGCAGGCCAACCTCACAAAAAAGCTCTGACAGAAGCACCAGAGACAGCCTGGGGCATCCAAGACACTTAAGTTACTGAGTGAGCTGGGAAAGCTGAATTAAGGTCTGCTATGGACTTCTGTGAAAAGTTTCTGTATTTATTAACACCCATGCATCAGACATGCCCAGGGGCCAAACTTGAGATGCTTAAGATCTGGCCTAGGGAACAGCAAAAAGAACAGAGCCCCGTGTCCTTCAGTACAGCCCATCATCACCCCACCTGCTTCTCAGTGTCCAGGTGACTTGCTAGCCATGTTTGACTACTGCTTCCATGGCATCTTCTGCATGACAGCCTTGGCTACTAGAGAAACAAAAACCACCAATTTCCTAATGCAGATAAATTTCCTAACACACTTGCAATTCCTGCAGTAGTCTAAGGAAGATGAAAACAGATTGACTAAACAGCTGATTTAATGCATGCTTTAAAAGACAAACAAACAAACCCAAAAAAACCACAAGCATTTGATATACCCTGCAAGGAATACATCTTATGCACCCAAGACAAAACATTGTATTTCTTAGGGTAAAGCTGATGCCTTCTCATACTGTGGCTGGAAAAAGACCAAAAACCTCTCTGTATTTCAATCTTTAATCAAGCTGCTTGAGAGTTAGTCACAACCACTGTACTACTTTCATGTATTACATCATCACTACCTCTTGCTGTTCACTGGAAAAAAAAAACTAATGCATTTACCTCTACAACTATATTTAACAGAAGCTTGTATTTAAATAAAGTAAAACTTCCTTCCTGTCTATAAGGAAAGGACCACAGAACGTGACCAGCACATCACCAGCAGTTCAATTTACTGACTGTAAAAAATAATGTGCTTTTCATGAGAAAGCTTTTCAACTTATCCAAGACATTGATAAGACGCATACGAGCATCTGCTAGCACAGTTTACAAAAAAAAATCCCAAAACCTAAAAACTTTGAACAGCAGTTTTATCTTTTATATGTCTTCCCCACCTCATCTCTTTGTTCACTAAACTCAGCTCCAGCTGTAGTTTGCTCTGACCCGAAAACAGAGTGAGTTGGAAAACCACAACAATGACATGATCTGTGCATATAGGCTCGACAAACACGGTTTGCCATTCTACAACGGTCAAGTTAGGAGCACGAATTCATTTCATTTCAGAGATGAATTTCAAATGTCATTTGCTATTTATTTTTTAATAAAGCTTGATTTTAGCTCCAGTGTAATCAAAAAATCAAATATAGTTACAAAATAGTTAAATCAGTAGGTAGATATTACACAGCCAATATGGAAACACCAGGACTTTTTTTAGACTGAACTCAGTTGTTATACCACATAGTTACCAACCAGTTAAGAAAACAAACACCTTTTCTTTACCAAACTCTTACTTGCTCTGTAGCTGGTCTTTCATTTTCCTTGCAATCACTGCTTTAATTGTGATTTCAATGTGGAAGGCCAGAAATGCAAAGCAAAGCAGAGCTCTCTAACCTCCCCCACGACCAACCTTGCACTGAATGCCCCCGAGCTGCCGTGGCACAGGAACAAGGCCCCGCACATAGGGGCCGGCTCCAGCTCAGCGGCTGGTTCACAGCATCCTGGACCAGTGCCACCTCTGGATGCCACACAAAGACAAGAGCCACCAGGCCATGCAGACACAAACCAAGCCGTTTGTAAATCCAGCCGCACTTCAGACTGAGGCAGTTGTCACAGGAAGATTCTCTGGTTTCCTCCTTTTCTAAGGCATCTTACACATATAAATTAGGAAGATGAAGCCCATCTCTTCACTGCCAGGAAGAACCTACAGACTCACTCACCTTCACATCTGAGCATAATTCACTGACCATTTCATGCAGGAACACGACCAGATCTAGACTGACTGGCTGGAATCAGTGCTAAAATACCCAATATGAATAATTAAGAAGGAGTTTCATTATCTTACCTCATATTCTTTAGCTGTCTGCAAATAACGGTGTATGTTTAAACTCCGGCATACCAAAGGAATATCCTGAGATACAGACTCACCTGGTGTAAGAACAGGGGACCACTAAACTTTAAGAACACAGTATCTGAGATCCAACCTGCTAACACCAATAAATAGAATTATAAACCATTTGAGGCAATAATACTTCCTTGGCACCTGCATGGGGACAGGCAGTTCTTGAACCTCTATCTGGTACATGTCAAATACATTTGAATACTTCAAATTGCATATAAAGCATCTCTTAAGGCTTTGCAGCACTTCTGTGCTTGGGAGTCCAAACTTCAAAATGTAACATTTAATAATTTTAAAAGATATACTGAAATTTCCTAACAGTGTAAGCAGCTTGATAATTTTGAATAAACAAACTATGCTGCAATGGCAACAAGATTCGAAACTGATATCAGAGTCAAGATTATCAAAATCATTTAATACCTCTCATACACCTCCTGTGTTTCAAGTAGGATCCAGTCATCAGTGGTAACTCAGAACAAGGCAGTTATTTATTAAATGGACTGATCTGGAAACGCGTGGGTTTGGGCAAGTCCCAGAAAATGAAAGTGTTAGGACACAACTACCATCTAAACTCAAAGACGTCCTTGAGCAAAAGCCTCCTCTTAAAAATGCAGCTACACAATTTGACGTCAGTTTAACAAAACAGCAAGTCATAAGAAAGGCATAAAATGTTTAATGGAGAAATCAAATATTTCAAGAAAGCACAAAGCTGGGAGGATAATACTGCAAAGTCACACCAAGACTGAAGGAACTTGAAGACTATAAGACTAAACCAAATAAGATGCAGCGCGCTGCTTCCTTTTGAGCTGCCAAAATAATACAAGCTTGCTTTCCTTCTTCAGGCTGCCTAAGAAGCCTCTGGATAGCTTCTTCTGGGATCAAATACCCCTCCTGCTGCTTCCGCAAGTTCTCACGAAGTAAAAGCCAAATGATAATCCATCTAAACTCACCTCAAGTTGAAGGTCTCACTCTATAGACGCAGACTGTGTTACTGAACTCTACGGAGACACAGCAAGGCTCAAAGGATGCAATTATTTCATTTGCTTTTTTTCCAAACAATTTATTTTCCTGCACAAACCAGAACTGATCCCATGTCTAACGCTGACACACTAAATTTCATTCGCTCTTCCTATTCTAGTCTCATAAACACACGCTGTATTCAGGTCAGGTTCTTAAACGTACATGTCAGCAGAGTATAATTTAGTGCCTTATATTCTCTAATGATCTATTTGCTCTGCATCACTTTCGTAGTTACATGCAAGTTAACTATCCAGAACAAGAAAAAACTTGTTTAGCAACAATTTCTCAAAATAAAAGCACATTCAGTTTTTCAACCTGCAGGAATTGCAAAAGAACATAAGAAAATGTCATATTAATCACTGACTTCCTAAGCTACTTTTTTGTTTCATAAGAGGTGAAACGCTGCAACAATTACTCATTACAACTGCTACTGAAAGACAAGATGCACAGATAAAAATCACAGCCTGAGTAACAAATTTTTAAAAATGAGTCAGTTCAACAGAACTGAAATAAACCAGGAACTGGATCATTCCTACATTTTGGTACATAATTGGTAGAGACTTGCTTATTGAAGTTTCTAGGCACCACAGGAACAAATTCATCCATTAAAATAATGTGCAAGTTTGGAAGGAAGCCCAACATATACATGACTCCAAATAAAATCTCTGCAAGTCCTGTAACATCAAAATTCCTATCTTAGTTTTGTGTGTGGCAATTAAGGCACAGCATGTTACAGAAAGGATGAGGAAGAACCCATCACAGAGCCAGGATGTTCCAAACTCTACCTGTATCTCTTGTACAGACTCGTATGACTCAAGGCAAACCCCTTCATCTTTGTTTCTCCATCTGTGTAGTAATGACTCTCCCAAGAGCGATGTGATGCTCTTCACAGCAATACCAGCTTTGACACCTCTTGAAGAGCAAGATAAAGACTGCTCAGAGGTGTTCACCCTCACTCAAGTCTCTATAATAACTTCTTCAGTACTTTCACCACTAGTCTCAGAAGCAAAGCAGACCTAATGACCAGCAAGGCTACGGGAAGACTCTCCTACCTTTACAGGGAGAACACTCCCAAGTCTGCCAATTTTCAATTTCTCTTGACAAGAGTGCTTTAACACCTGGGTTCCTGCTGCTCAAGGACAAAGCAGCATGTTTTCTGCTATCAAACCAAAAGAAGTATTCCCTATTTCATTAAGATAGTCCCCTAGGATCAAAGTTTTTTGTTTGGTTTTTTTTTCAAGTTGGCAACCTTCACTTTTCTATTTTCCTCCACCCTGCCTCTGTTCAGAGACCCAGTTTCACAGATGAACCCACCCATATCCAAGACATCCCACTGGAACTAGAAAAAAGTAACCAACCTACACAAGTGAGAGCAAAGAACATGTGAATGTGGAGAGGAAGGTTCCTACCCTCCTAACCAGGAGACAAACACTCAAAGAGACTGAAATCCATTCTCAAGACAACGAGGAAAGCAGGAAAAGAGGAACTGATGCTCCTTTCTTGTCAGCAGCTAGACAATGATGCAGAGAAACACAGATGCTCTCCTTGGAGCAGAGCAGGGGTTTCACGCTCACCGCATGTCTCCATCCGCTGGAGCAGAAAACACAGGACAAGCCATCTCTGCCGAAGTTCGACAACAGACCAGAGATGACGTGATGTGACCTGCACTGGTGCGCTGCTTGGCACTGCTGGGACCTGCAAACTACCCTAAGACTGCCAGCTCCAGGTGTCACTAATAGGCAAATATTCTAAACACATCAGCAAGCAGCTGTTTGTCTGGCATATTAACAGTTTTTAAACTAAGCCTATGAACACAAATGAGGAAAACCTTCCATTTCATAATAGATGCTTGCAAATGTATCCGTTTCTTAGGAAAAGGACAGCATCTGAAGCTATCAAGTTACAATCAGGCGAGTGATTGACCCTGCCTGTGTTCCGAGTTAGTCCCCAAGCTGTCACCCAACTCTCACACTCTGCCCTTTGGCAGGCACAGAGCATTCATGGTGTCAGTTAACACAGCTCTGCTTACAAACACCAACTCCTTCGACTGTGGCAGCCTGCTCAGCTAGAATATTACAGAGGCAAAAAATAGCTACAGCAAGTAAAATATAGCACAAGGTTAAGGAATTAGGAGAATGAAGACAAACAAAGCACTGTAAACCAAAGCAATGCCAGAGACAAGCAGCACAACCTAACAGAGCACCTCCAACACCTTCCCTCTGAACCAGAGGTGAGATCTATTCAGCTGCAAGCGAGACACCCATCAAAGAGCATGTGCGCACATTTACAGAGCAAACCAACATCTACAGCTGGAAAGGCAGCTGAGCTCACCCAGTTAACATGCTTATGCAATACGACATGCTCATTCTTCCCTGCTGCAAAAGCCAAGCGGGCCTGTGACTGTGCTGCTCCCTAGAAGCTGAGCCCCATCCCTGGTGTTAACTTCAGTTCTCAGGCACAGAACCACAGGAACACCTCCCCGTGGGTAACATACGGGTTACTGACTGACAGCTCTGCTACTACACTAACAACAGCCCAGAGAAATATGTACCCACTCCCCACAATTACTGGTTCCTAGTTAACATATGGCTGAAAAGGAATTCTACTGCTTTTAGCCAACAATTTTTCTTTTCCATGCTGACATGCAAAACACTGAGATTTAATTAAAAAAGAAAAAATAAAATTTCAGTTAAACCAGAAAAACACACCAAAAATCTTTAAGATCCTGCACAGCTGCTTCTAAAGCTACGCCATGTCCTTCTCAGACACAGCTAACATAATCTCCATTTTTCCATGCTGCTTTACCCTGTGAGGGTGTCCAGGAGCTTCCTCCTGCAACACATCTGCACACACACCCTCCCCTTACGACTACTGTAACATCAGCACATTTTACCAAAACACATCTGCAAGGAAAAAGGCAAGTAGATGGCACATGCACTGGCACATCTGTCTTTCCTCAAAATTTGGCAAAGGAAAGATGGCTTAAGTTTGTGTATGATATTAACATGCTACTGCTACAAATCAAGTTGCTTCTCCTGTAATCATCTGACTCTTGGCCACTAGCCTGAAAACTTAGCTCAGAATTATGAAATTCCCAAGTACTTCCTCTTTATTTAACTACTTCTGGCCACACAAAAATTAAAAGGATAACATCCTTGAAAAAGAACCTAACTGTGTGCATTTAACAGAGGTGTAACATGACCCATCCATGTACACACGATGCAGGAAGGAGTGTCCACAGGGCATGCAAGGACTAATAACTGGATAATCAAAGAGCATTAGACCACGTGTCCTAAGAGCTGAACTTGGCCTTAGCTGTACAATAGATACCTTTGTCAGCCTACACGTTTCCCGACCTGTTCATTTCTCCACCCATGTCCCAGAAGCACACAAGAGCTCTGCAGAGCACAGCAAGAGCAACTGTTCTGCCCAAGTGCCACCGGAGTGGTCAGCACACCAGATGCGTGACTAACTGAACCGAGTTAGAGCTTTCATTCTGCGCGCTACGTTGTATGAAAATAGACCTTCACCTGCATATTGGTGTAAGACAAGGGTCACATACAAATCCCCAAACTGCTTTTGGTTTGCCTGCTCATTACACAGAACACAGCTACATCCTGCACTAGCTAAAGAATGCTCTTTTTCCACGCTGTGAGCTGCCTTCATGAGGCTCGGGAAGTCCCAAGAAAATCCCCACGCACGACAGCACAGGCTCTCCATCTTTCAGCACCCGGAAATCCAAAGCTGGTCTAGGCTCTCAGCACCTGCCAGTCTGCAGATACACTCGATGTAAGGCAGCTGTGACTATTTCGGGGAGTGCACAAGAGCTTCACGTGTACTGTAGTATACTTCCAGCCAAAACAAAAGTCAGTTTCAAGTACTTACTCTGCTTTCTCTCTCTTATATCTTGAACTGGAACAAACTGTATCTGCTACTCCAACATTAGCAAAGCAAAACTGTTTGAGACAGAGTAACAGGCTTGACCTTTACAGTCATGTGCAAACAGATTCAGAAACGTTACACTCTGGAAAAAAAATCGACATGACCAAACTCAACTCAATTTCCACAAATTAGCTTTCCAGACAGCCTTCCGGCTCATAATCCACCTGAATAACTGAACTAGATTACAACTGAAAATAAACCAGCAGCTTCTGCAGAGCAGCAAGTCACATGCAATAACCAAATTAATGGAGACCAGTACAGTACATGTCAGCTTGCCTCACAGGAAAAGACTAGGACACCACAGTCAAAACAGAAGTAAACCTGCACTAGGTATATTCGTAACACCTGTCACGGAAATAAGCTCCTCCGGAGTTAAAAACTGGGGCCACACCTCGTGGAAACACCTGGAAGTACTAAAGTTCACATATCCATTACAATGGCACCTCTCCCTATTTACCTCTCCAGAACAAAGCACAACAAACAAGCCCCACCTTGACAGGACATGAAGCAGTGTCAGCTGTACAGCAGACTGCTTCTGAATTTACAGCAGCTACTGGAGCTCCAAATCCTCACAATACCTTGCTCTAGGGACCAAAAATGATGGCATGAGATGTTAATTGAGGTGGATGTTAACAAAAGCAAAGAGAACCTTATGCACAACACAAAGTTTCTTTATTTGGATTACAAATTGAACTGCTATTGCTGAGACATAAGGTAGAAAAAAATAAAACACACAACATAACTTTCTAGACTACCGTAATTTCAGGAGAGATTTGGAAGAACTTAAATAAACAGCACGACTATCTACAAACGCACAGCACAAGAGCTCACAAAACAGGACCTGGATTCCTCTCCATTAAGGTGACATTTTTCTTAAGCCTTGACTAAAATCAGTTGAATGTAAGAGGCAAACCAAATCATAAGAGTTATCACGTACTTGCAAAGACTGCACACAATCAAAGTAGCAGAGTAGAGCTCACAAGAAGCTCATTCCTTCACTGGTGTAAGAGACTGGAGGAATGCTTGACGGGCCCAAAACAACCAGGTGGGAGCTCTGCATAGCTGGGGCTGCCACTGCTCCCCACCCCTTGAAGCTCTGTCAGCCTCTGGTTCACACCAAAATGGCGCTGACTGCCCCATGTCCTTACCCAAAACGTCACTGACTGACCCCCTCCCTTACCCAAAATGGTGCTGACTGCCCCATGTCCTTACCCAAAACGTCACTGACTGACCCCCTCCCTTACCCAAAATGGTGCTGACTGACCCATGGCCCACAGTAACCCCAACCTGTTGAAAGGTTTTCTCCAGGAGAAAGTGAAGCTGACCCCCAGAGAGGGTAAATGGTGAGAAAGCCACTGACCCTCTGTGGGTTAATGACCGGTTTGTTATTGAACCTCCTGAGAACTTGGTTGTTTCTCTGCACACCCCCCAGAAGGAATCAAACTACCTTCCCCTAAACCTGGCAAGTGCCCTGGGGCTTCACAACTGGTTCGCCAGTAATGACTCCAAGATGCTGCACTGTAAGACAAATGATACAAGAGAGCACGCCATTTCCAGTTTTATAAAGCTTTTTTTACTTTTCCTCCCTATTGAGAGGCCACTTTTCACAGAAAACGATGCTTTAACCACCATATTTGCTACACAAAGCAAACGTTCTATTATACAAACAGTAGCTAATGAACTTTTAAGTACTTAATGAAGCACCTAACTAATGAAACTTTACACCACTTGAGTGGCTTTTTCCCTGCCTCTCTAGTTCTAGACACAAGGTCACCTAGAAAAGCTAAAGCAGCAGAGGCTCAACACCACAGAGCTCTGGACTCACCGCTTTATCAGCCGGGACGATAGAAAACAAACCAGTGTACGCACTGTCACACAACTTCTTTCCACATATACCAGGACAAAGGAAAGTCACAGCACGAGACCAGTAATGTTTAATGTTCGCTCTTTCCTGTCCAGAGCTGAAGAGCAACTTTACATCCCTTTAGGGTACCTCTGGGAGCAAGGGGCACACACAGCTACTCGCTTCTCCCTTTAAGTGCCTGGCATCGCACCTCCACGCTCCTCAGCGACGCACGTGCTGGCAAGAGGGTGCACTGCTGTGGGGAGAACACTACGCTACACAGCACTGTTTTATTTTTGTAAGATGCAACAGCATATGCCCCTCAATTCCATTAACCAATTCTGAATGAAAACAACAAAAATCAGATGATGACCGTCTTTGCCTGTCCACAAATCAGCTTTCAAACCAAGCCAGTCGAGTTTGAGAAGGAAGCTGGAGACTCTGCTGCCTTTATTTTTTAACAGCTGTAATCGTCCCTTTCTTGCTTCATCTGCACTTGTTAAAAACATACCCATATACTCAATTACAACACTTACCATAACCTCTTTGGGCTGCCCGTGGTACAAAGACAGCTCAGAACCCGGTAAAGTCTTTGTTTATTTACTCAGTTTAAACATCTCAAGCCCTGCCAAGCAATCAAGACAGTACGACAAATGAGCATCTTCCAATGCCTACCTTTACAGTATGCAAAAAAATCACTTTTACCGCAGTTCTTAAGCAAAAAGGACTTACTGAAGTCAAAGTCAAGGCAAACAATTAAGTATGTAGTATCACTGTGTCGAGCCACAACTTTTTATCTCCTCCCCATGTAAGACAAAAATATTTTGGGAACTTGCTAATTTTCACTTTCCTTTTCACTCTTCATAACATAAACTGTTTTGCATTGACATTTGAGATCAATTTAAAAGCGTGTTTCATACTTGGCCACTTCCAGTTTGCTGCAATTTCTGAACTGTAAAGTCTTTTTGAATACTGGAGTTGCCATAACTGGAGTTCCCCATGCACCACCTGTAACTTTCAACAGAGAACTCCCCATATTTTTATTAGATTTCACTTTCCAAACTTCAGCTGCATTGCAAATACTCTGGTTCAACAAAAAGACACAAAAACAAGGCTTTCACTCCATATCAGTGACTTATACCACGTATTTCTACCTTGCCCTCAAAATGGACAGGAATTCATTTTCTACATCAAACCTTAAACCAAATTAACTGCTTTTTCCCCCATCTCTGAGAAATAAAAACACATATCTCCATCCAACAACATACTGACCACTAGGTCAAGGCCAAGAAGACACCACAGAACAACTGTGTTTAGAACAAAAGAAACCATCTAACAGTCTAATAACTACAGCTCTTCAACTTTACACCTTCTTTAATCAAAAGGATGCATTTCCTTTAGATAGCATTATACTTTATTCAAAACAACTGGATTATAATGCTCCGCGCTTGTGCCTTCAGAACACTGCAATAAAACCATTTTGTCAAAGACTACAGAAAAGCATCTTGAGGGTGACACCTGTATCAACATGGGAAACCTACCCAAGGGTCCATCACTGTAGCCTGGGAAAGTCATTACAACCTGAGCTTTTCGGCATCACTACTGCCACTCCTCTAGTTACCAGGAGCCTCAATCCTCCACAAAGCCAGAAGCTGCCTTCCTAAGACCACTCAGAGCAAAAGCTGCAAAAGGGTGGGGGTTACACAGCTTGTATAAAACAGACATATAATGCTATTAATTCTAGTAGCTAATAAAAATACAGTATACCACAGCACTGCTAACAGAACACTGTATATCTCCCCTTAAATAGATTAGCTAAGTTCATTAGATTTATTAACTTAATGCATCATTAATGCTTCATAATGCAAGCACTAACTTGGATATTAGCATCTCAAATGCTATTTCATCAGCAATGGGTAACAGGAACTACCCGACAAGCTTAAGACCCTCAGTTAAACTGGGTTTCAGAAACTGAAAGAAAGAAATGCCTTGTGCAAAGAGGATAGGAAAAAAAGTATTCTCCTCTCCCCTCCCAAGAGGAAGATTATTAAGCGGGGAATTTGTAAAGTGTTCAGCATTAATTACAGAGAGCAATATGACTAATGTAACAGCAGTGACACACAACTCTTACTATTAATTGTTACTGAGGCAAGGGATTGATGGTCAACAAGTTATTCCTGGATAAAAAGCTATCTCTCAATCCACAAACCCTTGTGTCAGTTGGGAGCACCAAGTGCCACTCGGACACTCAGTCACAGCGCCCTTCCCCCCCCCCGGCAGCAAGGGGCACACACCTGCTCCGCGCACACACCCTGTTACAGCCCAGCTGCTCCCCGACAGTCAGAGGAGCTGGGAGAGACTGACCGTCCTCCCTCATGTCCCTACTTCCCCAACCCTGCACTTGTGCCACCTGTTATTTTCTTGTCCTCCAGGCCCCTTTGGGTCCTCCCTACTGACTCGCTCCGGAGGTGGAGACTTTTCTCCACATGTGGCAGATTTGCACTGCCCCAACCCTTATCAGTTCTCGTCCTAAGCATCCATATTCAAGAGACCACATAAAAGCTGAAGAAAAACAGCGGCAGAAAACTTCTTTCAGACTCAAAAGTAGGAAGCTAATTCACACAACAGTCACATGTTAAAATTTGGACTTCCCCTGGCCCCAAGCCCTTAAGGGCTATCAATTTGTTTCTGCCAGCCACAGAAATGAAAAAAACCCATCCTCTGTACTGACTCTTAACACAGGACATTATGAAAAAACTTTTAATGATGTGTTACACTGAACAAAGCACTAAGCAATTTCTCTCCTTTCCACTACATACATTTTCTGTGCTACCTCCCCAATTTGCTCAAGAGCTTATTATCTTTTTTTTTTTTTTTTTAAAGTCTGTAGCCTACCACCAGCCCTGCCGAGAAATGACCTTCTGTCAGACCATAATGACTTGGAAGTAGTTCTCAGCAAGGACGACTCAGACTTTAGGCAACCAGGCACGCAGTTGGCTAATCCCTGACACCATCTTCACACCCCAAATACAAAATACTGCATTCTAAATATAGAGTAGCAAATCCACTTTTCTATGAAAATCGTTTCTAGACAGCAATGAAAATACAAGAGCCACCTGTATGTTCCTATTCCAATCAGTAATATCATCTGCATGTACTTGTTAAAACCACATGTTAAATCTCTACCAAGAAACGCACATAATCAGTGAAAGTTTACTAGTATATTTATGCATAAATATACTTACGCATAAAGACAAAGACGAAAGTGACAGCGACGAATTATTTTACCTACAACATCGAAAGCAGTGTATTGCAAATATTCAGGACTAGCACTGAGTTCAGTGACCTGGGAAGTGAATTACACTTTACACATCACATCAGTTACCAGCTCTGGGAGATGAGCACCACACGGTTTCACACACACAGAGCAAAAGTCAAGAAATGACTGTTTTGATGGTGTCCCATACCAGCACCTAGTAAAGCAGTACAGCTAAGGAAGTCCAGCCAATGCTATGGCTACAAAAATTCATACAACTCTTCCTTCGGTCCCAGTGGAAGTCCGACGACACAAAGTGCAAGTTCACCACAAGAAGCACAAGTCGAGCACCCTGCAGCGAGGGGAAGCTCTACAGCACAAGCTGCCAGCACTGCACCTCCACTCGTGACCGTGACACTAATCTGCTGCCTTGCACCATGGCAGACCATGATATTTATTCTGTCGGGCTTTTTTTTTTCCTTCGGAGTAGCTGGCAGAAGCCTGACACAGGCTGGCAGAGGCGCCGGTGACACCTCATCTCACCTCATTCACCCAGGGCAGTGAGCCGGGGAACTCCGAGCGCCCTAACGAGCCCCCGGCCCAGGCTGGCCGAAGCAGCACAGTCCAAAGCCCCGCAACCGGCTCCCGGCGGGTAAGCGGCTCCGCGGGGCCGGGAGGGCCCGGCTCCGGCCCGTCCCCGCCGTCGCCGGTCCGTTCTTACCTTCGGCCAGCGGCTCCTCGGGGGTCACCTGGTACCGCCCCACCGCCAGCGCCCTGCCCAGGGCCACACCGCTCCCTGAGCCACTGCACGCCGTCCCGCTACCGCCGCCGCTCCCCTCGGACTTGGGCATGCGGGAAAACTTCTTCATGGCGAGCGGAGCCCCAGGAAGAATCGGGGAGGAACTGGAGGCAAGCGGCGGCGAGGGGGTGCCCCGCTTCACATGCCGGCCGCAGCAACCGCTTCTCCTCGCCCGCCGCCGGCTCCTGAAAGGGAGGAGGAGGAAGAAGGAGGAGGGGGATGGAGAAGGAGCAGCCGCAGCCGCAGCCCCGGGCGGCCGGGGCGGCTGAGGGGACGCCGCGCGCTGTGTCGGGAGCGGCCGCCCCGCCGGCCCGCGGCCTCACGGCGCAAGCGCAGTCCCGCCCTTCGCACAAGCACCCGCCCGGCCGGAAGTGCGGCCGGCCCGGCACGTGCCGCGGGAGCGAGGCGCGGCGCGAGACCGTCCCCCCGCCCCTCTCTCACGGGGCCCCCCCTCGTGGTTTCCCGTCCTTGGAGCGCCGCGCGCTCCCTGAGGGGAAATGGCGGGAAGCGCAGAGGGGGAGGCCCCCGGCGGGACACAGACGTCGCAGACCCCTCCCCCCCAGCCTGGCCCCTCTCACCCTCACGGCGCCGATCGTGCTTCATCGACCTAGCCCGGAGCGGGACGTGCCCTCGGGAAGGAGTCTGCGGGGAGCAATGCGGTGTGGAGACGGTGTGGTAATGATCGCGGTGGTAAAAATGGCTCTTCACGCCAAGGGCTGTGGAGCCTCTGGGGTCTGTGGAGTGCTTCCAGAAGGGAAACCCCAGGGTGGTGGTGGAGTCTCCTTCTCTGGAGACATTCCAAACTCACCTGGATGCTTCCTGTGTCACCTGCTCGAGGTGACCCTGCCTTGGCAGGGGGGGTTGGACCGGATGATCTCCAGTGGTCCCTCACAAACCTAACCTAAAAATCTGTTGTTCTGGAAAATATGTGGGAAGAGCATTGATGACAAGTATGAATTTCTGTGGTGTGTCTCCACATATACTCTATGCAGAGGTTTGAAGGTAACTGACTGAAAAGATGGGGGAGAAGGATGGATCTGGACAGGAAACCATCAGCAATGAATTTTAAAATGTACATTTCCCCACTGTTGAAGTGTGCTGACCAGGTACAGTTTCCCTATAGAATTGACAAAACAAACCGGGGAATTTGCCAGCGCAGGCTGGTTTCACGCCTTGGGAGTCCCCCCATGCGAGTAAAAATGTGGTACTTGTGTGTTGTTTTTTCTCGTTACCAAATGAAAATGTACAGTAAGACCAAAACTGGTAAATTCTATCAGTTTCTATCAGTCTCTCATAGGAATGAACAAAGCTAGATTTTTGGCATTGACACTGGTAATTTAACAACACAACCTTTCCCACTGAACACGTAGGTTTTGGGTGGATATTACTTACAGCCATTGGTTCAGTAAAAACCTGGGAGAGGTCCGAAGTGCAAATTGTTGGGATGATGTTGCGGTAACCAAATGAGTTTCAGCTTAATCATATTGCCGCACTCTTAGTCGGTAAGAAAATGACAATGTTTCTGTATTGAAGGGACAACCTGTCACATAAGGAAAGCACTGATAAGCTGTTTGCATGAGCAGTCCCCTTTCTGAGGTTGCTGCTATCCTTTCAGTAACAGCAGATCAGTTTTTCAACAGCATACAGAGATTAATTTGCAGTTTTCCTTGGGAGAGAAGGGTATTTTCAGTGCAGATGAAAGGAACAGAGTTCTGTGAGAGGGATGACATGAGCAGCAGCGTTGTGTAAATGAGGGCATTCCTACAGTGAGATATGCCTATGCCTCTTAGATATTTAGTGATAGCTTTGAGAAAAAATTCAGCTAGGTTAAGAGCACGTATGTTTAGTGCCACTGACTGCTATGATTTTGCTGGTCCTCAGTAAAAATAATGTATTTGCTAAAAGCCACTGTGACTTTGAGAGTACGATTGGCTTTTAGGTTACCTGGTGAGGTTTTTTTGGCTTTGGGGTCCCCGTCCCCATCTATGTGTTCTTGTTCTTTTTAAAGTAAGAGGTTGAATTATCGCTGGAGTTATTTATAGGCCGGACACAATGAGCCCTCTTGTTACACTGGGATTAACACTGCTAATCTCTGTCTTGGCATCCTGGAGAACGCAGAGGTCAGCTCCTGGGCATAGCTGGCAAATAAGTGTGTTAGCAGTGCACGCTGAGCTGCACTTGTGAGCATGTAGTGGCTGCAAGGCTGGTCTCCTGTCAGCAATCTCCAGGAGCCACGCCACCGCTCCCTTATGGTGTTCCACAGCACATTTCACCTCAGGCTTGGCACCAAATGGGCTTTTCCTGTGAGATGCCAGCATGTCTTCATGTTAAGGAGTCCCTTTTATTTAAGTGTGGGTCAAGGAAGTTCAATAATACAGAGGATTTTGACAACTCACTTAAAAACACAGACCTGACCCTTCAAGCAGGTAACTGAGTGATAATTTTAAATATGTGAATAGGACCCCTCCCTTTGATTTATATCCTCACCTGAGCAGAACAACATTTTGACATTTCTAGAAGCTGTATTAATTTCCAGAAAGGAAGAGTTGTGAGTTGTCTTTCACTGAAGGTATGAAACCCAAAGTAAACTTTGCTCTCCCTTACTGAGGTGAAGCCTCTCCTTTGGTTCAGGCAGAGCAGGCGTGCTTTGGTCTCCTGCAGCTGCAAAGTGTGCAGCAAACCCCACCTATTTAATGCAACTTGTGCTTGGCAGTGTGACAAGCAGATCAGAAAGATGTTTGCACTACTTAGAAAATAAAGTTTAATACCTTGAAGGTACTCACAGGCAGTTAGTTTCTGGTTTATGTAAAACAGTAGATGTTCTGAAGAAAAATCTGGTGACAAAGAACAGAAAATCAGAAATACAAATCGTGAAGTGAGGAGAGATCAGCTACAAAGGTGGAGAAAATGGGGAATCATAATGTAGAGACTGCACCGAGGCCAGAATATCAGTGCTCATTCAGGGTGGGGATGATGGCCTATGTAATGGTTTTTTTTCTTAAACCTTCAACCTGATGAATCATGAAATCATAGGAGATACTCAGCTTTCAGTAAAAAAAAACCTACCAAAAATATGACATTGAAGCCAATACTGAACTTTCACTGCATGGAAACAAAGTCCCAGTCACCTGCTGTGTATGTCTCCACCACAATATTGGAACGTTTTGCTTCTGCCTTGCTTTTATTGCTTGGGGTCTAAAATGTGGATATGTTCCTCCTTTTCAAATAGTTGTGTAATGGCAGATCTATATGGCATATAAATGATCCACTTCCTGGCTCTGTTCAGCACATAGCACACATCTTGAAGGTTCTGTCCCAGTTAGTGTCACAAGAGCACATCTAGAGGGGTTTTTAATACAGCAGTAACTCCATATCCAGACTGCGAGAGCTGCTGCTGGTGTCAGAGAGTGTATCCATGACTTTATTTCCGAGCACTGGAAATCTGGGTTCCTCCTGACTCGTGGCCCTCAGGCAGCCTTAAGCACCTGCCTCGCCTCAGAACTGAGACAGGTGTCCTGCCCCTGGGAGCAGAATAAGGCAGCTTTGAGTAGACTGACTCACCTTCATGTATGAAGAACTTTCTCATCTATAAAATCAGTGCAGTGTTTAGCTACACTGCTGTAAAACCTTTAAAGATTTATGGAGGAAAGCTCTAGCTGAGAACACTGCTTGAACATGAAACACCAGATATTTCATGTGCGCTTGGAGTGTGAAACATTATGGTTTAATCCTCTTTGAACTGCTGAATAGTTCAAATGCCGGCACCTTGATTACTGTTTATCAAGTATTTCTTTCCTCACCTCTCTCCTTACTCATAACTCTTTCCTCTGTGTAATACATAAATTGGTTTTAAATCAATCCCATGAGGATAAAGCAACTTCCTGCAAGAATGTTTAAAGTCCCTTACAGAAAGTATTTGTTAAGGCAAAAGAGAAGTAGAAAACTTCCTTTATGTGGGTGTTGTTTTGGAAATGTCTCTTGCTGCTTCTGAATAAACTCTTTTCATGCTAATTACTCAAATTGAGTGTTAAAAACAAAAGAAGAAAATTCTGATTTTACAGAAATATGTTCTTTATGTATTAAAACTTGGAAAGAAATTGGTAATAGAGGCTCTCAAGTGTTCAGCACTTACTGCAGTAAATTGGGTTTTTGTCTTATGTGGGTATGTGAGGGTTATTTTCTATTTTGTTGTAATTCAGTCAGTGTGAACAAAGCCCTGTCAAAGAGTGCATTTGCCCAATAAGCTCTTTTACTTCATATTTCCCCTTCTTCACTGTTGTCTGTTTTGCTTCTGGTCCCCTGACAGCCGTGAGAAACATCATTTTACACATTTAAGTAGCTGTACAATCTTTCTATCTCAGTAAATCCTGTGTCTTAGTTTTGTACTGCTGACCCTCATGCAGTCTGGTTTAGGCACGGTTACTGAAATGTTTATGATGAGCTAAAAGCTAAGAAAACCCCAGGAGACAACTGGTTTGGGTTTAGGTTTGCATTTTTTCTAGGATGAAGTCATATCCCAGCTCCACATCTCAAAGGCAGGAGTGGTAATGAAAGGCTCTTTTGCTTTGCTTAATTGTATATACAAAATCGCAGAAAGAGTTTGGTATGTTGTGAAACATCTTGGCATGGAAAATATGTTGACGCGGGGGGAATAAAAAACAAAGTAAAAAACTGCAATCACTTGGAGCAGAGGGGTGGCACAAATCAGCCAGAAATCAAGTGCATCCTCTGAAGGTTGCTCCAGTTCAGAAGGTCTGAGCAGCCCTGGCGGCTTTGTGGTGACCTTGTGAACAGAGACAAATTTTCATTCTTTTCAGTTTCTATCATCTCTTCTAATCAGGAAAGAAACAAAAGGAGCTGTGGAAAACAGCTAAGTTGCTAATTTCCAACTTCAAAATGGAAACAAACTGAGGAGCCAGCTGGTGAAAATATTCAAGGTGCAAATAGCTGACATCAGCTTTGGTGACACCCAGCGCAGCTCTCACTGACACTGAGGTCAAGAGTCTTTTATTGCAACACAAGATTCAGTCATTTGTACTGCAGCCAGTGTTGGGACCAAACAAAATATAAATTCCTTGTTGAGATGACAACCCTTGGCCAGTTCAAAACAGTGAGGCAAAGTGGGAAAAACATAAAGGCAAATGTGCTTGTAAGAGTCCTTGGTAGAAATCCAAGGGGAAGGAATTGGAAAGAGCTTATAACGGGCTCAGAATTGTTTGCATCTGACCTGGTAAATTGCTTTACATTAATAATAGTTTGTTTCCTTTCTGGAACAGAACAGTCTCCTGTGTTTGTGCTGATGACCAGGCCTCTGACTTCATTTGACAGGATAACATGTTCCTGCTCGCTCTGTAAGACCGTTCTGAGATCCCTGTATTTGGCCTCTTGCAGTTGAGCTCTTCCCTGCCTTCCATTGTCCAGGTTCCTGGTCATTCCCGGCTCACCGTCAGTCTAGTTGCTTTCATTCTTTCTTAGAAGCAAGGCCTGATCTCCCCCTTGCTGTAACTACTTACTTCTGCAGTCCTAAAAATGTCTAAGGAGTTTATAGATATGCAGTGTGCTTTTTAAGGAAGGCTGCCATCCCAACTTATTTAATGAATAAGTCTTACAAAGTTGTTCTCTTCCTTGAAAAAGTTACACATGTGACTAAAACACGTGGCCTTTCTCAGCAATTCCTAATAGCGGTACACCCTTCATAAGGGGTCTGCTGACAGTACACAGAGATCTGGTTGGTGGCAGAGCGTTCCCTTCCTGAAAGCTAAACTTTGGTACAAGAAAACGAAAATGCCCAAATTCCGACACTAATACTGTTTGCTGCTTCTACAACTGCTTTTGAGATGAAAAGGACAAAAGGTGAAGGTCAAGCACAAGTGATCAGCCTGAATGGTATCCTAAATCCAGCAGCATACAGATTAGACTGTAGCATCCTTTGTTTAAGTACTTTTGAGAACTAAATGCATTACTTCATAAAAAGTATTCACGTGTCACTGAAAACCCCCAGAGGCATTGATACATCCCAAAATTACTTGTAGCACTGAAGTCTTGGAAGAGCCACAGGCACTGAGGTTCAAGAAATAATTTTATTTCTAATATTTTTCTTTTACCCTACTTGCAGAGGTAGATTTTACTGTTGAGAATTGTTCTATAAAAGTGAGCAATGGCCTTTTTCCCCCCTCTGTATATTTTTTGAGTCTTAGAGAACTGCAACGATATCTCTGGTCATTAGTCCTTCTGCTGAAAATACTTAGTTCTTGATATAGTCTTAAAAGCTTCCAGAGAGGCGAAAAAGCTCCCTGGAACCAAGAGCCTGGGAAGAATGAATGTCTTTTGGGTCACAGGTGAACTCTTTGTGTGCTGCTGCACATTAAACCACACTGACTACAGATGTCATTGCTGGCTGACTCCTTCCTTTAAAAGCCCACTTATAAATACAGTTATAAATTGCTTATAAATTGTATAATTTTGCAGACAGGTTATTTCCATTCACAAGTTGTCAGCTGAGAGTACACTTCAAGTACTATGGAAGTAATAATTTTTGTTTGTTTAGAAAAATCATTAAGATTTCTGCTGGCTGCTTTGTTTTACTCTCCTGTTCATCTGTGCTTGATTGGAATGGGCCTTCAAGCAGCTATAATGTGGACTTTACTGAGGACATTATTTCAAGTTTTGTAGTAAAGTCAATAAAGTAGTTTAGGTCAGTTTACAAAACACATGAAAACTAGATTTAACAGTAAAAGGAAAAACTACTTGTGTGGCAGAAGGACCTTCATAGGGCCATAAATCAAGATTTGTGACAGGATATATTTGGAAAAAGGGACTGTGAGCTAAACCCAGCAAGAGTGTAAAATGTTTTCCAAGTTCACATTTTAAGTTGGCTAGGAAGTTGAAAGATGATTGAAACAATGTGACAAGCCTTCAAGACATACTTTTTTTTTCAGAGCATGCATTGGCTTTCCAATGCCTATAAAATTGTGTAATCAGTTTAAAAAGGATCCTTTCTGCATTTTTGCTGGTTTTTTTCTCAGTTTGCAACTGCAGTAACAATTTCTCTGCAGGATCCTGGCCTACCACTTCCTTCTAGCCTTTGATTGGTCTCTAGGAAATGCCTACACCTAGTCACTCCTGTTTAAACAGATCTGTCACAAGTAATAGTAATGCTCATAATCTTTACGAAGGGTGATGAATTCAGACTTGCAGTGTCCTTGAGAGATGAGTAAAAGCAATCCAACGAGCCGTGAACAAAACCTGAGCACTGCCCACGTAAATGTAGTTGTTGCTAACAAGGGCAGAAAGAACCAAAAAGGCGGGAGCACCTGAGCCTGCACCCAGCAGGCCTCACTGGCCAGGTGAGGGATTCATCGTTCATGAGCAATTCCTACAGACCTCCCAATCCATGTGCACCATCAGAGGAGCCTCAGCATGGACAGGGGCTGAGGAGAGAATTGAGCGAGGTTTGGTAGAGCAAGGGCAGGATTTTAGGGACAGCCCAGCTGTGCACCGTGCCAAGTCCAGGTTTGGCAGTAAGATCCGGTAGCGATGAAAACGCGGTACACATCAGCTGGTATCTCAAACATTTGCCACTGCCTGTAGTGATTAAATTCTGGGGGCTCGCGTTCACTCCAGCGTGTTCACTCCAGCATAGCAGGGCCGATTCAGACGTGAGCTTAATTAAATCACTGCAGTGTGCACACTGCTCAAGCAGTTTCTAAACTGATTTAATTAAATCAATCAAGGCAGAGTCTTTATTCACACTGTTGCTCAAGTACTTCATCTGTGATCAAGAGATCATTTCTCCCTGCTCCCTGTGCGCCGTGGGTATCCCTGGAGTGTAGCAGGGCATTCATGTTTATTTGTTGCTATCCTGCCTTATATCAGACTTAACTGTTTAGAAAATAAATCAGCCAAGTGCCACTTTCAGATCTAAGGCATCCTTATCTGTTAAGCTACTATCTGTTAGCATTGCTATATGAAACTCCACTAAAAGTCTGTAGGAGGAAATCTGGTAAAGGCTGGATTGGACAACGTTGATAAGGCCATGACCCTGGTATTGGTATATAAAACATGAATAAGGTAAATTTGTTTATTTAGTATGCTCTGTATTTGTATTCCAAAACAAATATGGCTAATTAAACCCAAAAGCAGACAATTTAAACTGCCTCTGGGAAAAAAAAAATATAACTATACAACAGCAGATAGACATAAATATACATAGGAACAATTTTATCTATGTATGTAATACTGGACTAACCTGTAGAACCCTTTGCCACTAAGGTCATGGAGCTTAATAACTCAGGTAGATGCAGAGAAGACATCTACTTTGATAACAAGAAGACTCACAATTACCTCAAGCAGCTTGATTAATTATTCAGTCATTAAAGTGCAGTATTAACTTTAGTGCTTCATTCCAGGTGATAGAAAAAGTGTTTTCATTATTTCGATATCTATTGTTTACTTTTTCCTTTTCAGCGTCTGGTGTGGTGCACGTTCGAAGCCTGGATGAGTCAGTGTGAGTTACCAAATTATACTTCACACAGCAGTATATTCCTGTATTTTTATGTAAATACTGTGGTTTACATAAACAGCTCATCTGTCTGCAGAACACATATCTGTGTGTGCTAGAATTTTTAAGCAGTATTAAGATGTAAACATTTTTTCAAAAAAACCCAATCCATTTATTTAAAAGCAAAACCTGTTGTCTTCTGTTGAGGGAAATAATGTTATTGTTTTCTTAGCTTTCTCATGCTTGATACAGTTTGAGAAATGAGAAAAATTGTCTCAGTTGTGCTTCATTTAATTTGAATTCATTGATTCAGTAAGTGTCATTTCCAAAAGCGTTTTCAAGCCTCACTGTCATTATGAAACCAGACACTTTTCAGTTAATAACTCTGGAGTTATCTGGAAATGAAAAACAATGGCTGTGACCTAAGAAAGCAGAACCTTCCTACATTTCCTCCTGCTTGTTTCCATCACCAAGAGGTGCTTACTGACAGTAGCATCTATGCTTAAATATCTCTTTTTCTAATGTATATTCAGCTGGGAATACATAATTCCTTAGATAAAGTACCAAAATCTCTATCTGGGCTTCTGCCAGCCTTAACTGCTTCTGAGAAGATTCTGCTTGAATTTGTGAACACTCTGCTTTGCACATAAAATGCTTTAAGACATGGAAGAATACAGAGCCTAGATTATTTTAGCATAGGCTTGCTACAGAAGGCACCTCTGTCTACCAGAAAATGTCTGCCACATTATGATGCACTTAATTTAACAACTGTGTGGATGAAGTCACAGCTTCATGCTATGACTTCTGAGTAGTCTACAAAATGGGATCCAGGCCTTTATTCTTGCAGAACCCATTTACAAAGGCTAAATGACTAATGTGGGTTGTTCTGTACATTTTAGATATCAGTACAGAGATTTGCAAGTTGCCTCTTCTTCCAGAGGAGAGGAAATAAAGTATTTCTTTAGTGCTTTGTAACTCTTGTATAATTCAAAATTTGGTCTGAGGAGTTAACATGCCTTGTGTGCAATGATAGCAGCTCAGCTCTTTGAGAAAGGGGAGAACAAGTCATGAATGTAAATATTTCCATATCTGCGGGACCAGGTGTGCGTGTTTAGGGCAGAAGTCAGCAGCAGACACTAAAACCCTGCATGCCAGAAAATGATGGAGGACAGTTAAGTGCAGCACATGTTTTCTTGTTTCTCTGCAACTGTATCTGGGGTTCACAGCTAGGTGCTGTTATCAAGTGCAATCATTGCTCATCTGAAATAAGGTTAAGTTGCACAACTGGATGGCAAACAAGCCCATAAATGTGGTTTTGGGAATCAGAAACACTGTCTCTGCTAACCAATGACAGGAGCCTGAGAGGGGTTGTACTGTTTGCCCACAATTTCATTGTAGAATTTTTACCACAGCACCAAGCTGGGGTTTGCATTCCTTACCATCATCTGGGCACAGAAAGGAGAGCAAATGTATCCTGCTGCATCAGTTTAGACCCTTTCTGGGGCTCAGCTTATCCTCTGGCGTGCCTTGTCAGCTCTGGTGACCGCATTCATCTGCAGGTATCGACATATTCGATACACAAATGCTCAGCTGGGCATTCTGAGAGTCACCAGAGGAGATGGAACTGCAGTGACGACCGAGAGGCCGGAGCACATGCTGCACCCATCCATCCCAATGAGTCTGATGGTGCATGGCCATCCCACCCTCCCTGTGACCCTGGGACAGAAGGGGGAGAACTTGGCATCTAACATAGCATTAGCAGCAAATGGTCTTTAGCTGGCATCCTTCAGCTAAAGCCTATGAGGAGACGAAAATCCTGCTACAAAGAGTACCCGTCTGATAACCACCACAATGCCCCTATCTGATGTGAGTGTGAATCTTCTGCTGAGCTGTGCTCCACAGTTCTTCCCCAAACGTGCTTTGTCTCTGAAAAAAATGCATGTGCAGCATCATTAAAAGCAGGATATAAACTTGGCTGTCATTGGTGAAGTAGATAAAGAACAGCTTGATGTTCTTTGAAGTACAGAACACACAGCATATCTAAGAGCGTAGAATAAATTGCCCAGTATATTCTAGAAGAGAAACAATATGTCATGTTATTAAGGACTCACTAATGCACAAAAGAACAGGCTTAAGGTGGCAGACTCAAACTTGGCATTATCATTTCTTAGGCTTTCCCTCTCCGGGTGGCATATGTAATTATCTTATTGTTGCAGGACACAGTGGGAATTTCACTGTTGATCATTGTAATTCCCAGAGTAAATATCTGTAATGAATCACTTTTTTTTTTTTTTTNTTTTTTTTTTTTTTTGGCTTTTCAGGAGAGGTTGGGATCAAGCCATCCTTACCCTGAAACTCCATGACCTTTATCACTTAGCTCAACAATTGCTTGTCTTAAGTGTCTGCTTTTAATTGATGGAAAGTTAAAAGAAGGTTTCAAGTCTGCATAAGGCAGGCAAATGTGCAACATTATTTTAAGACAGAAATTACTACTTGACCTCCTGTGAACCATTTCTACTTTGAACAAAGAAGATTTATGTCCCTGTGTCTCTCTCAGCTGGCATCAACCCACAAGCTCACTTCTGTTAGACTCTTTTTTGTTTCCTTGACTGCTATCCTAGTAACAAGCAAAGCTCCCTTTGCCCAGCCGGGCTGAAAATGATTAAACCAGACAGCACATCTCAAACTTCTCTTCTTCTGCCTGCTCAAGTGGAGAATTAAGCCATGTTCACAAATATAATTCCAGCCATTTTTTGTATCCTCACACACCAATCAATGTTAAGCAACTCCATAATAAAAAGGCAGAAACAATAAAACAAAAATACAAAGAACAGCTTAATAATACAGTAAGCAATTTAGACAGCTGTCTTGGTTTATCCTTCCCACAACACAGTGTTTTCTTCATTCCCCAGCAGGCATCTCTTCCAAAAAGAAAAGTGAAGCTTTGTTAGTGCCTACCAATTGGGCAGAGATGGATTAAGTTGGAAAATATTTCCTTCATTTGTTTCCCATTTGAATTATAAGGCTTTATTTGCCTTCTATGCTACTGTGAGGTTTGTGTTTATGTAAATTCATGTTTTCGATTTGCAGACATTAATTTTGTACAGACACTGTATATATGGAGACTTGCTACTATTTGCAGACTTAAGGGTTCTTAATATCTTCAAAACCAGTTTTTCTTCACAATGCAAATGGGAAAGAAAATATCAGACATCCATAAGAGAAACGCTGAAGTTGAAAAAAATTAGATGCCCATTCTCCATATATAGGAAGTACAAAATGCCCAGGTTTCCACAAATGTTATATTAGTTCTAAGTGACTCAAATGGAAGGAGTTCCTTTAACAAAGGGGAATGAAATGTGCTTTCTGTGTCTGTAAGAACCCAACCCTTTCCATAGTCACATCAGTCTGAGAGGTATAGTCCAGCTTGCTGTTAACTCATCCAACATCCTCAGTTTATTTTTCTCATTCCTCCAACTTCTGTCTTTTCATCACCACCTTTTTTGGTGAAACCTTTTGAGGAAGGAGCATAAGTTCTCATATGGGGAAGGCACATAGCTCCTTGAGTCATTTAGAAGCTTTAGAGTACAGTTGTGCATGTTTGCAGTAGCAGTTTATCTCCCTGGTTATTTCCAAAATTGATATTTGTGTACGGATCCTACTTCCAGTTCTTACTCTTGAGGCATGTCTTTGTGCCTGACTTGTCTACGAACTCTGTCGGGGAAGGCAGTACTGTAGCTGCACCTCTGAGACACTCTGCCTTCTGATGCAAGCCTGAACACGACTCCCTAGGTTCAGTTTGGGCGGAGCGGGAGCAACAACATTGCAAAACACACCCGCAGATAAATTCTGGGAGTATGTTGATTTTCATGTAACACACTTTTCTTAAAAGAAATTGATAGTGCAGCAACAGCTGGTTTCAATCTGACTCCCCTCAAGCCTGTGTCCACCCACTGTGCCCAAATCACAGTGGTCCGGTTGCCTCTGGAAGACCCCACAGCACTGAACGCAGCAAGCTTTTAGCAGGGCACATAAAAGAGGACAGAGTCGGTGACTGTTCCCTGTACAAACGAGGTACTCTGACTGGACATAATGCAAGCTGGAAGGAGAAAGAAGACCAAACCTCTGTAGTTTACTCTGTAACTTCCAGTGAGTTGTGTTGCCCCACTAATACGTGGTGCCTCTATTTCTTTAGAAACTTCCCATGAGGAAGGTAGTGTGTATCCTGCACCACAAGATCCCAAAAATTACTAAGAAGTGAGTTGAGTTAGCCATCACAGATCTCTCTGAATAGATACTTTCCAAAATAACCTGATTTCAAAGGCTTAAAAACAAATACAAACATAGAATTTGTTTATTCCCAAAGAAATGAACCAAACCATTCTCTGCACTCCGAAGTCCTTTCTAGAACTGGATTTCTTCCACACTGCCTTTTCATCATAACACATTTGTTTTGTTTAAAGTGGTGTGTTTCAATGTGTATGTCTCTTGAACCCCATCTACTTCATACCCAGCAAAAGTATCAATGTCCCATGCGGCACAGCGTCATAAAATATTGTATATGCTATGACAAGCAATCTCTTCTGTAATATTGTGGTCCAACTTTTACTGGGCTATTTAATCTCAGCTTTTTTAAAATGGAGTGTCCTGTAAAAGGAAACTGCGTTAAAGGGAAAGCAATAAATGCTTCATTCAGTGTGCCTGGCCAAAATAGCTCACTGAGTCTTGGAATGAAAAGACCCTTGTCCATAACAACACAGACACAATTACAAGCACAGACAGGATGGTTTTGCCTAGAAGGGAAAAATGCCGTGTAGCATTGAGGATGAGGGTTAGCAGCAAATGGAGGAGGAGGGTGAAATCTCTCAATGGTAGGGGCAAGCAGTTTGGTAATAAACACAGTTTGGGAGTGCGGAAGAGATGGGAGGTCAGAAGTGCGTAAGTGGGACAGCAAAGTGAACCTCCCATCTTCTTAAGGAAACCACTTCCTCTTGCTGCCTTCCTGTCTCCCTTAAGAGAATATTTAGTATAACTCCTCACAGAAGCATTCCAAGGAGAAAACTCCATCAATTATCACTAGCTACTCTTCCCTCCATTGTTCTTTCTCAGCTATACCTTCTTGAATGTCATAACTCTTGATCCAACCCTTTGCTAGGGCATCCTTCTCTTCAGTTGTTTGCGTGTTACTTTGCCTCCTCAGCTCTCCATACATCTTGCACTTTGTGTTTCACTTCTACCCCTTCACTTTGACTCTTCCTTTAGCTTCTCTGGCCTTAATCTACAGTTCCCTTTAACTCCTTGTAACTCCTCTCTCCTGAAGGATTCATTTTGCAGAGGAGCAGCAGCAAAAGCAAACTGATGTGCACCTTAGAAGCCAAAGCCATGGGACTTGGACAACGATACTCCACAGCATCAGATCCCACAGCAGTGCTAAAAGGAATCCCACAAACACTTTGTCTGGTAACAGGAGTCAGCCTAGCATGGTGCCTTTTTTTATTTGCCAAAAATTAATGACTCCCAATTAAAATTATCCCACAAGGTTCAAATCAGCATGAACAGTCTTGCAGATCTGCAGCAGCATTGCAGACCTCAGAAGGGGAGCCTGGCTGATGAGGCTCAGCACTTCATCACATTCACTTCTTGCTTCCCTGAATGTACTTCAGAGTTTGGTCTAAGCAAGGACCAAAGAAGCAGCAGTCATGACTAAAACAAACAATTTGTTCTGATAATGAAGTTACCAAAAAAAGTTAGTCTTTTGGTAGGGTTATAATTGCAGAGTAGCTGCCAAATATAGGGAATGCTGCTCTGCACGTCTACAGTGCGGTAACTGTTCCTGAAAGGATCTTTCATATGTCACAGCATTTCTGTTCCTTCAGGGAGTGCTTTCAGTTCCTCCCTTGATCACAAGTTCTCTGACAGGACTGCATTGGGGAAAAAAATGTTGTTTGCAAGCTCACAATCACTAGGTTCCTATTCTGTGAAAAACACTGGCTGCAGAGACAAGACTTACATATTCACCCACTTTCTACTCAGGAAATTTAAGGTAGGGAAGCGCATGGTGTACTGAACAGTGTATGGGACTCACAGGGAGGAGATGCAAGTGCTCTTCCACTTCTGCAGACAACCTGCAGAGATGTGAGACTGACAGGTCAGTGATCCAGCTGCCTATGCTGAAACAATATTGTATGAATCAATTTACTTCACCACCATGAAATCTGCAAATATAAAGAAGGGTTGTGTTGTTTTAGTAGGAGCAAATGGTCTTCCTTCTCTTGCCATGGGAACAGAATCTCTGAAGGCAGTTTGCTCTCAGAGTCCTCTGCTTTTTGAGAGCAATAGGATGTGATTTGTTCCAAGGCAAAGTGTTTTCTGAAGAGGCTGTTACATGCTTTCCAGATGGGCTCTGCATTATCTGTCCATACTGTTGGGGTACGCTTACACAGCACTGCCAGCAACAGGAAGTTGCTAATGTGCTCGCTCGCATGGTTTAAAATGCCTTAAGGTGAGCTGCCAGATTTTCAAACAGAGGTTTTTCTGTTTAGCATGCCAGATATTTCTTAAAGAAAACATACTCTATTTTCTCTTGTCTGTGATACCACTCAGTTGCCCTATTGGCACGGAAATGATGTTCTAGTTACATTGCAGACTAGGAGGAAACAGGTTTTGCTTTTTTCCCTGGAAGGGGTACCAAGTAAAACAAATAAACAGCTGGTTAAATTACACCCTCATATTGAACACACTTTATATTAAAAACTTTTCTCTGTTGATATTGCTGTCAGTTTCCAGATAGATAATTATACGTAGCAATGCCAGGTGCATTCACTGATGTTGTTTCCGAATGGAAGTTTGTCCCGGTACGTGCCGACATGTCTTACGCCACTGTCTAGACATGGCCAAAATTGCACTCAGTCTAGATGGACACAGAGACAGAGATAAATCCATAACACAGCTTTTCAACCCACTCAACACAGTGCAAAGGAATTTATGTAACCTGAACTAAAAATGAGCCCAGACAATAGAAGTATATTACTATCTTGGTAATACTACTAATACAAAGCACAATTATTTTTGCCTTCACATGTCAAAATGGAAAATGTGCAGCTTAAGTGATTATTTTCATATTGTAAATTAAAAAACATTGTTCAAGAGTGGAAAGAACCCCCCAGTTTCTTCATGCAGGAGGTGAGCAAAACAATTATCCGCTGGAAAGCACAGCCACCTGTCAGTGGTTGGGCTTTGTGTCCTGTTGATTCCCATCTACTCGGCAAAGCAACCATGCTAATGTGATGCTGTGGTTACACAGCCCAGGCTTTAACAAAAATCGCAGCGCCTCAGAACAAACTGTAAACCTGGCTCAGGTCCCTTCAGGTGCACAGAAAGGAAAATTTTTATGTGCTTCTCTTTTTAAATACGTGATACAGCATTGTCACCAGAGTTCACCTGTAATGCTAAAGTTTCTCAGAAAAATGACATAAAGCCCCCAAAAAGTCAAGAGTTGCTTTTATTAATGTTTGATACATTTAGTCTAACATACAGAACATATTTGAATTAAAAATTTGGTTATGGGTTTATTTGTCTTGAATTGCCTTTGGGGTTTTTCCTTTCCTCTGGTATTGAGTTTGCTGGGGTGTGTATATAAACACTCAGGTGTGTATAAAAACCCAGGGAAAAGTTACATTTCTTATGTAGCAAGGTAACCACCAGAGCTGAAACTGATACTGCAGACCAGACAGCATCATGTGCTCAGACTCAGGCTATAAACCTGTGAGCAGCATATGCTGCACTCACATTACTGGGACACAGCATGGCCTGCTCTGCTGCTCATTCACTGGGTGACACTGGAAAAAATTCCTCTCTGACTGCCTCTTTGTAAAATGAAAGCAATACATGTCTCTGGAGTCCCATTTACTGACTTCAGTGGGAGTTGTGCTTGACAAAGAGTTGAGTAAGTGTAGGTTTCATCCCTGTATCAGCCTGTATTAGATGACTTGGTGTTACTCTGAGTCAGCAGCTGCTCAAAACAGCTCTTTTGAAACCTTGGAGTTTCCCTTTAAGATCTGATGAGATCAGTGTCATTCAGCGGCTCATTTTACTTCCTCAGCATTTTCTCACTTCCTCATTGTACATACTGGCAGTCATGATCAGATTGTTTCAAAATAGCCCTTCTGAACACAGGAGAATTCTAAGCACCCGGCCTGATCTCACACCAACAGTGTGCCGGCGAAACATCACTACATCAGCAGTTTCTCTGGATTGCTGTTAGGGTACAAGGGGGCAAAAGATGGTCCAGACTCATTTGCAAAAATATAACACAACATTCTGCAAATTGTTGAATTCTGTCACTTTTTGAGACAAGAAAGCTGTCAAGAGGGTGGAATTGCATTAGCTGAACTCTGTCAGTGTCACCAACTAAAACCTAGAGAAGCTCTCACTGACCGTGGAATAATTACACAAGCAGTGTAGAGAGCATACAGTGTAAAAACCCCAAATCTAGGAAGGCTTCCCAAGGAATGATAGGTTTTTGTTTTTCACCATGCCCCCTCTCACCAGCGAAGTAGTAGATGTTTGTCTGTCACACAAAATTGCAGTTTCACGTGTGCCGGAGCATACAGCACAAGAGCTCAGTTCTTTCCTCCTGCAGTTCTGCTCTCAATTTCAGAGGAGTTGTGCCTGCTTTACACCAGTCCAAAGAGAAGGGAATCAGACATTCCATCTTCAAGGCTTTTGTTTCAAAGATAAATGACTCTGTTTTGCAGCTTTCCCTGTGGCTTTTTCCAGAGATCTGCTGCCAATTCAGGCTGGCTCAGTGTCAAGACTTGACACACAGCAAAAAACAGTTGAAAAATAGCAACGCTCCATCTGATCGGCTAATTTGGAAGTTTTGTGCACTGGGAGCTGTAACACTTGGGAAGGCAGCAGAGCCACAGCATTTTTAGGTACCTGTTTCTGTTAGAATGCTGTGCAGAAGTTTACTCTGTGTGTTTTGGACAGGAAGCAGATGACTCCAGAAGCTTAAACACTGAAAGAAGAGGGGAGGGAGAAAAGAACCAGCTCATTCCTGTATAACACATGCAAATGTAAATGCAGGGCCAAGCACAACACATCAGTGTGTCACTTTTGGACAGAAGATAAACTGAAGGTCAGCTAAAGCAGTGCTGCTAAGACAAACTGATGACATGCAATTAAAGTCTCTTTTGTAAAGAATGGTCTTGTTGTAGAGTTTGGTACCCGTGCAAAGATTCACAATTGTTTTATAACTTTTCACAAGAAGAAAAACATTTGCTTCCTGCCTGAGCTTAAAGGCACTAAAAGAAATAGGGCCAGATTCATTTCCTTTGGGGCTTTTCTAGTGATTATCAGAAAGAAACATCTCCATAAATACTTAGCACATTTCACCTTCATCAGTAATCGAGTCCACACTGGTGAGTATAAAAGCTTTTAAATGAACCAGACACCATTTCCATGGGGAAATTTTACTTTACATCAAGTGCAGAGTGGACAATCAGATTCACATCTTAAAGCAGTTTGCACATGGTATACTCTTTTGGAAACAAGTTTTATTAGAGCAACTATTTTATCAGAAATAACTCCTTGAACTACAACATGTGGGAGGCAAAAGAGTTCAGCCACAGTCAGAAACACGTCAGCTGTTCATGTCGTGTTGTAATGTGCATAACTTCTTAAAAAACTATTCAGGCCATGAACTTTAGCTTCAGTCTAACACCTGCTTCCAAACAAAATCATTGCCTAAGTTCTCTATGCAATTTCGGTGGAAGCTTCACCCTGCAGAGTCCGTATATGAAGTTTATTTTTTTCTTTGCTGTGGGTGTTCAGAGCCACTGACTAATCAAAAGGAGAGTCTCCTGCTTCCCTATTCCTGGAGCCAAAGAACAAACACAGTAACAGGAGTGAGACTTTACGTCTCCCATTGTCAAGGAATGGGTTGTGGTGCTGTTACTCACAGCATGCAGAATTTTATTCCACTGTCATCTCAGCTGTGAGAGATGCTAATTAATTCAGAAAGATTTTTTTTTCTTTTCAGAATGTGTGTGAGCAAACCTAGCTAAAATGTCAGCTTCCACATTTCAAACCTGACAGTTAAAAAAAACCAAAAGAAAACTTGCTGCTTGTCAGCTGCTGAGGGTTGCTTGGGGGATACATAGAAACCAATTCCACATGGGTATGTCCCCCAGATTTAAAAAAAATCATTCTTTTTTAGTATTAGGACTGCCTTTCAAATCTTCTAACAGCTGCCTGACTAAAATAAGCTTTTTGAGAAACTATTCAATAAAGCACAGTGTGAAACTCCCACTGTCGATAAGGAACGTGATAGAGTCTAAGGCTTGTTTTGACCACTCCAGCTACCCATCAGCTTGGAAATGACACTGAAATCCTTCTCTTCAAGGGACATCTGGAATCAGCTGTGGGACAGCAGAGAGCACAGTCGCAGAGCAGTAACTCAGCTCTGAGCCCAGCTTCAGCCTAGTAATTTAGGATGCTCAAGGGTTCCTAAGGGATGGACAACATTTTCTGCATTTAGGACTGTAGCAGAGCAGAAGGGTTACAGCCAGCAGATGGTTAAAGGTACTGTACTTTGGTGACTTCTTTAGTAAGTGTTATGTTTTTACTTTAGGAGCAACCTCCTTTCATTACTGAAAAAAAATCACAAAATCACAAAAACTTTTACCCTACATCCAAAGTCTTGATAATACTGCCTATCTAAACTTAACTGCTCCTAAAAGCAGAGTTTGTCCTCTCTCTGCTCTAAAGTGCTGATTTCTACATCCTTGCTGATCTGAGGGCAGATGGCAGGTCATATGGGAGAATTTATTCAGCATTACACCATCAGCCTATTCCTCCCATTCCAAGATGCCCACAACCTCACATCAATGGCTCAAATGTGCTTAAAGTGGGCACACTCTGTATTCAGTTGTTAAGACAGCGAGGCCCAACTCAATCCCAAAACATGGTGGTTTTTTCTTTTTTCAAGCAGAAATGTCTTGGCTTAGCCAATTCTGCACTTCTAGGTTTCACTTCTTCAGCTTCTCTTCATTGTCATGTAAGAGGACTATTTAAAATTCCCCAGAAAACTCTCCCTTAATTATAAGATTTCCAGAGCAGCTATTTCAAACAAGGAACAGCTTACATGAGATTTGTGGTTTGTAGTGATAGAGTCGATAATACCGACCTATGGAACCTCTCTAGCTTACATTCTTTAACTGACATAACAAAGGGTATTTTTTCCTCTGTAAAGCACAAAATCCTCCAGAAATTGAAGTGAAAGCTGTGTGAGACCATCTACTGCCAGAAAGAGAAAGTATCAGTCACTCTAGGTAACATAGCTGACTGCCTTCCGATTAAAGGCCCATTCCCTGAGAGGCAGATACCTTTTATCTTGGACATGGAAATGATCTAGTAGTCTCCCTCCTGCATTACCTGAGGTGTGTGCAGACAACCATCAAGGTTCTTATAAGCCTTACAGGTAGAAAGCTCCATGAGTGTGACATAAAGAAAAGACAAAACAGAGGCATAGCAAATCATTGCTTTCTTACAAGACTGAAAGTAACGTGTGTTGCTGTAGAAATATCTATTTTATTTGGATTTTGGGTTCTTGGTACTTGAGAAGATCCTGAGGCAATTGCCCAACCACAGCCCAAGTTCTGCGGAGGTTTAAGATCAACCGTGGGCTTACTCACTGGGGGTGGAAACAAGTAATGTGTTTTGTTGCACATTTCCACCCACCTCTCCCTAAGTATCCACGATCAAAGCCATGGGAAGCTCCGGAGGAGGGCCATGAGCCTAGTATCCCTAGGCTTGTTGATGCAAGTGTGAGGATCAGTCCTTCTATGCAAGATAAAACAAGCATAAAATTCCTCCTTACTGCTCCATGGGCATGTGGGGAGGATAAAAAACCTTCCTCCTTCCCCACACAGCCACGCTGGTTAGACAGACCTTGGCCTTGGTACTACACTTGTCAGTGATAAATGCTCTGTAGAAGGCAGTAGATTTCTTACAGAAGCAATGTGTTCCTTTTGTTTTTTTACTCAGAGTGACTCCAATGACCAAGAGGGCTGGCATGGGGCTCTACTTCACCAGTCATATTCTTCCTCATTGACTGCCTGCTGGGAGAGAGAAGCTGATTTTGAGAGAAGCCTGAGACACCGGGTAAAAAAATCTCCAAGGATTCTGTCAAATGCTGAACCCATTACTCAGCAAACATGAAAAGAAACTGTTCTCAGATCCAGTACTTGAGAAATGCTGCAAAGTGACATCTTCTCATTTAGAGTGGGCAGTGCTTTTGGTTTAACTGTGGAGAAACAATAATACTGAGATCCCAGCAGAGCAAAAAGTGCTACAACATCTGTACTAATGTGCATCCCTAGAGAGGGAAGAGCAGGCTGGTCTGCTGCACTGCATTATAACAATCCACCTTTAAAAGAGAGCTCATACCTCTATTGCACAGCAGCATTTCCAATTAGTACCTTTCCCTAGCCCCAAAATATTACCATAAGGTTTAGCTGGGATATGAGTAGCTAAGAGAGCCACAATTCCCCAAACAACTGTTTTCCTGCTTTTGCACGTAGGGAAAATCCTTGTTGGAGTCTGTAGGCATATGAGGGTCAGTCAGCACAGTGCTGCCTGGAAAGCAGCAGCTGCTATGAATCATACCCTGGGAACTCCACAGAGAGGATATAGATATGTGAGGACAGGGCAGCATTCCCTTTCCAGGCCAGGACCTGGCTGTCTTACGTTCTAAACAAGCAAAAGAAACATTATGTGGGGAAGTATTTTAATGGTTGCACAAAAACTGCTAGAAAACTCTAGTTATTAATAATTCACTGTCCAGATGGAAAAATGTATTTTGCAAGTTTCCGGAGGGGTATTTTCCTACCTAAGTGCTGTTAAGTATTTCCACAGAAAATCTGGTGATACTTTTAATGGGGAAAAAGAAAATTAGAGATCATGCCTCTTACACCTGACACTGGCCAGGAGGCCTGCTTGTACCACAGAATAACAGAACTAGATTTAAATGTGACTTGAAAATACAAATTGAGGATCCAGGAGATGTGAGGTAACCCTTCCATATCCACAGGAGTGCTGTATTTGAGTGGCACACTGCCCTTCAAAACAAGGTGAAGACAAGGAGGATATCAGTGGGGACCATCAGATGTCTGGAAACCACACGGCCTGTGAGTAAACATGAAGTGGGAAGAGTTGTTTAGCCCACAGCCCACTCTTAGAAAAGAGTCAGCCTGTTATTGACAAAAGCAGCAAATGGAAAGGGATTGGTCTGCGCAGTCACATTCCCTTTAACCAGGGCAGATATAGGGGTACCTAAATTATACCAAATGAAATTAGGTTAAACATCATGGACAAATTGTGTAGCTGCAAGGACAGTTAAGCATTGAACAAGTGGCCAGGGGAGATGGTGGTGTTTCCAGCACAATGAGGAACAGCCTAGACAAAAGGTGCTCAAGAGCAAGCATATAGTTTTTAGTTATTCTCCAGGCGTTCCCTTTTCCCAGGGCTCTCCCACTGCTTCCCTGCAGATTGAACTGCTTTGTCACCACCCCACCTATCCTAGCTACCTTCAGAGGGCCTGACAGGTTACATATCCTGTGCAGTTCTTGGCAACTTGCTTTGGTTTGCAATTTAGTGCTTCTGTGTAAGACTGGAACACAAGCTTGTGTGCCTTACCGTTGAAATACTACCTGTCCACTGATACTAGTTCACATAATAAAGGTGCAACCTTCTCCACGTCACGTGGCTTGCCTTGAGCATAGACCAGCAATGCTGTCGCTCTCCTCCTACTGCCGCCTGAATTGATCAGGTCAAATGCACACAGCATTTTGCAAGGGCTGAAAACCAGACTTGAATCCTGGCTTGGCCACCAGAGCCTTAGTACAGAGCCTTGCCCAAGGACAGCTTCCTCTTTGCTAAGTGAGTATCGCTGGCAATCTGTTGGTGGTTTTCACTGTGTCTGTTCCTACCCTGGAAGCTGCCCCTTTTTAGTATTCTGTGGTCCGGCTGTGTCCCGTGCCTGATGACAGCCTTACGGACAGCTGCTGCAAACACAGTGGAAAGCACAAAGGAAAAATGGGTGCACATTCCAACAGCTGCTATCCAAAAAGCCTTCTGGAGCTTAATGCCCAGCGAGCACTATGTACCCAGCTAGATACATTCCTTTTTCAGCCATGTTGCCTGACAAAACAAAAATCATCCCCTCTCCACGTAGTCCAACTGTTTCATAACAGCTGATGCTGCAGCAAAACCCCCATCCCTCTGTTAGTAATGCAAGATGTAGCACTGCTGCTCGGCTCCTGGGGCCTGTTTGACCAAGGCCTTCCCACCCATTTCAGGATGGATGGGAAGCTAACCAGTTGCAGTCATCCCCACTCACCAAGACACAGGTAGCCAGGTTAGCCGTGATTCCTTACTGATGTGGCATTTCTCTTCACGCTTCCATTCACACACGGAGGATTATGATAACTTATAGCTAAAGCTTATGCCAGTTCTGCCTGGCTCTGCCCCAGAAGGTTTGAGAGTTTTTTCTTGAAGCTAGTGTTAGTGATGGGTTATCAGTGACTGACCGTTCAAATAGCCCAGTCTTACAGGGTTGTTCTGCTTCCTGCAGTCTCTTGCTTGTCATTTGTTTCTCCTGTAGGTCCTATTTCCCAGGAGCTCTAATCCTCCAGGAAAATCTATTTAAGTTGTCCCTGTAATCAGGTGTACAATAGTCTATAATCTTTAAGGCAGACACCACACTCGCCATGCAAAGAAAGCACTTGCATTTACAATGTGAAGCCTGCAAGACTAGTTTTCCTTTAACCTACCACCTGATAAGTAGAGAGCTTTAGCACGGCTGTCAGAATTCCCTGAAGCAAAGGCTATAAAGAAGTAGGATTTGGCAAGAGCTGCTGTCACCTGCAAGACTGCCTTTTTGATCCTCCTTACACTTGTGTAATCATGCCAACATCTCTGCAAAACAGAGCAACAGAGCTGTTGCACAAAGGTGATCTCCCTCTCACTTGCTTTTTTCCTCTGATGGAATTTTTGCTTGGTGACTTTTGCTTTTATACAGTAAGAAAAGCCCTGCACCTCCTTCTCCACAGTCTCTACCTTTGTATTGCAGCAATTACCCGTTTACAGGTATTTCCTTGATTTCTCACTATATTATCAGTACCATATTATACTGCACAACAACTGAAAAGTAATTAATGAAGTCAAGTAGGAAACCTTGTCCTGAGGAGTCACCCATTGCCAAGAGCTGACTTGGCTATGCCAAAAGCTGTGGCAAAACTCCAGGCAGTCTCTTCCAGGGGCTGGCCTTCAGGTACTGGCAGTACATTCACGCACCATTTGGAGCACTATCATTGAAGACATTGGTCAGATAACATTAATAAAAATTCAGGGGTGTTTCCTGTCTGGACCTCTTCTGATTTCTGAACCTTGAAGGTAAGCATCAGCCACATTTCTGAACCCTTTTCCATGTTTTTAACGTGCCAACTATGATTTTATTATCAGTGAATTAACACAGAAAGTTAATCTTGAGAAAAGAAATAAGCACAGGAGGTTTAAAGCATTTGAAGTCAAAGTCTCCCTTAATTCTTGTAATAAAAAGTTTTATGTACCTCATTAAAGTACAGCCACTACATTAATCATTCAATATTCATTGAAATTTGTCAAGATCAACAGTATAAAAATACAGGTGGAATACAGAATCAAACAGACTGTTTTACTTGAGGCCCTTTGTACATCAGATGAAAGTTGAGGGAGATAAAAATATATATACAACTAGCATGCAAGTTTTCACTTCCAATTATGATCAAACTACCAAATCCTTTTGCTGCTTATGCTTCACTAGACTGTTTCTGGTTCTGAAAGGAACAAACCACGTCCAAGCTGCTGAACTATACTTATTTAGAAAGCATGAAATCAGAGCTTCCCAACATGTGCCTTTACAGTTAACATCCACCACAAAATTAGTACTTTCTTCAAGAACATGTGGTTTTAAGTGGGAGCATCTGTGGAAACTTTGAGTAGATATTTTTAGAATCAAAATGAAATAGAATTTGGACACTCAAAGCACTGCCTTTATTCTGTGTTGATGTAGCAGCCGGTAGAACAGGTCTTGGTTGACAACCAGAGCTCCTGTAAACTGACAGAATGTTTGTCTTTTAAAGAAAACCAACTCCCTCACTGTCATCTACTACTGTGGGAATTACGTCCTTCAGAGGGTCCTGCATTTTACATGACTCTGGATTTTGTCCTTTTAGGGACAAACGGAAGCCTTTCATTTATCAGTACTTTAAGTACAAGGTGCCATTTAGAAAAGACCCAGTGCTGGGCTCCCTTTCCTTTGGGACCTGCAACACAGCTCAGTGTTTCTATGCAGCAGTTACTGGAATATTCTTGAACAGAATTGGAATGTGGGAGCAAGTCCAGTGTTCATTGTAAACGTGGCAGGAGTTCAGTGACCCAAGGCAACAGACCGGGTCCAAAAGTTACCAGTTTGCATTTGACCTTTAATATTGGGCTTCCACGAGTATGTCTACTTAACAGGTTTGTACCCTACTGGTCTATCCTATTCTTTGTACAGTCATTTATACCAGTGCACAGAGACGTGAAGATTTATCCGGATCAGAGTGGTGACATCTGACGTGCCCTCACTTAACCCTTCTGTCCTACATATTCATCAGTCCTTTTCTTTCTCTTATTCTCAATTTACATCTAAGATGACATTTCAGACAAGAGAGCAAAAGAAGAGATCATTATTCTCTGCAGCACAAGGGCCAGATTTTCCATTGCCTTCCACCATGACAGGGAAAGTCATTTGGCTTCACTGTGGCTCAAGAGGAGCACAGAGCAGCCCAAGTGCTTTGTGCCCCCTCTTTGAGCCAGCTAAAATGACAGCAGGAGGTGAGATGGAAGGTCAGGTGTATAGCGCATAATCTGTAACCTAAAGAAATGCCATCAGCTGGGCTGCATCACGTACATGTGCCCTCTGAATGCGAAAAACTCAGTAAGCGCACAGAAACTTTCTCGGGACACTTGAGCTGTAGGAGACAGTTTTCCCTCAGCCATTCACAGAAAAGGATGCAACATTAAGTTGTTCTGCTTGGTTCAGCAGTGTTAGCAGGCTCCCTCACTACTCAAGAACTCATCTCCCTTGCAACCAACAAGAAAATTCCTTGAATGCCAGAAAAACTAACTGTTGCTCTTTCTTGCCCAGGCATTGCCCAATACTGTCTTTGGATCCAAATACAGTTTTAGCAAAGTAATTGAAGTGATAAATCAGATAAAATCTCCAGCAGATTGACATGGAGATCATGTTGATTGTTATTGAACTGCATTGCAGCAAACAGGCAAACAGCAAGCAGAACTGCTCTGCTTTCGCCCCACACTGCAGGTAAAGAACAGCCCAAGCCATATTTGACTAACAGGAATCTTTACAGCAAAATTTAAAAACTAATGTAATTGTATTGTTGGGATGCCAGAGGGAGGCAAAAGGAAATTTTCCATTTATTTTTGAAATGATGAAAAACCTCCACCAATATTAAGGATGAGTTTTGAAGAATTTAAAGAATATGGACTTTGTATGCAGTGCTCCCCAGCGATGGCTGACACCCCATATGGGAATCCTAAGGCTTAGGCAGGACCAGTCAAACTGCTTTTCTGGATGAAGCTTGTCTAAAACTCCGTTTCCATTTTTCTGACCTGTGTTTTCATGTAGTGACAATTTGCAAGCTGTGGGTATTCAGCTTCACTGAAGGAACAAACAAAAAGCTTTCTGCTGCAAAACAGTTTAAGCAGTTGGGAAGAAGAACTCAGGCCTCATCTCTCCTCTGCAAAACACAGCCTTACTTATCATATTCTTCATTTTGAGCCATTTCAGCATTAGTATGTACCTCGGTTTTGACCTATTATGGGAGGATAATACACATGAACTCTGCACTCAACATATTTCATCATTTTAACGAGCTAATACACATTGTTATCAACAGCATATTTATTGTTTTAATATCTCTATCCTGACAGTCTGAAGTATGTCTTTAATAGCCCAGAAACAGTCCTACTGTGAGGGGAATGAGGCAGTGCTAAGCGAGCCTGAAACACGAAAGCCCGTTTCAGCTCACCAGCACCTTGTGCCAGTGGAGCACTGCAAGCTGAGTGACCCACAGGACTTGGTTTCAGGCAGGTGGCAGAGCTGGGAAGGCAGAAATCTTCCAGGCATAACTCCCATTAACATCTGTCCCTGCTTCCAAAGGGAACTGTCATTTCCCTGTCGGTAAGTTTTTATCCGGGCTGTTGCTCACAAGCCATCGATGCGTCCAGCCAGTCCTGCTCACACAACCAGTTGTACAATCATAGGGGAGGGGACAGGAGCTAGACCTGAGAAGGCTTTTGCCCTCCCTCTGTGTTTGATTATGATTTAATGCTAAAAAGTTGGCATGGCAACCAAATGCTTGGCAACAAAAGGCCAAGGAACGGGTCCAGAATAGGGCCAAGCAAAAAGCGCTGCCCAGCTCTTCCGCAGGCAGCTCTGTGCCCTGCGTACCCATCTTGTCAGCACTTCTTTAGCAGCCAGGATTACAGCAGAAGAAGGCATTATTAATAAGCTAGGCAGGTCTGCAATAAGTGAACAGCAAATTTCTCCAAAACACTTGAAGGGGACCCTGGCGCCTCATTCAGACTCCTTTTGCTCTGTCCACCAATTGCCACACGTTGCCAGGAGACAGTCTTGCTCCGCAGGAGGACTTGCCACTGGCTGCCATTGTGCTGTCTCTCTATGTCCCCCTTCTCCCTTGTCCTGCACTTGCTCTCTGCAATGACAGAAGCCTGGCAGTGCTCTGTTTCTCAGTTCTGGCACAATAACTTCTTTTACTCTGGAAGCTTTAAAAAGCTTTTTGGTTTTTCTAGAGTGATCAACTGAGCAAAATCCCCAACCCACACAACTCCAGGTTTGCACCACACAGGCTGGAAAAGAGATGCAAGTGACTTAAAGGGGGTAGAGCTGATCTAAAGGGGGATTAGTGAAGTACACTGTGAGGACCACACGTTTGCTGCATGAGTAGCATCCCCTGTGGTTGCATCCCCTGAAGTCCAAAGTATTAAGTTTGGGTGCCTGGTTAGGGTACACAAGCTCCATTTACTCTCACTTATGCTGGGAACTTTGTGTAGTCCATTAAGGCATGCCCTTGGCTATTTAAATGTTCCCAGACTTTTGTTTGATCATATAGGGCCTCAGAAACCACTCTTGCCTTTGGATATTGGCAAGCTTAGTCCTATGCACATCAGAAAATAACTCATTAATTCATCAGCCTTCCTGAGGCACTTTCCTTGTACCCCTAAGGAAACCTTTTGGGTATAGACTCGGTACAGGCCAATACAGCATCACCTTCCCAAGTCTGCTGGTGCCAGTGCCAGTCTCTTACTTCAGAGAGCTAGGCTGCTAAGCAGATAAGTGAAGGTGAAGGTTAATCAGTTCCAGGGTTGGTTTGCTAAATACTGTGAGCCAAGGATCAGTTTATGCTGCCATTTGGCATCATCTTCTGTGATCGGAACAAACTGAAAGGTGGCAGCCGAGGAGGAGACTGCTGTTGTGACAGAGACCTCAGCCCTGAAAGGCTTCAACAGAACCATGTGGCGAGGCGTAACTAGAGAACATAGTACTTCAGCTTCCTCAAGGACCTTGGAAAGGAGACAGAAAATGAGCAGGGATTTTAATGTGCTGTTTGCAGGGACTTAATGACACAGCCTGTCCCTGTGCCTGTGGGGAGGGCAATTCCTTTACCTGTTATTCTCAGTCCTGTATCCAGACTGAAGCATCATCCTGTCTTTACCTGGATGAGAAATCCTTCACTGTCTGCAAGTAAATTAAGCTGAGTGTCCAATCTCCATCACTCCAATACTTCTTTTTCTAATTCCAGCATTCCTTTTCTCTGTGCAATACTTCACCATCCCACCCCCTTTCCCTCCCTAATGTCAGAGATTTCCAGATGCTCTTGAACAGACACACATCAGCTCTTCCCCTCCATGTCATTTAACACAGACAAACTGGCACAAAGAAAATAATTTTAATTAAGTGGATAGGCTAATTAGACTAATTTATTTCATTTCACCAGAATTTCACTGTTCCGTTTCCAATTCAGACTAGCACCATCGGACACATTCCCCCCATTCTTTCCTCCCATCACTAGGAACAGTGACAAGTGAGTTATGTTTTGTTACTCTTCTGAAACTCCACAGTTGAAAAGTACATTGGAAAATAAAGCATCAACCTCACTGTTTCCAGCTTTCACTATCTGAACAGAGGAGCTATATTGTGATCCAAAAGCACAGGAGTGGATTGTCTATCAGCAATCCCAGCTCCGTGCCTTACTAGATGAAGATAAATGGTTGAGATGTTCCCTTGTACAAAGTGGAAAGGGAACTTCAGACTACTCAGGCAGCACAGTGACTCTCCAGGGTGCCAGGTGATACAGTGCAGCTGAGCAGTGTTGAGGTGCCAGTAAAGGTGCGTGGGGAGCATCAAGCTGCTCATTTCACCCTCTCCCACCATCCAGTCCTAATGACCATGTTAGTAACCAAATCAGCTGTGCTTATAAGCCTCACTTATAGCTGTTTTGTTTGTAGAGCTCCATGAGGGAATTGTCCTAATTCATGTGAACTTACTTTCCAGCTTGGCTTTTATGAACATGTGGAACCACATACAGAAATCTTTCAGACGCACCAGGGACAGACCACAAGTCTGGCATAGACAAACTGCAGGTCCCCCGGTGTGTGGAAGGGTTATGTTTGCCTGTCACTGCCTGCCCATCCCTCTCCTTTTGTCTTTGATTAAAGATACAAGCCACACACTGGCAAGCACGTGGACAGCCAGCAAAGTAAGTGCAAGGAGGTTCACAAGCACACACACGTACAGCTGAGGCTTTGTTCCAGTCCTGTTTACTTGCAGGGCGAACAGTTGAGCATTGTTTCTGTTTGACAAATTGTAACTGTCCAGCTAGGGGAGATCTAGTTCCAGCTGGTTAGAGCTGCTTGTATGTCTTACCTCCTCCCCCTCCCTCTTCAATAACTCACGAATCCATCTTACCCAGGGACAAAAAGAACAAGTACAAGCTAGTTGTTGGATTCCTTCCCACTTTGAATTGTCACTGACCTCATCAGGGTCCCTACTTCGACTGCCAGCGGAGATAAGTTCCTTATGAAGCATGGCTCGAAAGGTGAACTCACACTTGACAGGTGTCCCAAAGACCTTAGGGTCCTGCACTTGTGTTATGATTAGGAGCGGTGAAGAGAGACCCTTTCGTAGTCCTCACCAAGTGCTCTCAGCTTGTCAGGCACTGGAGAGCAGCGTACGCTTGATAGTGTTGGAGCACAGCCACAGGAATCTCAGAGCTATTTACTACCTAATTATGTTTTTGCCTTGTATAGCACCTGATGCAGCAGGGACTGATCATCCACTGTACAACACCAGATGTCATGTACGACTCTTGATCCCAGTCTCAGAAAATTAGTATCAGAGCACTCTGTTGTCAAAAAAAAGCCACTTATTTTCTGTTAGACAAAGTAGAGCTAGAGTGCCACTGGATTTACATCCTCTTTCCAACAAGTAAATTACGTTACCATTTTCAAGACAACTTATTGCTTTAGAAGGACATTGAGGCTCTAGCACAATGTTTCTTCTCTAGCAGAAGAAACAGCTGTCTCAAGGACTGTCATCTCAAGTCTTCACAGAACAGGGGTGGCAGAATCAGACTGGTGCTAAATGATGTGAGGTGTGTTACAGATCTGCAAAGAGAACACAATAGCTCTAGAAATACAGAACCAAACTGAAATTTCTGGCTTAGTGAGGCCTGAAGTCTTACTCCTAAGGACATCAGTGTCATATGAACTCCGTACAAACAGGTGCTTGCTAGCTTCACTGTTCAGTCAGAAAGGAAGGTGGATTCAGAAACTGTCTAATCCATTTTCCAAATTAACCTACTTACATTATCTAGCATTTCAAAACTGGTTTCCATTTCATTTTTTCCCTTCTGTAATTAAAAGCCAGTGTCCTTTACCTAGTGCTGAAATGCCTCTAAATAGACACACACACAGGGAAGTCCTTGAGAGCATAATTTAAAGCTAAACTTGTCCCATCATCCACAACCCTGACCTTTGACTCCTGACCAGTAGGCCTGGATACTGAGTGCACAGTTCATGTGTATATAGTTTGTACTTGTATATGTAATTAAAGTAATGCAGTTTAAGTACTATAAAATGTCACAAAATTCAAATGTAATAAGCAGAACATAAGCTCCAAAGTTCTTTATTTGTTTATCCCACCATCAGTACACAAACCAAGGCTGAGTGCAATGTTAACATTTCTGCTGTATTTCGTTTAATGGGCTGCTTTAAGCTTCTTTGCATGCCAGCCTTGTGTGCAAGAACACTGATTTCCCGTTTAGAAGGGGAAATTGTTCTTTTGGGCCCTGTGAGGGAAGGCGTGCTCAGCTTCAGTACTGTGAGCCTGGCTCATGCTGGCAGATCTCATGATTGCCCCTCTCACTTGTTCCTCCAGTTACTAAGAATTCTGTAGATAAACTTTGCTTTATCTGAAGGGAGGAAGTTGCTGCCGGATGCAGAGTCAGGAAGGACAGCAGCCTAGTGCACACAGCAATAGCTTTAGAGGAACAGTCATTTTCCCATGCATATGGGAAAACAAGACTGTTAACCACCCGTGTGCCATGCCACTCATTCAGCCTGTACCACTCCAGCAAACTGGAAGGAAAGGCCTTTTCCCTTGTCATTTAAAGGGGGAAAAATAAACTATTGAAGCTTGTTGGTAGCCTGAGCTGACAGAAATAGAAGTCTTGAAATTAGAGGCTGTGAGGCAGGGACTCTGTATCTTGCACTGCAACAGGAATCAAGCCTTTCCCTCTGCTCTCAACTCCCCATATAACCGTAACTGGTTGGGCTTAGCAATTAGCCAAGAACACAATGCTCATGAGAACTGATAGCTGCCAGTCCAGTTCAGCTGTCAAGGGTCAAGGCAGCTGGAGAAAGTACTGTACGCTCAGGAGTTGATCCCATAGGTTTTAAGAGTCACTTGGGCTATCTTTGGAGGGCACTTGGAAGATTAAGGTGATCTGAAAGAATGCAGACAACCAGGACATTCTCTTTTCACATGTGCTCTGCTCAGTCATCCTTTCTTTTGCTCAAGTAGGAAGTCTGAGGGCAAGCGATAACACCTCCCATATCAGGCTGCCAAGCCCTCAATATTTGTCAGAATTACACTTTTGACAGATGGCTATCCTTCTGTGGCAGTAAAGCTCACAATGCCCAACCCTAGGCTCAGATTGAAAGTGGCAACATCTCCAAGCTACAAAGGTAGACAGTACCTCCTCGTTTCAGCTGCTAAACAGATTATTTAGGGGGAATGAAAAAAAAAAAGAGTAAAGCCTTCAAGCCTTCCAGTGCTTATGTCCCCTTCTGAGAGATACTTGCTTCTTCCTGGGAAGGCTGAAACATGCAAACAGATGCAAGGGCATGTGCCTCCTGAAACCCAAAGACAAGCCTCCGTGTACTGCAAATTAAAGAGTGCTTTGCTGAATTCTAGCATAGTATAATGCAGGCAGGCAGCCCCAGAGATGGCTCTTCTGTAGGAACTGAAGCAAGTGGATCAGGATCTTGCTTACAAAGAGCAGCCACTTGAGTTTGGAGATAGTGACATTGAACCTCAGAAGCTGGGAGGACTTGAAACATCCCCAAGGATGCAACATGTTGTGTGTATTCCAAGCCTTGGTCCCCTCTGCTTGTGTCTGCTGCTTTCTGGGGGGGTTACAGTTCATAGTTTGCAACATCATTTTAATTTTTTATTGCTCTAAGATTAAAGTCCTCCAGGACTTGCTCACCTTAAGGAACGAAGGTCAATCGACTCAGTCTTTACACAATCAACAGTTTTCCACTTGGCCATATCCTTGCATATCCTGATAAGATAAGGATACATCAAAGGTGTGATTAACTCTCCAGTTGCCTCTCTGAGCTCCTTTAGCTTTGTCCCTGAAGCATTGTTACTTTAAAGTGCAAGTCATTTTCTCCCCACTTACATGAGTCCTTCAGGGAAATCTCTACCTTGTATTAAGTACAGTCTGGCTGTTCCTCTGCCAGAGAAAAGTTACGGCAAAGCCTTACCTGGAGCCTGGAGGGAACAGCATGCTGTAATCTCTTCTAAGCATGAGCAGCCACCCTGCACTGAGGTACGGGTCGCCCATGGCTGGGGTGTCACCTCACTAGTCTCTTGGTGCAGTGCTCCCCCAACAGAGTTCTTCTCTGGAGAACAGTATTATTTTTAATGATTTAGAACAGATCTGAACTTAATCACATCGCTGAGCCCCCCTAGTGCAACACACAATACAATACAATAACTGGTAGTCCCAGCTACTCTCGTTCCTGAAGCTCTTGGCTCTCAGTACAAAATCATCATCTTTCATCCCTTCATAACAGTTTGTTGGATGTCCCAAGTGCTATTGTATACAGGTGACTGGGTGCAGGGTGCTTGGGCTAAAGAACAGGTAGCTGTAGCCAAAGTTAAGTGATTCCCCCAAGAACTGGGGCTCCATCCCATAGGTAGCCACCTCTCTTGAGCCACAGAGTCAATCAGAGCAGCAAAGCTTCTTTGTGACTGTGATACAATCTTCCCTTCTAAGGTCTTGATATGCTTTCTGGACAGGACATGGCTAAACAAAGTGACTAGCACAACCTCAGTGGCAGTCTCCGGGTCACACAGGTTATGTCTCATCCAGTGGTGTTTTAACTTATTCTAAAAGCACAGTCACCCAGTTAAGCATATGTGAAGGATATTTCATGCTTTCTGAACTCAAAGTCTCTCTGTACACCTGCACCAAGAGACACAAACACCTGCTTGTCTCAGTAAGTCCTCTTCATAATGATACATTTCCCATATCGAATCATGTATCTGGGGAAAATGGCTTGACAAGGAAATCTTAAAATCTGCTGGAATCACAGAAAGTTTTTATTTTCATCCTTTGAAACCACCTTGATATTCAACCGTGCAGAGAATTCAGTGTTTGAGAGGGGGGTTTTTGGGTGACAGAGGGGGAGTTGCATTTCCCTTCGTGCTCTGAGCACATGGACACCAGAGGTGCAAATAGCAAGATCCGTTCCAGACAGGGAAGGGAAAGGGGGCAGTGAGAAGCATGGAGACGGACCACGTAGGCAAAACAGGAAGTTCCAGCTGAAGAGGAAATGCTGCAATGCTGTCTTAAAAACATTTTGCTATGAAACTCCATGCAGCTATGGAGAGGTGAAAGAAAAGCAGCTTTCTGCAGATTCAGCAGAAAATCTGAGCACTCTGAAGCTCATGTCCTGCCACACACACAGGCTGTTGTCCCTTTCCCTGAAGAGGGGCCGCACCTTGTGCTGCCCCTGTACGAGCAGCTGGAGAGAGGAACCAGGCTCCTGAGAAGCTGCCCGAACGCAGACACTTCCATTTTGTGTGCGCAGGCTGCATGTGTCATTTCATGTGGTTTCTAGAACTAGATGAGGCACGCTCATAATTCTTCAGTGGCACGTGCTCTTCCACTTTGGAAGCAGCTTGTCCAGTGACCAGATCAGCTAAATCACGCAGCATCATTCTCAGTCTGTTTTTGGCTCTCAGGATCCCACACAGGGGAATGTGGTTCAGCAGCAGTGTCAAAAGCCTCAGTGACACTTCGCTTCATCAGCAGATTAGTTTCCCCAGGATTCTAAGGAAGAGTCTTCTGACATACATGTTCTAAGAGAACATGGATTAATGGGATCAAAGTGAACCTGTATGAACATTCCCATTTAGAAATAAAGTACCGTTCACCTGCCTTACCTTATTTTAGTGTCTGTGTAAGTAGAGAGGAAGCAGACTCCTTTTTAAGAGCTAGGAGATGAAAAGTGTGAGCACTAAGAAAAAGCCAGATGTGGCAAGTGTCTAGAGATAAGATCAATCCTTGTATATCAGGTTGTGATGTCAGATAAGTCACAGATATCACTAATGCCTTGCACGGTCGCAGCCATACAGCTCCTTTCTGTGAATTATAATCACAGGCATTTATGCTTTCAGACACAGCCTTTCTCCAAGCATTCAAGGGTACTCCCCATGAATGAATGATAGGATAAGAATCAATGAGCACTGTCCTTCCTAATTGTGACATCTCAAGAAATAATTGAAACCTCATGGACCTCAGTTGTAACTTCCCATTTAGTTTGTTAAATGCCAGGACACCTCTTGTGCAAAAGCAAGTTAGCCTCTTAAAGCCACTTTAGATAATCCCATGATCCATAGGACAACAAACAGGCAGAATTTCCAAGTACAAAGGTGGCCCTGTAGTCAACATCTCTGAAGTTGAAAGACTCTTTGTGTCCTGCAACCAGCATCATCTCTGAGTTCTCTCAGAAGCCAGTGTAAAGAGGCTCACTCCAGCCTCCATTCTGTAGAGGGTAAAGCTTCCTTGCCTACTGTGCAGGGCTCCTCCAGCACAGAGGGCAGCTGTTGTAAGGCTCACACAAGCCCAGACACACATGCGCACACACACACACATGATCTACCCAACCTGCTTTTGTTGCTCTGGGGCTTCAGCAAAGCCTATTATCCATTTTGCTGAGTAGTCTTCTTTTTCTTTCTAATAATGGTGAAAGACAGTTTTCAGTTCGCTGTCAGCGGTGATCTCAAAATGACAGGCCAGCAAAACATTGCATAGACCACAAAAGAGTGCTTTCCTTGGCAGCACGCCCAACTCTGTCATATTAATGCTCAGCCAAGAGCTATTGTCCTTGACAAGTGACTCTGCACCAGCAGAACAGGATCCACTGCAAAAGAGTTCTTCCCATGTGCTACACTGCTGGTGTCTTCTGAGCCTTTAGGAAGGCTGAAATATCTGCCAGTGCTGGAAAACTCGCATCCCCTAAAACCAGCTGTTTTACAGAGCTCAGGGGCAGCAATTTGGTATTGGAGAAGAGAACCACTGCCCAGAAGTTAGCTACAGAACAGCACTAAATGCACCCAGAAGACACCCTAGGCCAAACAAAACCAAGCAGACTGGGGGCCAGCGAGGAAATGGCATTCACACTGTGCGAGGGTAGGCAGCCAAGTGAGCAGAGTAGGAAGTGCACAGCTGACTCCTCTAGCAGCTGGCTTAGGGCAGAGGGTAAAAAGCACTTTGAAGACCACTAAAACCCCATGTTTTTCCAACACTGATATATCCTGTCCATGCTCTGCTTTCATAATGGCCTCTCATTTGTGGTGAAAGAAAGTGCAGGTTCCAAATACAAGGTCGAAACATTTTCTTTCGGTGATGAACAAATCTTTCTCATCACAGAAACCCTCCCACACAAAATTTTTCATCCATTTTTCCGTGACTTCCAATTAATAAATGCTTTGTTGTAAAGTTGTCAGCCCTCCTGTATGGAGCAGGCCACTATCAAACTGCTTAAATACTGGCAGTAAGAATTTTCCTTTTGGAAAAAGGAAATGAGAGAACATGATGTGAGTTACAGAAAACTTCCCCCATGTAAGAACAGATCAGAAAGGCAATTCTGGGGAGCCAATGAGACCAGAGAGCACAGCACTGGCATGTTGGGCACTTAACCTTCAGACAGCTCTTAGCTTCTGTCCAGGGCCTGCCTGACAACAAGGCCTAGAGGAAGTCTGTACGCGCTAATTTCCAGCAAGGAGCAGTACTACCTGAGTGTGCCCAGCTTGTGTTTAAGAGAGATGACTTTCCCCAGCAAAAGTGATGTTGGTTATGGCTGCTGCCTGTCAACACACTAAGCTGCTGAGCCCAAAAGAGAGGTGCCCCCAGCCAGCGTGGTGCTGTGGTGCACAGGACCCCACTCACCCTCAGGGGGCCCTGTCAGCAGTTCCTGGAGCCACCTGGAAGGTGTTCCCATGCTCAAGGAGGTATTTATGTTCCCTGCTACTAAGTGAGAATGTGGGAAGCTTGAGGTCATGACATGTTCTAGTCAGATAAATGCAGTAGCTAAAAGGACACTCTTTCATGCTATGCCGGCTGCTTCTGAGGGGAGACATCTCTGAGTGTGAAAAGTCAAATGGTTCCAGTCTCCACTCATTTGTCTTTCAGCTGAAAAACTTTCTGGTGCCTTGTCTCATCCACAGGGGAATCTCACCCCTGTCACTTTCATTCTCCTTTTAAGACAGGAGAGGAAAGGACACATTCTTTTCAAGCACCTGTAAATCTTGGAACAGAGCACGGTGTGTCTGTTTTATTTAATCGTTGATGCTATTATCACTTTCCTCTTTGGGATCTTAGGCAAGCCTTCCTTTCCCTGATGAAAGAGATAGAACACCCACTGCACGTCTAAAGCAAAAATATAAAAGAGAAGCTCCATAAATGGTTTTGCTCTGTTTTTGAGATGGAATCTGAAGAGGAGGTTCGTGAATTGAGATCTGAGTTTTATGGAAATGCATTACACTTGTGGACTTCAAACAGAAATCTGTGGTTGCTGTGCTCTGCCACTTGTAGCTTTTTGGTATTCTTTACATAGACCTTTTCTCTTTTCATACTTAGACAAGGTTGTGCTTCCTTTTCCATTCCAGGGCACTGCCAGTGAGGTTTGAATAGAGTAATTTCTTTTGCTAAGTTGAGAAAGTGTTACCATTTCTGTAGCTAAATCACCTATGCATGATCGGAGCTTTAAAGACACAATTTTCAAAGGTGGCTGGGCATTTGACTATTCAATTAAACCAAGAGAAACTGAATCTCCCAATCCTCTGAGGTGCTTTGGGAAAATCTCTTGCTAAACATAGCAGCTTAATGAAGATCTAAAGATACATAAAGACATTTTCATCTCTTTTTATTGAAAAATCAAGTGCTAACTTGACAGGCTTTAAAGAACATCACAAACTCCACAGAGGCAAATCTTACTTCATTCTTCTGGACTGCAACACGGTTAGTATCCCTGTTGTTTCTTTCCTGAAGCATGGCTAAATTATAGGGCTAAGGCAGAATATCAGCTGTATTTTGGGGCTGCCTTTCCACAGGCAACATAGAGAATGGCACATCAGAGGTCTGCAGCATACTGTTTGGATACAGGAAGTGTTCATCCAGGTCGGGTGGCTTGATTCAAGTTCACACCTCTGTATTTCCATTGGCACTAGAACACTTACATAAAAGCTGTCAGAGCACTGAGGGCACCGGCTGCTCCTAGTTGCCCTAACCACCCTCTGCCCTTAGGCCCAGCAGTCCTACTTAGGCTCAGGCACTGGCTTCTTCTATAAGTGCTGTGCTGTTTGTTTAGTTTGTTTGGTTTTGTTAGTCTACGTCCTGCTGTCCTGACTGTATTTCAGGGCTGTCTTACTGCTGCAGAGTGGCCTGTTACAGTTTAGGTGCTGCAGTTGTCTTCATGAGGCCTGCTGTGCCCTGGGCCTGCTCTCCTGCAGCAGTGTGGGCTGTGCCCCGTGCCTGAGGGCACGGCCATGCCTGCGGATGGTTAGCTGGACATCCCAGCTCGCCTGCTTCCACTGCTCCTTTGGACAGGCATGCTGAGCTCTGACCCGACACCCATCCCAAGCAATGGGTAACAACAGAAGGGCTTCAATAAAATACCTGAGAACCAGGTCACCCCTGGTACGAAGTGCCAGGTACCACTGTATTTACCAACATACTGTAAGCTTAGGTGCAGCTGTAAGTGAGCTTTTGATTACTCTGTGAATTGTCATCACACTTTGTTGACTGGTACATCCAACACGAGTCTGTAATCATTCCAGAGGACTTAGCTATCCTATTACTGTTTACATACTGAGAGCTTTTTAGTTTACAGTTTTGTTTGGTGCAATAAATTTTTTTCATTTAGTCCCTTGATTTATTTCATTTAAAGCTGTACATATGAGCTTGGTGAGTCATCTGATTGAGAAACACGGTGAGAATCAGAGCAATAGCTGGTGGATTGTTCTGTTTATTGATAGGCTATATTTCCCTTAGCATGAGCTATGAACAACAGATGACTTACGGAAAGAAAATTTGTCGAAAATTATGGATATTATCTACGTAAAGGTTGTCTGTGATATTCAGAAAACATGATTTGCACAAATTCTGAAGCTCACACCATAGCAGAGGATTGCAAAACACATCCATCTGGTAGCTCCCTTATGTTTTCTTAGGCCGAATCTGTGAAGTGGTTTGGCTTCAGTGATAATACAATCCAGATGTTGGCCTACAAGGAGCAAAAGTATTTACTAAGCAGAATAATTCCCCTTTTTTTCAGTGATAAATTCACCAGATTCCACTCATGTTGTGAGAAAGGAACACACTATGCCGAACAGTAGCAGGAAGCTCTACGTCTTATCAAATGGCTTGCTTATACAAGCTGTTGACACCCACCCAGTAATGGCATAAAGCTTTGTTTTTGCCAAGTATTCACGGTGTGGGAAAGGGGGAATTGGGATTCATTTTACCTTACAGGCTAAAGTTTCTTGAAATCTGATGTATTCGCCAAGCAGGACACAAGCTGGGGTGATTTGCTGTGACAGAGCATGCAGTCTGTCAGCAGTCAGGTGCTTAAGGGAGGGGGGAAGCTTTGGAATTTATTTGCTTGGAGAGTATCGTATCTAATTGTTAAGGAAACTCCTTTTCCCCCAAAGCTGCCTAGCTAGCATGATTCTGCATTTTAAGCTTTCTGCAGCACTTGGCTTTTGCTCTAGATCATTCCGTGAGTGCGTTCTGCTGATGTTCACACAGTTGTTAAATGCTGTAACACTGAGTCCATTCAGGAATGAAACTGGGAGCTGCATCCTGGTGCTCAGACAATCCAGGTAACTTCTTCCTTGACCATTGCAACTGGTTGTATGTGGAGTTTTCTGTAGAAAATATTAGGAAGTATTTAGACCTGCGTTGCTGGAAAAACGCTGCCGTCGGTGGACATTTAGGGGGATAGGCAATAAAGCAGCAGGAGTGGAAGGTTTTTTAAATAGTCTGAGACTTGCCGTAGAGACTTTTGTAAGTGACCTCTTGTTTTCTGTGCAGCTCAGTGCAAACTGCCCTTCATGGATCTTTTATGAGCATTGTTACCTTGTTTTGAGTTCTGCAAGATGAAGTTAATTGACAATACTGGTAGCCAAAGCTATTGCCCCAACAGGGAATGCATGTAAGGAGAATTCCAAATCACACTCAAGTCATAGAAAGGATGTCTCGGTTGGAGTGCAACCAACAGCTTGTCCCAGGAACATGCAGGCAGTGTGTTAATCTGTCGTTCCCACCTGTTGTCTATAAATTTCAGCCAATATCTAGCCAATGGTTACTTTTAACCTATTCCCTGTATGAAAGGATTTTTGTCAAGGTGGAAGCCAGACCTGTCACTGATTTTTCAAGAGGCTTATTTTGTTTTATTAAATCTTGTGCAGAGTTAAATACATGAGCCCTTGGTACAAGGAAAGGTAATTGTTTTACAAAACTGGTCTGTAGGGAACTTAGTGGAGATGGCTTTTAATAAAAAGCATCTGGAGGGTGGCCATGATTTAATTGAACGGCCACCCCACTGGGCAAGGCACATGCTAAAACAGGAGGGTGTGGATTAAGCCCTGCACCATCCAGTATGGCCATGAATATGTCATCCTGTGACAGCAAATGGGTACCTGCCCCAGCAAGTCTTTCCAGGCTCCTGCTGGGAATATGTTCTGGAATGCTGTGAGGGGCTTCCCAGCTGTATGCCTGCAGGCAGGCCTGCCCTTGTAAGGGCTCCACGTCTGAAGCGAAACTCATGGCTGGTGCCTTGCTGTTCTTTATGTTCAAGAGGTGCTTACAGGACCTGCCAGCACCACTCTGGGGACACATCAGGGTGTGCCTGGCAGCAGGCTGTGTGCAGTGCCGGGCTGAGTAACCAGGCTGTGCTGGAAAACCACCAGAACCAGGAAAAACTGTACTGCTTAGGTGGAGCTGGGAAGATGATGGAAGTTCCCTAAGCAGTCTTTCATTGAGAAAATGGCTAGATAAGCTTCTCCTGCCCTTGTTTCTAAGTAAGTGCTTTGGTTTGATGTTGATTTAGGAGTCACAGCAGTGCTGATCCCTTTCCTTATCTGGTGTGACAGGCATGAGGTCTGTAACTGGCTTTCTATGATCAAGGGTGGGCACATGTTTGTGGCAGCAGCTCTCCTAGGAGAGAAACTGGAGCCTGGATCTAGGAGTATTGTGGAGCTTGGCAGACAGCTGTTTCTCCCAGTTTCGTGAAGTGCCTCATGTTCCGTTCCCAGCATGTTTCTTCTAGTGAGGTGACACCACCTGGTGCCAGCCTGCAAAGCTGCCTCTTTCTCTCCCTGGATATAGCCACCTGCCAAGAGCCTGTGCTGGTAGTGCACTAAAGCTCGGGCAGGGAAATTGAGGCATCAAGGACTCGGTTTTCTCTTAGCAGTATTCCAGTGACTTGGTGGCAAGGTTGCACACAGGGTATGGGTTTATGTAGATATGTGTTGAGGTTTGAGAGCAAACCAGTGAGAGACTCCAAGTCAGAAATACAATTTAATAGGGAAAGGTAAAAATAAATGCAGTAGTACGAAGAAGGAAAGAAATAACACTGACAGAGTCAGAATACAACCTGGCACCCTGTCGGTCAGGATGTTGGTAACAGTCCAGATGGTCCTGCTGAAGCAGTGATCCTGTAGAAAAGAGTCTGGTCTTCGCCTGAAGGTCCAGTGGTGTAGCTCTAGTCCTCCGGGAATCCCGTAGGTAAGGGCAATCTGTGCTATTCCAAACCTCTGATTATATACAGATGGGAACTCTCAGCTCCTCCTCCTGGGCGGAGCATCTCACAATGGGATGGTGAGTCACAAGGCAAGGCATTGATGGGCCCATTAACAGGAGATAACCCCCGGAGGGAGTTATCAAGGGTGAGTCATGGTAGCAGATAACAAACACTGCCCCACCTGTTTATGAAGATGGTGATAGAATACATGCTTTTGGTTACATCTTATATTGTAACCTAGGACAATATGCTAAGTGCCTTCGTGAAATCTTGACCAGATTTGGCAACTGGGAGATGAGAAAGCAAGTATTTTTCTGCTCTGCACCTGGTCTGGTATTTATAGAAGGTCATAAGATCACCAGCAAATAGGAGATGACTGTCTCCAAAGCCCAGAGATACAAAATCATGCCAAGGGGTGTGTGGGGGGAGAAAGTGTGAAGATGTGGAAGACTTAATGACTTCTTATTGCAGCTGTAATAGAGAAAAAAAAAAAAAAAA
>VZRV01004050.1:25661-39907 GCA_013398115.1 Falcunculus frontatus | reverse complement strand
CAGGAATGGCACCAGGAATGGCACCAGGGATGGCACCAGGGATGACACCAGGAATGGCATCAGGGATGGCACCAGAGATGGCACCAGGGATGGCACCAGGGATGGAATTCCCTGTCCGGGAAATTCCTTGGACACCAAGTTTGAGGACTCCAAACCCCCCTGGGCACTCTCCAGGAAGAAATTCCAAGAGGAAAATGTCACTTCAGGTCCCACTGGTATTTCCAGTTGCCTGCGAAGGTTCAGGTCTGTGTGAGCACGCTGAGTTTGAGAATTCCATTTCTGCACCCGCCTCTTGACCACCTGAAACCCTTCTGAGAACCTGAGCTCCTTCCTGAGCTGCAGAGGAGCCTCACCCCTCACCATGGCACCGCGGGGATTTTGGGAGAATAACCATAACTGAGGCCAAATCCTGCAGCCACGGAGGTGCCAGCAGAGCTGCCTGGGGACAGGCACCAGCAGATAAAATGCTCAGAACGAGGTCTGTAATTGCATCCTCTGATTACCACGGCAGGTAAAATCAACCCCATGGCATTGAACTCGTCGGGTGAGAGCAGCTCTGAGCCAGGGCATCAGCACATGAGGAGCCACCTGAGCTCTGCACGTTCCTGGCACGGCCAGACCACCAAACTCCAGCCCCATTTTTGGGGGAGAATAAGGGGAATTCAAGAAACCTTTTCCCCTGGGAGATCCCATTTTTGGGGCACAATAAGGTGAATTCAAGAAACCTTTTCCCCTGGGAGATCCCATTTTTGGGGCACAACAAGGTGAATTCAATAAACCTTTTCCCCTGGAGATCCCATTTTTGGGGCACAACAAGGTGAATTCAAGAAACCTTTTCCCCTGGGAGATCCCATTTTTGGGGCACAATAAGGTGAATTCAAGAAACCTTTTCCCCTGGGAGATCCCATTTTTGGGGCACAATAAGATGAATTCAAGAAACCTTTTCCCCTGGGAGATCCCATTTTTGGGGGAGAATAAGGTGAATTCAAGAAACCTTTTCCCCCTGGATATCCCACACTGCTGTACAGCAACCCCACATTTTACAATTCTCTTCTTCCAGAGCACCCCTGCACGTAGAATATGAAAAGCAGGTCACTAACAACAACAACAAATAAAAAAAATAGAAGAAAAAGGACAATAAAGCTGCAAATTTATAGTGTAATTTTGCCCTAGTTACAACAGTGTACAACTCTGACAAGCAACGCTGCTCTCCACAAACAAATTTATCACCACTGGTTGCTCCTCTATTGCTTTCAATAAGAAATGCCAAAATAAGTATGATTTAACAATGCCATCAGCTGGCTGCAATACTCGATAGATTTGGTGCATTACAATCAAATTGGTCTCTAAGCGTGGTATTTAAAAAAAATAAATAAAAAAGGAACGAACACAGACCTAAATCTGCCACTTAATGCTCCACAGCTCTGCCTCAATATTTACTGGGAGCCAGTAGAAAATTGTCTTTGCATTCTAATTTACATATTCATAAGGTTGTCATAGAGCTTGAAAGAGGAGGGTTTTTTTCTGCTTTGTTATAACACTTTAAATATTAGGGGTTTTTAGTGCTCAGTTGATGTAAATCCCACTCGCAGCAACGTGGCTTTGCCTGGTGCTGGCTTCTGGATTCTGCTGCAGCCCGGCCTGGTGATTTATGGGGAGGAAGTGCCTGGGGTGAAATCCCTGTGCTGGGAATTTAGAGCAGAGCTGGAGCTGTGCAGGGAACACGTGTAGAATCACGTGGTTTGGACGGTCGGGACAAACGATGAGAGATCTTTGGAGTCAAAAGTTGTCTTGAAGTAAGTGATTTATTGCCAGGGCGTGGGTGAAGAGGCCCTGCAGAGAGCTGCCAGCCACAGCTCTGGGCAGGGCCAAGGTAGAGAGTTAATAAAAAGAAGAGGTGGTGAAGAGGAGCAGGCGAAGAGGCGCCAGTAGAGAAGAGAAGACAAAGAGTGAGAGAGAGAGAGAGAGGACCGGAACTTCGCGATCCTTTTATCTCTCTTTCTACTGAATATTCTAGTCTACTTGACCAATCTAGTACAAGATACAGAGTCCTATAGCATTTACATACAGCCTATGAGAATCCTTACATTACCATACTGTCTTGTATTTCAAACTCTAAAAACTGCTTTCTGGATCCCCTGCCAGGTTGGCAGGGTCTGCTCTGACCCTTGGACCTGTCTGCAAGCAGAGGGTGTTGTTCAGTCAAGAAGGGGGTTACCTTCAGCAGCCATCCCATTGTTTTCCAGTTGTTCAGTAACTGGGGTTTGGCATTTCAGATATCAAACTCTGCCCTTAATTCTATTTCACTTACAGGTTTCATATTCTCCAAACTTAGACAATCATATTCACAAGGCTTTCCTGTTTCATCCTCCCCAACAAGCACGGAAACAGCGCAGCAGAGCCGGGGCCCTGCAGGAATTCCACGCTCCTGGACACGGCTCCTGCTTCCCACAGTAATCCCAAAATGCTGGCGGTTCTTCCAGCCTCCTCCACCCCATGGGCAGTTTGGGGTGAAGGATTTGCCTCTGAGCCTCCAGCTGTGAGCTGGGTGATGCTTTTGGAGGCAAAGCCAAGTGGAGGAGGTGAGCACCGATTAAATAATTCCTCATTTCGGGTTCCATGTCCAGGGAAACGTCAAAGAGAGGGAACAGCCCCAGCCTGTGATCAGTGACACCGAGCCTGCCCTCAGAGTGTCCCTGGGGATGCTGCACTGAGGGTTTGGTGTTTCTGGGGAGGTCTGAGTGGTTTATGAGGTTTAACAGCGGTCTGGGGTCAGCACTGAGACACAACCCCCCCTCAGTGACACCCCAGTGCTGTTCGGAGTTCTGCAGCACTGCTGGATTTGCCATTTGTCCGCACAGAGCAGCTGTGATCCCAGTAATTCCCCCCTCACAGGCCATGGTTCCATCTCAGCACCAGGCAGAGCTGAGCTGCTGGAGGCTGTGGCAGTGGGGGACACGAGGGGCAGGGGGTGAGGCTGGCACGGCGATGCCTCAGGGGCAGAGGGGATGCTCAGCTCTGATGTCAAACCTCCGACATCCCGAGTTATTCCCTGCTCCAGCAGCAAATCCCGGCGCTGTTTGTGACTGACACCCCCCTGCTCAGCCCGTCACACCTCCAGCTCACCCTCTGGGCTGGCAAGCCCCAGGTCCAGCAACTCTCAGGGACAAACTCCTCCCTTTGCAGCGCCAAAACAGGGACATGGGACATGTGCCAGGAAAAGAGGGGCAGAAACGCCATAAAAAATTGGGTTTTTGGACAAAGGGGGTGTTGTTCAGATGCCACATCCTCATGGGACTGGGGCTGTGCTCCAGCCCTCCCCGTGCCTGGTTGGTGGCACCAGGGGGACACTCTGGCAGCTGGCCGGGCACACATCACATCTCCATCTCCCAGACCATATTCAAGAGCAGACAACAGACAATAGCTTTCCTCCAGAGCAACGAGGAACCAGATGGCTTCAAAAGATCCCCTCTGCCTCCGAGGCGGCATATGGAATATTAATTAATAATAGATTAATAGACCTTTCCCCACTTAAAAATTTAATCTGTTTGTGCCGGGGAAGTGCTACAAAACAATGGCTGCGTTCAAAGGGCTTTGGAGCATCCCTTTGGAGATGTCCTTCAGTGACCCTTGAGGGACTCTCAGCTCACATCAGAAGGAGCAGGGACAGGGGAGGGATCCCACAGGTTCTGGTTTGCAAAGATGTGGCCACTTGGACATTCAGAGGAGTGGAGTGAGAGAGGAGGGTGGGAATTGCAGCCCAGGGAAAGCTGCCTGCAGCTCAGCTCCAAGCAGGGGCAGGATTTGTGTGAGGAGCACAGCAGGGATGTGTGTAATGCCCAGCAAAAGCAGAATCCGAACTGGGTTTTTCAAGTCTTATTTAATGGTGTTTTTCCCTCCGCTGGGATTTCTAATCCCTGGTTCTGTCACTCGCTGCTGGGGGAGCGTCTCCCTCACCTCCCTTCTCCCCTGGGATCTCACCTCCTCATTATGAGCCGGGATAAGCAGCTTTAATTCAGTGTCAGCCTCATCTACGGAATTAAGCTGGGCCCAGAAAAATCCTATTACTGTTGTGAGGGAAGGTGAATAAATGTGTATCTTGACTGATCGTGGATTAATCCCGGGATCCACTTAGGGCTGACAGGAGCTGTTGCCTAGCAATGTAATTGAATGTAAGGCTGAGCATGCTGAAAAAAGGGTCAATTGCTAAATAAGCCCCCAGAACCTCATTTCCTGGCTTTTTTTTTCCCCCCCTCAAGCTTTATATTTTTTTAAACATGAAACCAGTAACTACCAGCAAGGAGATCATGGGATGAGGCAACGAGAGCTCGTGGTTGGAGCGCCCGGCCTCGCTCAGCTCTCGGGCTCTGAGGCAGAGCTCACAGGGAAGGAGAACCAGCAGAGAGAGAGGAGAGGCTGCCAAGGTGCAGAGGAGGACAGGATTTGATTCCAGGCAGGGTCAGCCACCAGCATCCACCCCCTCACACCCATTTTCTCTGTCAGACCTGGCCCAGGTAACCCGGACAGGGTCCCTAATTCCTGGGTTTTTTCCCTAAATTATCACAGTGACACTGCACAAACAGCATCCAGGCTACTGAGTCATTGCCCTTGGTGAGAAACTGCAGGGAAAGAGATCCCAGTTACACAGGGGGTCGTTAATCTGTATTTATAGTCCTTTCCAAGGGTTTGCTCAGAGCATTTCCCAGGGAGGGGATCTGATCTCTCCTGGCCTGGAGAGAGGGGCAGGGGTCTCATGGGAGGAGCAATAATTCCCTTTCCTGCCGAGAACAGAGCGTGTGCTGCTAAATGTCAAGTGTTCTCCTCACCAGCTGGAGAGAGGAGGCACAGAAATGCTGTTTATAACCCCGCAGCCTCTCTCAGCCTGGGCTGGGCTGGAGCTGGGCTCACCATTAATCCCATTTGGGGTGGGCTGAGGTCATTTCACAGCACCCTTTTTGTGTGGCAAACATGGCAGAAGGAACTCCTGAGATCAATTTAGGGACGTTTTTGCACTTGAGGTGTTTCATCCCGCCCTGAGGATTCGCCCCAAACAGGAGAAACACCATAAAGGCCTTCAGTCCCCTTGCTCCATGGCTTTTGGAGAAACAAATCCCCTCAAAGCAGAGATTCCTGCAGCAGACAGCTCCATGGAATCCTGCAGGATCCAGGCTGTCACCACACAACTGCTATCAGACATAATCATGGATTGGAGAGCCACAATCACATCAGCACATCCCCCCTTCAGCAGGGCCTGCCGTGGTTCCTTCGTCACTGGCGTTTTTCTGAATAGCACCGAGGCAGAGCTGTGCCCCCAAAAAGCAGGGCCCTGGGCTGGGCCAGGTGCTCTGAGGGACCATCTCCTCCTCAAGGAATTTACAGCCACTCGAGTTAAAGAAAGCACATTCACTGATAGTGAATAAATAAGGATTTATCTGCGCTGGCATTACGGAATACACAAGGAATGGGACCTTGAGAAACCTGGAAAATGAAATCCTGGGCTTCAGGAACAAATCCATCCTTTTTCTTTTCCTTTTTTATGTCTTTTGCATGAAATAATGTGACTGTGGCTCCTCTGAAGAGATCTGTGGTACCAGAAATGCCCCTGGGGGAAGTGCTGGTGACCTGCTGTGTCCTGTGCTTTGTGGGATTACTTGGCTCACGTTGGCTCCCCATTTTCCATAAATCTGCCCCAAAAGCGTGGTTAACAGCAGGAATTTGGGGCTGGATTGTGCCCAGGCTCTGGAACCTGGCCAGCAATCGCTGATTGATCCGTGCTGGGAGCACTCTGCCCATGAATCCCCACGACGAGGGGGATCTTCAGTCCTGACACCCCTTCCCTTCCTTTTCTGCCACAGCGACTCGTGCAGGAGGGGAGGGAAGGGGGAAATCTCAGCTTTATTCTACACTGAGGCTTTAACCACTGCCAGCTTTATTCCCTTTTATTTCCCTGGGTTGAGGCATTTGTGAGAGGGAAGCAATGGCCCGGGGTTTGATGCTTCTGTGAAGACACCTCACGATCCCTGTGTGGGTCTTCCAAAACCTCTTCCCACCCCACCTCCTCTCCCCACACATTCCCACAGATCTGTATTTAGATTTAATGTCAAACAGGTCCAGAAGTAAAAAAAAAAAAACAACAAAAAAACCAAAAAATCTATCCAAGCCAACACCTGATTAGTGAAAAATAAACCCCCAAGGGGTGCAACAAGAGCCATCCTACGAATGTGGCATCAACCTGCACCACTGGGAGGATTTTAGGGAAACTCTCCCTTCCAGTGTGTCCTGATTGTACAAACCTGAGAGAAAAATGTGGCAAAAGATGAAGGATTTGGGTTTTTTTTTTCCTCCTCTGTTGATTGCTGTTGCTTGGAGTTACCTGGGCAGGAAACATCTGCTTTTTCCCCATTAAAGAGCAAAGATTAGCAGGTTTGAGTTAAACCTGGCATTCTGTGGTTATTTACTGGGACTTGAGGAGGGGGAAAAAAAAAAGAAGTTGGAACCTAATTACAGAGCAGATGCTGAGAGTGGTATTTATTCACCAAAACCACACAGGTCATTCATTAAAATCTCAGTTTTAATTAGCAAACACCTGTTTTGTGTTTGATTTTACACTGATCTGGACTGGCTGCGATTTTCTTCCTTCAGGAGGAGCAGTTCCAGGGCCCTGGCAGGGACAGGGAGGAGCAGGGCTGGCCCCAGCTCCCCTAAATCAGGGATTTCACTGAACCCAGGCCTTCCTGGGAATAAAGCTTTTCCCTTTAACTCCAGTCTAATCCTAATGAAGGTGACCAGGACTCCGTGCAGGCCTCATTTAATCTGAGGAAGAGCACAAAACACCTGCCGGAGCCCAAGCAGCATCTTCTTATTGGGCTTTGCAAACCCAAGTCCTTGAAAAGTGCATTTAACACAACACTGAGCAGTGAAAATGCCTTTTGATGACAATGCCGAGCTGAGCTGTGTTTTTGTGGATGCAAATTAGCCACGATAATGAATTCCTCTTTGAAATGGATGGATCTGCAGCTCGTGTTCTCTATCACAGCCACACGTTGCACATTGTCCTCAAAGCACTTGATTATCAAAAAAAAATGTTGGCACCCACACAATCGCTGTTCTGGAATTTTTCAAAGCCCCAGAATCAATACCTGCCTCGTCCTTTAAATAAGGATGAAATAATTCTCTAATTCAAAGAATGATGAGGCAATAAACCAATTAAAGTAATTAAAGCATTGCTGTAATAAGGGTCACCCAGCCAGGCAAGCGATACAAGTGATACCTGTGATTATAAAATTATTATAATTTAGGAGATGTTTTCTCCTGAAAACATTCCATGTCCCAAATTTCTGCTACTGCTTTCTTGTGTTCCCACAGCCAGCTGCCCTCACCACCTACCATGGAAATCCACTGCAAAAGGGGGGAAAAACATTTCCCCAGGGAAGGTGAAGAGATTTGGAAATACAGGAGTCAGCTAATTAACTTTAACTGTGCCATCCTGGGTAGGCTGAACACTGATTAATTAATCCGGGCCTGTGCCTGTCCTGCAGGGGAAGGGTGTGCAAAATGCTCAGGGTGGAATCTGTAGGAGGAGAAATGGGGCAGCTCCAGCCCCGCTGCTGCAGGGGTTGGGGACACGGAATTTGGGAATCTGGGCACGGATCCAGAATGCTGGGGGTGCCTGGGGGTGCCCTAAACCAGACACTGAGTTTTATGATCCTCCTCATGATGGATGGCTGGGTTTATAGAGGCAGCCTTTTAGCTTGAACACCCCTCAGTGGATGTTTTAAGTCGCCCTGTCAACATAAACAAATCTGGGAACGATGGCTGAGAGCCCTCGCTGCGTTTCCTGCTGCTCCATAAATCTCCCGTGGCAATGGCTCTGCTGGAGCGGAGCTGTGCCCTCCCTGACACCCTCAGGGAAAGGGAGGCAGAAATCCAGAGCGGCTTTTCCCAGCCCTGGAGCCCGTGCTTGGCATGGAAACCACCCCGGGAGAAAGGAAGGGAGCTTCAGGAGCAGCCCAAACCCCTTCCATCCAGCCCAGAGCCAGCCTGGAGTGCTGGGGACAGGATTCAGCAGAGTTTGTCCCCACAGGGTCCTCTGTGGGCTCACTCCATCGCAGCCAGCAGAGTTCCACTGCTCCAGGGATTCGCTTTGTGTGAGGAAGAGCAAAGAGCTCGGGGTTACCAGGAGTAATTGGAACTGCACAAGCCCAGAGCTTCTCCCCGGAGAATCACAAAAGGCCAGGGCTGCTCCCTGCAAATCCTTGCCAGAGCTGCTTCAGAAAGTCTGAGCTGCTCAAACAGCCCCAGCACAGAGCCCTGCCTGGCTTTTCATCCTGCCACTCTCCTGTGCCTTCCTAAACGAGATAAAATAAAATTAAAAGCTGCCCCAGCAGAACCTCCTCAGGTGAGTTTCACCCGAGCCATGCTCTCCTTTTGGTCCATCCTCAATAGTCCTGTCAGTTCAAAGCACTCGGGGTCACAGCAATTCCTCCCCCAAGAATAAAACAGTCTCAAAAAGACACGAACTCCTCAAAACCAGGTCTGCTTTTAATCAGCTTTAATATCAGAGCAGCAGCAGCAACCTCCCTGCTCAGGCCACAAATGACAGGTTTATTATCCTTTCTTTTGAAACTGAGAAATTGGTTCAGACTTTGGGATGGCTTTTAGCTACCACCAAAAAAAAAACAACCCCAACCCCAAACAAACAAATAAACAAGAAAAAAAAAGCCAAAAAGAAAAAAAAGAGAAGGGAATAAGAAGGGAAAGAATAAAGGAAGTGGGTATCTTGTGAGATATTTAAAGCTTTGCAGAAAATGCAGACAGACAGACCAGTCGTGCTGCTGTCATCTTGCTTCCACCAAGCTTTGGGCAACCTGAAAAACAAATGTTTGGGGGTTTTAACCCTCTCCATGTCTGCTGGGTAGATCTGTCCAGCAGGTGATGTCCCTCGGCAAAGGGAGAAACAGATCGTGTAGATCAGGGATGTTTTATTGCATAATGCAGGTTTATGTTAGATTAATTCATAAATATGTAACAATCCTGGAACCCCACAGCCCCCAAACCCAGCCCTGCTGCCCAGGATCACCTCCTGTGAGCCTGGCTTTGTCCTTTCCCCCCTCAAATCCTGTTTAAAGCCCTTTCCATGAGCTCTGCTCGCTCCTGCTTCCAAAAATTCCTCAGTCCTGGCTGTGAGGAGCCCGAGCTGCTCCCAGACACCCGGAATGAACAGGCCAGTGGTGAAAAAATGCTTAAAAGATACCTAAAAGCAGCGACAACGTTCCTGAATTAACTTTAAGGCTGACATTAGTCCCACTAAAGACAGCAGGATTATTCCAGGGCTGATTTTCTCAGCTGATGAACTGTTTAATTGGACTGAACCCACTGGATAAACACCTACAGGGGAAGCCCTGGGAAAGTACAAAGGAAAACAAACGAGCAGTGGAGCAGGTTCCTTTCAGCAGACCTTGCTCTGGATGTTTATGAATTATCCCTCCCCTTCCATAAACAGTGGGCAATCAAAGTCATGGCAATTAAAAACTGGCACTTTCACGGTGTCAGGGAGGAGCATTGTTGCCCTGAGAGGCAGAAAACCACGTTTTTAGACAAAACAGCCCCTTTCTGTTTTTCCAGGAGTAATTTTAACCTCATGAAGGGGTGGCTGTCCATGGGAGGAGACTCAGCAGAGGGAAAACCGGAGGGGAGGAAGCAGCAACTCCTGACAAAGAGCAAATATTTGCCCGGCGAGGCTCTGCAATAATCCGGCCTTTAATATCCCAAACGAGAACTCAAAAAAGCCCGGCACTGTTTAATCAACATGTTTGAGCACAAGCAGGGAACATTCCTGCACAAACCTGAGAGAACCAAATCGAGTTTATGGACATAACCCTAATTAATTTGGTGTGTTTGGATTGCCGGGGTCCCCGCTGAGCAAACTGCAGCAGCTGCAGCTGTGCTGTGACGAGGAGCCCGGCGTGCCCAGCTCTGTGTGAGCTCCAGTTTGCAAATATTTGAGGCTCCTGCGTGGGCAGGTTGACACAGCAATGCAATCAATTAAACAAACAAGCTACAAGGGAATATTGACTGGGAGCACAACTCCGGCACGGCCAGCCAGGGGAGGCAATGAGAACGAAAATATGAATTTTGTTCCGTCTTTTCTCCGTCAAGGAATCCGTGATTCTGCTCCGTTCCAGAACAGAAAAATCCGGGGTCCTGATTTATTCATGGCAAAATGCAGCACGCATAACAAATGGTGGAGAAATTAAAGGATGTGCTGACTTGGAAATGACTCGGGCAGCTCCGGGAGTTGGTGGGGCCAGCTGGAGATGAGCTGAGGCGAGGATGTGCCAAAATTTTCCTTGTGTTCCTGAACCGATATCCACAGGACCGAACGCCAAGCATTTTTCACTCAAAATATCCACCAGCATCCACGTTGTGCCAGCCCGAAAATGCCACCCCGAATTCCATCTGTGGGCATTAATGCCAACACAGGGCTGGACATTCGATTTTTGGTGCTGTGTGTGAGCAGCCCTCGCTGCTGCACAGCCCTGGGGGCTGATTTGGGATCCAAGACATTCCTGCATTTCCCCAGAGCAGTGTCCAGAGCGGTCACAGCCCCGGCCAGAGACACCCCAACATGGCCCAAGGGATGGAGCAGCACCAGGATGCAGCACTTGGCTCTTCAAGGATGGAGCTGGGGAGGGAGGAGAGGTCTGGGAACGAGGAGGAGCCCTCACGGGGACATGTGGAGTGAGAAGTGCCTGGAAACTGCCCTGAGCTCCTTCTGATGCCTCCTGCAGCCACCTAGAAACAGAGACTGGACAAGAGGAAGGGAATAAAGACAGGTATTTATTTGAAGGGCCTTCAAGGTACACCCTGGGGGAGCCAGAGGCTGCTTCCAAAAATTGGACCCCAAGATGGACCCCAGGTCACGAGTTCTTCACACTTTTATAGGTTTGGATCATTTGCATATCAGGGTTAATTCTCCAATTAAAGCCCTGGTTTAATGATGTAATTCCCCTCAGCTTGCCCCCCTTAGAATCTTTAGTTTACACATTTTGGGCCTAAAAACAGCCTGGCTGTCCTTGAAGGCAAAGCCTGGAGAGGCTTTGTTCTGTCTGCCCAGTACGAGAGAGCAGGAATTACAGGCTCCAAGGAACTTCAGAGTTACACTCTAAGCAGTACAGAATTTGAAAATATCAAAGTTAAAACCTAAGGTATCACTTCCACAGGCTCCCAGGGACCCCTCCCGAAAAAGTCTGGAGCAGAGGGAGGAGGGAGGGGACAGAGCGACAGGGACAATCCAGGAAGGGCTGGGAGGAACCAGAGCTCCTTCCCTGCCCCACAAGGACATCACAGATTGCCCGGGCCCAGGGGTTTATTGGGAATGAAAAGGACAAAGGACGATCAGGAGAACGTGGGAATGAGAGAGGCAGCGGAGCCACTGCGGGGGAAGGACGGCCTGGGATGGGGAAAGGAGGGAAGGAAGGACACTGCTGAGGGAAGGATGGACACTGCGGAGGGAAGGATGGACACTGCGGAGGGAAGGATGGACACTGCGGAGGGAAGGATGGACACTGCGGAGGGAAGGATGGACACTGCGGAGGGAAGGATGGACATTCCTGAGGGAAGGATGGAGACTGCTGAGGGAAGAAGGTACAGTTCTGAGGGAAGGACGGCCTGGGATGGGGAAAGGAGGGAAGGAAGGACACTGCTGAGGGAAGGATGGACATTCCTGAGGGAAGGATGGACATTTCTGAGGGAAAGATGGACATTTCTGAGGGAAAGATGGACACTTCTGAGGGAAGGATGGACATTTCTGAGGGAAGGATGGACATTTCTGAGGGAAGGATGGCCACTGCCATGTTCCTGGCTCCAGCTCCAGCTGCTGCAGGAAGCCCAAGCCCCTGACAGCCCTGAGGATGAAGAGCCGAATGTTTGCACTGGAGAAGCAGCTGGAGCTCCTCTCCCTGGCAGCAGGAGCAGCAGCTGACCCCGGCCTGAGAGATCCAAGGATTTTTAATCCTGTTTCATGGCTCGGTGTGTGCAGCCCCTGCCCAGGGGAAGGGCCCGGCAGATGCAGGGTTTGGGGCTGGATTCCCTCCCTGGAATGCTCTGGGATGGGGCAGATGCAGCCTGGCTGCTCCAGCTGCTGCAGGGCTGGAAGGAAACCCTGCCAGCAGAAACGGGATATTTCTGTGGGTTTGAACTCCTGCTCTGCCAGCACGGCTTTTATTCCACCAGAAAAGGGATGAATCCTCAAAAGCTAACTGAAATCACACCAATTCTTGGATAAACCCCTCCCATTTTGATAAAAATCCACTCAATCACGGAAAAATCCCAGAGAACACGTGAGCAGGTCCACAGGGTGGGGCTGAAACCAAGGCAGGTAATGGCACTGAGATGAAACCTCCTGTCCCTCTGCCACAGGGGTTAAAATACCCCTGACAATTAATCCTGGAGAAGGGATTTCTCCCGTGTGAGAGGCTGAAAAAACAAAGCTCTCAGCTCTGCTGTCGCCTTGGCTCGGATAGAGTTTGGTAAATTACGGGGTGAGAGGCAGATTCCACTTTTCCTTGTGAGAGCAGATCAATGCCTGGCTCAGCCCATCCTCTCGTCCCTGCAGATCACAGCTGACACTCCCTGGCCTCGCTGCCACTGCTGTAGAATTAATAACTCAGGTAATTTCAGCCCTTTCCTAATGAACACACACCAAAAAAAAATATCAAATCCAATTATGGGCAATAATCTTTCAGGACAAGGACTTGGGGCCTCATTACCCACCCAATCCATCTGGTTTTTTTCGGGTTGCTGAGGTTTGCAACGTCCCTTTGAGCTAAAACAGCTGAAAAGTGAGGCCAATACAAACCACTTAAACTCCATTTTCCATTTAAGTTCCAGTTAAGAACCAAAAGCACTGTGGACAGCAGAGATAGTCAGCATCATCAGTTCTTATCATTTGTGATCTCTTGGGTAATTCCAAAGGTTTAAAGTTGTTTTTAAAGGGGTTTTATGGAGTTTTATCATATTAAATATCTGTGTATGTGTTATAGAGAATTTTACACGGTGAAATCCAGGCCTGTGCCCTGATCCATGGAATGAAAATGATCCATTTCCAACCACCCAGCAGTCAAACCTCGCTCTCAACCTCTCCCTGGAGCCTCACAGGCCAGGAGCTGCTGTGTCCTTATGGACATCTGCTCCAGGCAGAGCTTCCCATGGGTTTTTTTCACGGATCTGGTTTAAAAACTTCCAACCTAGGGATGAAACTTCCCAGTCCAATGCTGTGAAATTGGGTCTTTGGGCACTGCCTGAACAAAGGCTGCTTGCTCTGGCTGAAGGCCACTGAAGAGAAGAATTTGGGCATTTCAAAGCTCTTTTTTTTTTACATTTGGTACTTCAGAGGAGCCTGACAAACTCCGGGAAGTTGGGAAAGCTTCGACTCAGCATCCAGGGGATGTGAGAACAACCCCTGAGCTCAGGCAGGTTCTCCCTCACTCTGTGCCAGGTACAGAAGGAAATATTCATCACTTCCCGTCGTTTTTTGTCACCCCTTTTTGTTCTGTGTAGCTGCATTTATGCAAACTGTGCAGTGAGGGATGTTGATATTTGTATTTACATGACTGTTATTAGAGAAGGAGCTGCCAGCCTGACACTGCATTTACTGTGGAAGCCATCTCCCACTTTCTAATGCAGACTTTGCCTTTTTTTTTTTCCCCATTTTCTTTTCATCCTGGCTGAGGATGTGTCCTACTTTCTTGTTTAGAAGATGATCTGCTTGCATTATGCATTCTAAATATAGGTTTTTATATTTTTTCTTTTTTTTTTTTTTTTTTAACGCGGGTTGTTGTGGGCGCACAAAAAAATGANGAATTCAGAGTTCCTCTCCTGCCCCCAGGGGGCTGTGCTGGGAAAACTGGAATCCAAGGTAGGGCTAAAACACGAAGCTTCTGATGTGTTCCAGCACAATTTACTGCATGTTGGTTTTTTTTTTTTTTTACCTGTTTTTGTCATAATTTGGGGCTGGCAGGGCCTGTGCAGGAGGGGAAGGAGCAGAAAAACTCACATGGACCAAGTGTCCACTCAAAATCCCCTTCCAAAACAGCCACACTCATCACAACCTCAGTTCAGACAGAACAGGGAAGGAGGGATTGAGGGAATCCAGAGAGGGATTGAGGGATTCCATGGAGGGATTGAGGGAATCCAGGCAGGGATTGAGGGAATCCAGGCAGGGATTGAGGGAATCCAGGCAGGGA
>VZRV01004050.1:0-24927 GCA_013398115.1 Falcunculus frontatus | reverse complement strand
ATTGAGGGAATGCAGGGAGGGAGTGAGGGAATCCATGGAGGGATTGAGGGAATCCAGGCAGGGATTGAGGGAATCCAGGCAGGGATTGAGGGAATCCAGGCAGGGATTGAGGGAATCCAGGCAGGGAGGGATTGGGGGATTCCATGGAGGGATTGAGGGAATCCTTCAGCCCAGCCCTGTGCCCGTCCTGCTCTCCCAAAGGTGGGAATTTCACCCCTTCTGCTCCTCTCCTGCTTCATCAGCCCTGACTGCACCAAGCACCCACCTCTGGCCCTCCCTGGAGGAGGTTTCAGCAAAATTCCTCATTATTTCCACTACTGACAGACAAAGGGAGAACAGGGAATGGCCAGCCTGGGTATTTTGGGAGCAGAGCCTGAAGGTGACTCTCGATATCCTGATGGAATTAAATGATTGTTTTATTTGAGAAAGAAAGGGAAGATGGCAAAGCACACAAACACCACAGAATGAAGCACTCGCACCAGGGAGCTCCAGAGAACACAAACCACCTCTTTTTAAAGGAAGAACTCTCCACAACCTCCCACCCCAGGGAGGAAGGAGCAGCTTACTGGGCACTCTCTGCCTCCAAAATCCAGGAATTTTCCAGCTCCATCACCCTAAGGACTCTCAAACATCACGGGCAGAGTTAAAGGGAGCAGCTAAAGGGAATTACCAATAATCTAATGGAAAATTCCCATTTAATTTGAGGAGATTGGCTACTTTTCACTCAAATCTTTGCTTTTGGGGTTCTTCCTGTTTAACATTCCAGAGCCAGATCCCTCTGTGGTACAACACCAGTGGTTTCAATGGATTTTCAGCAGGGACAGGGATGCAAATATTCCCTTTTCACCTCCCCCCTGTAATTTCTCCTCCATCAGGTGCAGCCCTGCTCAGCAGCCACGATGTGGGGATTGTTCCAGCCCTGTCCTTGTGACATTTCATTAAGCTGCTCTTTTAAAGCTTATCATTAGAGGGACTGGAGCCTTGGTGGAAGAACTTAATTGCATCCTATGTTCCCTGCCTGAAGATGCATTGCAGAAGTCAGTTTGCATTTTGATTTTTCTTTTGGTTTTTTTTTTTTTCAAGGTCTTTGTGTCGCACAGAATTTTAAATTCCTCCATCTGCTCCGCTCCCTCCTCACCTGGGGCTGGCAGAACCCCTGCTATTAGAACTGTCAATATCCCTGTTCTTTCCCAGCTCCTAAACTCTAAGAGGAATGGAGATTACAGCCACTGGAGTTTATCTGGGAAAGACAAGGCACAGGTGGAAAAGGGATAAAAATCCATAAAAATAAAACCATATAGAGAATGTTTCTCTTTGCTGCGAGAAAAACCTGTTGTCCTTTCCTTTAAAATACCCCAAAAATGGAAATACCCCAAAGATGGAAAACTCCCAACAGTTCTTTACCCAACCCAGGTGGAAAAAATTCCAGCTTAAATAGCACCGAACCAAAAAAGGGTCACGACTCGTGGCAGGACAGCCTGACCTGTGTGTCCCCTGCAGGCTGGGCACCAAACCCTCCCTGTCCTGCCCTGGAGGAGCCCCTGCACCTCTTCCTTTCATCGTGCTGTGATTTAAAAACCTCTCTCTGTAGCAGGCGCTTGGGAAGGCTCCGCAGAGCTGTTCCTCCAGAAGGTGAACTGGCGCCCCGGGCTATCGTGGAATTAGAAAAGCAAAGGGCAAAGCAAAAAGAGTTATTTTGTGCAGAAAAAGCTGCTGGCGCTCACGGGCAGCGCCCTGAGTGAGAGGGAACTCATCAGGGTGATCAGCCCTGGGCTGGTGGGGCTGGGTCTGCTCCTGACACAGGACAGAGCCTGCAGAGGTCATTCCATGGCTCAGCAGCACCAGGAGCGGCCCCTCACCCACCTGGGCCTTTTCCCGTGTTCATGACCCCTGTGAGCTCCACTCTGTGCACCCTGGAAGGACAAACTGCACCACAACAGGCTGGAACTAAACCTCGACTCGTCCGGCCATGAACTGACACAGAGAACCCCAAAATATTCCAGTGCCGAGTGGGTTCAGGGCTGCTGGACAAAAATCCATCACAGAGGAGAAGGAAATGAGCAGCCCCGTGGAGGTTTTTTTGCTCAGAAACGCAGATTTGTGGCTTTGTGCAGCTGCCTGGGCAGAATCAAACCTTTCAAAGGCTCCTTTGTGCTCGGGCTCTGGGGTGGCCGTGCAGGAGAGGGGGATCCCTCTGGATCCCTCTGGAAGGGGAGCAAAGGGAGGAGCAGGGAGGGTGTGAGAGCTCTGGGCTCTGCTCTTCTCTCCAGCACTGCAAGAGTGGGAACTCGCTGCTTTGCTGACTCAATTCTGCTCTAAATAAAATTGCGAGGCTGTTTGGAAATAACAGAAACAAAATGTTCCCGCGCCTCGCTTCCCCTCTCCCATCCATCCGGCTCCAAGCGTGTGTGAGGAGTTTCCAACCCCCAGCCCAGAGAACTGAGCTCCAAATGCTCCTCGGAGCAGTTCTGTGGGGTTTGATGTTTACCTTGGGCACTCTTTCAACTTTATGCAAGTTTAATTAATCCTTGATTATCTGCAGTCAGGGACAAGCCAAGGAGCAGAATTCCTGCTTCCAGCCAGGACTGTGAGCAGAGAGCAGGGGGCTCACTTTAAAATTCACTTTAAAATTACCTGAACAGCCTCCAGCTTGACCCTTCTGAGAGGTAAAAGCCAACTGGAAAACTATGAAAGTTTTATTTATCACCCCAAAAATTTCTCTGTTTCACCTCAGCCAGTGAGGTTTTCCTCTTCACTGCACTGGTTAAGGTTCACAGGAGATTTCCTGGCTTTAAGTCATGGAAAAACCACTGTTGAGAGGCTGGAGTGAGGCTCCTCCCAGCCCAGCAATAAACAAAAATATTTATTGGAAAGCAAAGAGAACGCGGGACCCGGGGGAATTCTCCGTGGGCAGGACAGATAATCAGGCTCAGGCTGCTCAGAAGAATTACTTGTGCAATCTCACTTGAGTGGCTTTCTAAGGAAAATTAAAAGAGAAAAACTGTAAATACATGGAGAGGAGAAAGAATATGAAATCAGGCTGCTGCTGCTGTGTTTCTCTCTGCCAGTGACTTCAAGTACAACCTGGAGGGTTCTGTTCCTCGCTGGGATTCAGAGGCTCAGTTCATAAACTGAACCTGCCCCAGTTATCATAATGTGACTTATTGAGCTCATTCCTGCCATCATTTGCTCTGTTCTCTTTTTTTTTTCCCTGTGTATATTTGGATTTCAGGGCACAATTTGTACCAGTGGCCAATGTGGGGTGAACAATAGTTCACACGCAGAAAGATAAGAGGATTAATAGAGCACAAAATAACAGCATTCACTGTTATCTAAAGGTCAAGGAGAACTATAAATTGCATTCACTTGGGGAAAAGGACAAGCACTTTAAAATAAAAAGGCAAATCCTTAAAATGCAGAGCAAAGTTTGCTTCAGCGAGGCTGATTTTTATAATAATGCAATGTTCATAATTATGTCAGATTATTATGGTCTATTACAGTCCAATTGTGAAATAACTCCAGATTTTCCCTGTTCAGTGAAGCTGGGTCGAGCGTGAGTTCCCAGTCTCTGACTGCACTTCTGAACGAAACCCACCAGGCTGGAACTGCCAGCTGGGATTTACTGGGATCAGGCAGGAAGGATTTCCCTCACATGGACGACATGGATTTCATCTCCACTTCCCCAGAAAAAAATCTGCATTTCCAAAGCGTCTGAATTCTTTTAAAATAACCCGTTAGGGTGTTTTCCATCAAAAAGGGCTGAAAATCCCCCAAATAAATTCAAGTGAAACCATAAAAGATTGATCAGGCATTGCTGTTTCAGGATAAACACCACCTTGCCTGAAGTCTTCATTCCTGTTCGTTTTCTGACTGAGTTCTGGATTGGTTATTCCATATTTTCCTCTCCCAGCCCACGGCTTTGGCTGTTCCCAGGGCACCAGGAAAGCCCCAAAGTGCAGCAGGGACAGAGCCCAGAGGTTCCTGAGCACCTCCCGCAGCCCCTTTGAACCTCCACCCCTGGGCGAATCCTTCATTCCCTGCTGTTCCAGCTGGGAAAAGCTCCCTGGCTCTAAAAATGGGGAATAATGGATTTCAGACAGCCCTGCACCATCCTGGCAGACCCATTTCCAGCCCCAGCTCGTTTTCCTGTGGATGAAGCGAGGCTGGAAGGAATTCTGCCGGTGGGAACGACACCGAACGTCCCTGGAAGCGGATCCCACACACAAACAATTCCTGACCACCCCTCAGTCACCTTCTCCTGTTGGCATGGAGCAGGAAGAAGCCAGTGGGGCTTTTCCCACTGCCCGTTGCCAAAGGTCCCACCAGGTAATGGAAGTGGAGCCCGGGGAGGGGGAGTTCAGAGCTGGTATTTCCCAGGAAGGCAGCAGGTGCTGGGATTTGTCACCCTCCATCAGGAGGCTGATCCATCACAGCCCTGCTGGCCCCTGGCTGTGGTCCCTCCCTGCTGGGCCCCTGCCAGCCCCAATAATTCCACTTTTCCAGGCAGGATGTCTCCTCCCTCGCAGCCTTAATCAGATTATTATTCTCTCATTGCTCACTCCCTGGCCCGCACTGCTGAATGTAATTCATCCAGAGGTGAGAGAGGCACATCTAAGACAGAAATCTGCAGCTCCTGAGTCCAGCTGGTGCTTTAACATTCAGGGGAGATAATAAAAAACTTTTTAAAGGCTACATTTTCTTTTCTTCTTCTAAAATTTTATCTTTGGCTTCTCAACAATTGCTCCATGTGCCAACTGTTTTTCCATCAATCAGTGCATGATTTCTGCATTAAATAAATCCCCCTGCAAACCAGGAGCAGATGCTGCAGCTGATGCCAGGGAGAAAACAGGAGGGAATTCCTGATAAATCACAAACGGAGCTGCTTTGGTCAGCTTCAAACACCCGGTGAAAAATCACAGGCTGTGCAAACAACCCTCAGCAGGTCTTTGCAGACTCCTTCATTTTCTCAATAAAAGCATCCAGGGATGCCAGGACACCCCGATGTTTAAGGATGCATCAACTCAGGATATTTCCATGGTTCCATCATCTGGAGACTTTAAATATCAATTCACCCCTGAAGGGTTCAATTCACCCATGAGGGGCTGGACAAGCACCTCAAGTTTCTGCCTGTAGGAGTTAAACTGGCACTGAATTAGGTCTGAGGCTCCTGACCCAAACCCTCAGTTACTTTTCAGACTGAGCCCTAAAAGCAGATTTCCTGTTAATGATTATTTAATTATCTGTCACAGCAGCAGTGGCAGAGCCGGGCTGACCATGCCAGGACAGCAGGGAGGAGCTGGCCCCTGCCTCCTCAGGTAGCACTTTGCTAAAACAGCTGTTTCTGAGCAACCCAAACCCCCGAGAATCACAGCTCCCTTCACAAAAAACAAAGCCATTAGCTCAGATTCAGAGCACTTTTTCCCAGCGTGGAATATTCCCACTGATGGGACTCCAGGGCTGCTCTGGCTCTCCCCGTCCCCACAGCGTGGGAGGGATGCTCCAAACATCATCCCTGGCATTCATCAGTGAGATCAACGAGCACTTCAGAGCATCTGCTGCTCCTCGGGGGGCTCAGAGAGAGAGGAGAGCCTTGTTCAGACCCCTCACTCCAACAGATGGAGCAGAAATGGCCCCGGGCTTCCCCCCTTCCAGCCAGGAGCGTGGAGGCCTCAGTGCTGTCAGCAAAGTGGGGCCACAGCCAAAGCCAGTGGAGTGAAGGCTGCAGGGGGCTTTGGAAAAACCTTTCCAGCCACTGCTCCGCTTCCTGATGGCATCCTTTGAAAATAAACGCCCACAGGGAAGGGCAAGCACTGTGTGGAGGAGCAGCAGCAGTGACACCCTGCTGGCAGCTGCACAGCCCGTGCCACCGCCTCCAAAATGTGTGACAGCGGCGCCACGAGGGGCTTCGCTCAGAATTCCTCCTGTGGCTTTTCCTCCCCGCAGTTCAGAAAACTCTTTGGAAGGCTGGAAATGAAATTTCCTTCTTCTTCCAGGCTGGGGAACTCGGCTGAAGTTGTGGCTCCGCTGTGGGGAAGATCAGCTCCTCTGCTTGTCCCCACGGCTCTGAACCCTCAGGTTGCTTTGTCACAGGGGAAATGTCACCCTGCAGCCTCCAGAGAGTGACATTAAAGCTTTGGTACCAGGGAGAGCAGGAACAGCAGAGGCTGAAGTTCAGTGTCTCCTCTCTGAGTCACTGCCGTGAATGAAAGGGAAGGTGGCATTCCAGAGCAATCAGATCCATGGATTCCGCTTTATTTCCATGCTCAAAGCTCCCTCCCACGTTGTTTGGATTCTTTCCATGTGCTTCTGATCCCACTGCACAAACTGCACCAGGTAAAGGCACCAAACCCTGGGGCTGCTCAGTTCCTCCCCTCAGCACAGGAATAACAAAGTTCCTCCTGCTCTGACATGGCCACACAAAGCCAAGGGACACTCATCCCTCTCCTAATCCCACTGGAGGTCACCCTCTCTGGAGCAGAAGCACAGCAAGAGCCTCTTGTGATGGAAGGAAATCCGGCACATCCTCAGATCCACCACCCTGTCCCTGTCCCAGCCTTCACTGAGAGGAGTAACAAATCCTGCTGCTGCTTGTTCCAGCTCTGTTTGCTGACAGACAACTTCTCCTGCACGTGGGAAGGTGGGAAACACCTTTCCTGCCAAAACAGCCCCCAGCTCGCCTCGAGGGAAGCCCCTGGATGGAAAAAGCTCAGGTTCCATGAGGAATTACAGGGACAGAGGATGGCTGGAGCCTGAGACCTGTGCAGAGCTCAAGGAAATGCCAGCCCTGCTTTGGTGGAGGGGATAATGGCCCTGACAAGAAGCGTGAGTTCCATCGGAGAGCCCCAGTAACGAGGCCGTAATTCACTGGCCAGGACTGCCATATTCACAAAATGCATTTGTGAGAAGCTGCATCGGGCCAAGGGCTTAATAAATTCAATGAAGTCCCCACTAAATGCATTAGTGCTGCCCGGGTATGATCTTGATAGATCGTGGAAGTTGCCCTCGAGCAATTAGCGCTGGGCCAATTGCTCGGATTCAATTGGAACAAAGCGCCGGCGCTCGGTAATTTGGTTTGCTCTAATGAGAGAAAGAATTCCTGAGGAGGATATAGGCAATAAAAGCCGGAAAACACAATTTACAATGCAGTGACAAAAGTAAACAGACTTTCAACAAGGCACTCGGGGTCATCCCTTGAGTTCTGCGGTGCAGAGGCCTCACAACAAGGGCGCAGTGGGGTGGTGAGAGCGGGACTGAGCTGTGTCCCTGCCAGCACAGGGCTCTCCTCCTGCCCCCTGCAACTGCACCTATCCCTTCCCAAGCTTTTTACCTCCAGGAAATAGTGAATTGGGATGAAGATGGATCTCTAGGACCAACTGGGTTCTGTGGAGGACTCACAAAGAGCTAAGGCTGAGGCGGAGAAGCCACTGGAGGCTGTGTGGTCCCATCCCCGAGCGGTGCCAGCAGTTTTAGCCAGTTTTAGCCCAGCTAAAACTTCATCTCTGCCACAAAAACAGAGGCAAGAAGAAAAATAATCCCCTTGATTCAGTGCAGGCCTCACTTTGCTTTGTCTGTAGTGAAACAGCCCAGGCCAGGACGGCTCCAGAGCAGTGACAGCTCCTGGACCCGCACGAGGAGCCCGAGCTGGGGCTGCTGGAGCCAAGGGACACTGCAGCCAAGGGAAGGACACCCCAGTGAGCACAACCCCCTGCTTCTGCTCAGCACAAATAATTGAATTATGCACCCGATTAGATCAGAAAATAGAAAAATCCTTGGCTGAGCAGCGCTCCCCGCTCAGCACCTGAACCCGGGCCCGGCGCTCACCTCACTCCAGCTGCATCCAGCAATTAGTTCCAGCAAAACTCTATTTGCTTATAGAACTAATTAGAGATCAAGAAAGTGGCTCACTTTTGATAATTACATGGTTGTGTCCCATCTATCAGCCACTGTTAAATTGTTGTTATATTAATGTAAAGCTCATAATCACGGCTGTTGGAAATTGAATAAATGTTCCTGCCAATTCTCTAATGCAATTAATTTACATAAAAGCCTCTGGAACTAAAATTGAAATGATATACATCTTTCCAAGGGTTTCATTTAAAACAAAGCTAAATAATAGAGAAATTATAGATCTTCTCTCTTTTTTCTTCACGTTCTTGTGTTTACTAAAGTTAATGGCCAAATAATCACTGGGATGTGCCTAAACCAGAGTTACTTGGAATTGTTGTAGCAGGAGCTCATTGCCGTGTCCAGTGATTCATTACTCACAACATGAATATTTCACAGAGCCTGTTCCCAGCCCGGGGAGGTTCCAGGGGATGGTGCAGGAGCCAGAGGAAGCTCTGTTCCCTCAGCCATCGCCATGGAAATCACGCTCAGCTCTTCATTGGGGCATTTGCGTTTCCTGTCGAGCTCTGACGCTGCCGATCCCGACAGATCCGACCCAGCCCTTCCTTGAAATGAATCCCAGCCAGACCCACGTGGCACAGCCCACTCCAAGGCACCAAAACCAACACGTGTCACTTTTCTTCCCAGGAAGTGTTTCCCTACTTTCATGGACCTCAGGACAAACCTCCCAGACAACCCAAACCCTGTCGCACTTGAGCGCGAAAGAATCACGCAGACTCAAGGATAGGACCACCAGGCAGGAAAAGCCCCTGCCCTTCTTTATTCAGTCATTTTTATATGTTTCTAAAGACAACCGTGGATTGGAAGATGAGGTTACCACCTCTCCAACTCCACAGGACACTGACACAGTCTCTCCCCTTTCTCCGCCTTAGGAGAAAGGAATTCAAAACAATCCAGGAATTCAAAACAATATAGGTCGGTTAGGAAAACAAGGACTATGTTTATAGAAAAATGCATGAGAAATTCTATCACAGAAATAAAACCATCGAAACACTGCAGAACCCAGGGTGACAAAACCCCTCATTTTCAGAGCCCTGGGCCCCAGAGCAGCAAGGCCCTGGGTGTTCAGCACGAACATTTACCCCAGGGCTGGCCCGAGCTGGGACTGAACAAGTTCTCACATGGAATTCAATGTCTGTCAAGCTCTGGGAGCTGCAAGGTGAATTATGACTTCCCTCGCCAAATTAATTAATCACTGCTGATATTTCTGTAATTTCAGATTGTTCGGGAGCATTTCCTTCACCTCCCTCATTCTTGTGTCCTCCGATCTCCTTCATGCTCAGACACTGCTCTGTGTGAACAGATAATAAATTTGTGCTTTTGTAAAGATCAAAACGTGAGCCTGGATCTGCTCAGAGTGAGCTCTCCATGAATTTATGCACCACCTACACTGCTGCTACTTCCCTTTCTGAATCAGAGAAAGGCCCCACTGTCTACAGCCCTCTTTAAATGCATTTCATCGCCAGCTTTGTGAAATCATTAAGAATTTCTGCCGTTCAATAGAGCAGAGAAGAGTGGGAGACGTTGCAGGGGCTGGATCTCCTGCCCAATGAGGAGTCTGTGGGATTATTCTGGTGTGAGAGTGCCTCGAATGAATCCAGATTTTTAATTTAAAAGGTTTTTCCTCAAATCCTCCCCGAACTATCCATAGGATATCTTTGTGTCTAGCCCCAGTTCTTCTGCACTCAGGAGCTGTTGGAGGACGGGGCAGGGGTGCAGAGCTGGATTTTGCACACAATCCATGTACAAACAACCCTCTGGAGTAACTCTTGCCCTCCAGCTCCTCCCAGACCAATCCATCCTCGTGTCAGGGGGTGACAGAGAGGAGGCTGAACTGATGGCTGTGGCCCTGGGTGCCACCCAGGAACGATGTGTCCCCTGTGTCTGCAGCCAGGTCCCCAGCCCTCCCAGACACAACCAGAGCATGACCTGGAGCACTGGGAATCCTTTAATTCCTGTCCTTGGCCCCCAGGGCAGCCCCAGGCACCACACACCCCAGGAGTGCTGCCACTCTCTGATCAGTGCTGAGACCTCACGGGATTCATCAGGAGATCCTCCCTCACCACTGCTTTGTCCTGGCTGGATTTATGCAGCATTTTTGGTCTGTGTGTCGGTATTTTCAGTGCTGGGGGTGTTCCCACGCCTGCAGTGCCAGCAGCTCCTTCCCCCATGAGAGGACGGGGAAAAATCTCTAAAATCAGCAGGAGAGGGACTGGATGAACATCAGTGCCAAGCCTGGCCAGGAATCCTCCCTGGGATGGTGCTGCTTGTCCCACCTTTTCCCCACTCCTGCTGCACTCAATTCCTTCCCCTCTGGACTCCATCCCCAGCCCCTCTCAGCTTTTAGGACTCTGGCTGACATTTATATCTCTTTTTTCACGGCCTGGCACAGTTGTTCAAGGAGAGGAGTTGACTCAAGAGATAGAAGGCAAATAGATGTGAGTTTAACTTCCCTGAATTTCCCTGTATTTATGACCTCACCGTTCAGCACGGGAACGGGCAGCAGGTGATTTATGGGGTCGTGCTCATGCACAGAAGTTTGTGCTAATGCCATAAAAAGCTCGGAGGGCCGGCAGTTCGAATAAAACGGGAATTAGCAATGGAGCAGGATAGAGAGGGGAGGGAGGAGAGAAGAGAGTCATTAAATCAATAACACCAAGGTCTGCCCAAGATGGGCTCCAGTCAATAATGCCATAAAGTTTTATCCTGGCTGGAACGTGGGAAACGTTCTCACCTTGGCAGAGCCCTGAGGGTGTGGGGCATTCCCAGGACAGGAGGAGGGTGAGCTCAGGGGAGGTGCCAGGGGGGGATTTGATATTTGGGAGAATTTCATCTCCCCAAAAACAACCCCAGCATTGGGCTGGGCACTAAATTTGGAAAGGGAAAATGGATGTTCAGGGTTTTGGTCGCACTCCCTGCAAGCGGTGTCCCAAATCCTACAGTTCTGCATTAAATACAGTAAATAATTGGCACTTTGGGGTGGCACTTCAGGCTCCTGCCCGCCCTGTTCAGGTAAATCAGCATCCAACCCTCTCCTCCCAGTCCTGCCCTTGCCAGAGCTCTGGATTCTGGGATGAGCTTTGGGATGGCAGCCCAGGATCACCCACAGCACCCAGAGCTGATGAGCTGCAGCGACTCCTTGAGAGAACAAATCAAACCCATCTCCACACCCCTTCCTCTGGGCTCCCTGCTCCTTCATTTGGGGGGGGATTTATAATTTTACCTGGTGAGAGCTCCAAGACAGCTCAGTTAAACTGAGGTTGGAAAAAAAAGTGTCTGCAGCTCCAAATTCTCGGCTAATCTGAATGATTTGGGGCTGAACAAATCAAATGAGAAAAAATTTCCAAACAACTTTTGAGTAACTTAAACCTCCTTGACTTTCTGGATCTGCACCTCAGAATTTGGCCTTAAAGACAAACAAGAATTTAATAATAAAAGCCAGATAAGAATTTAATACCCACCAATAACTAAAATAATCCCTAATTTCAATTCTATTTCAGGTCCCAAGGTGTTAAAAGTAGGATTAGCAATGATTTTAACCCGATATTATTGCTATTGTTTCCCTCCAAACAGCAAAACATGGAGGGAGAAAGAGCTTGCCATGTCTTATTTTTATACAGCCCAGAAAAGGAGAGCACAGCCAATAAACTGAGGGTGTCCTACACGAGCTCCAATATTGTATAAATCATGAATAATGCATCAGGCAGAAATGAGAAACTGCAATAGAATCAAACCTATATGGAAATAAATAAAACATAACAGCAGCAATGCAATCGTGTCGGCCGTGGTGATAAAAATGTGTTTGTGTTTGTGCGAGGGGAGGGAGGAAACTTCTCCGGTAAATGATTGTGAGGGCATTAATAATAATAATAATGATAACAAAACCAACATGGCAAGGCAAGAAGAGGGTAATTAGCAAATGAACACCCAGCTCAGGGAGGCTGCAGGGTGGGGGGAGCCAGACAAGAGATGGAAAAGGGGTGGGGAGGGGATTTTGGGGAGGAATGGGAATACAGGGCTGGGTCTGGACCTTTGGGAAGGATCTCTAATGGGATCTTTGAGAAGGATCTCTAATGGGATAGCTCTGTCTGAGGAAATGGAAGGAAATCAGGAATTGGGTGCAATCCCAGTTCTAATCTCGGGTTCCAGGGGTTAAATCCCAGCTTCACCTTCCCCAGAGGGTTGTTGGCACAGCCAGGGGCTTCCTGGCCTCTTCCTGCTCCTCTGCAGGGCAAAGCTCAGAGAGAAGAGTTTAAAAGGAAGGAGGTGGTTCCATGTTTTGCCGTCCCACTGGAATCTGCTCCCTTCTCCCATCTCCAGGAGCTGCTCAAACCCTTTATTCCCCTTTCCTGGAGCAGAGCTCCACACAAAAGCAGCTCTGGGGGTTTGGATCACCAGCCAAGCCCAGCAGAGCCGAGCTCTCCTCAGCTTTAATGGGATCCAAAGGAAACACTCAAGGACAAAGCCTCCACTCCCCTCCTGTAATGATCCCTGTGTTTCCAAGGAAATCTCTTCCCCCTAAGATTACCAGGAACATTTAATGCAAATTGGATGCATCCCTCTTTTCTTTAAGACTCAAAATAATCTATGCATATCTTTCTATTACTTCTCAGAGCCATTAGCCGGGATGAGTTCATATTTTTATTCCCTTTGCACACTGAAAGCTTCTCTTTCCTTTGGGGTGGCAGCTTTTATTATTGAAGTCAGCAAAACCTGAGCAATCCCATTACCTGCTCCCTCTGCTCCCTCTCTTCCAACCAGCCGTGATTTATGAGCCAAAATCAAGGTTTGGATGGCTCAGAGCGGTTTCCGTTTTCAAACAAAGTCCAAAATACCCGATCAGAATAGCTCTGATTATTAAAGCCATGACAATTAACGGATGGAAGCCGTTCCCCAAATCTGCTGTTCTGTTTTCTTTAAGGTTTCAGCTCATCAAAGAGGAGATTTGGCTCCTCACAAAGCAGTTAAGGGATGGCTTGATAACACTCCTGAAACGGCTCAGAAATGTGATAGCAGCTGAAAAAGCCACCAGGAGCAGGGAGAACTGAATAGTGAAGTTAGATAAAATCAGATCAAAAATAGAACTTGTCTCCTTTTTTTTAGTCTTTTTTTTGGTTGTTTTTTTTTTTAATGGAGATATTTAATCCTTAGCACATTGTGACTTTACTACTTGGGAAAGGTGAGCACAGGTACTTTATATAGGAGATATTTGAGCCCAGATACTTTCTGTAAGATAAATATCCACAGAATATTCTGAGTTAGAAGGGACACACAAGGATCATCGAGTCCAACTCTTAAGCAAATGGCCCATATTAAACACATATATTATAAATATAGTTATATACAGATATATTTCAGGAAGTCTTGTAGATTTTTAGTTACTTCTGGCTCTAAAATCCCTGCAATTCTGGTCTTGTTTCTCCCACCACAGCAAAAATAACCCCAGAACTGAGGATTGCAAAGGATGGGGAGTTTGCTCTACTCAAGGCCACAGTGATGGACAATTAGAACTAAAGCTGATGTTTCCCTTCCCTCAAGCAGCTCCGGGGGCATTGAGAGGAGCTGAATTCCCATGTCCCAGCCCCAGGATGCTGCTCCAGGATCTCCCAGGGCAGGAGAAATCCCACCCCAGGCAGCTCCTGCTGCTCTCTGTTCCATGATGGGATGCGAGTTGTGACTTCTCACATCTACTGAAATGAAACCCTCCTGGCCCTCTGTGAGCTGTTCCCAGGGCTCAGACCCCGGCAATTCCCAGTGTTTGTGACCTTGATTACACCAACCCCAGCAATTCCCAGCGTTTGTGACCTTTATTACGCTGCATTTTTGCCTCACTGCTCCTCAGGCCCAACAGGAGCCATCAGCGGGGCCTCCATGGAGCAGCGGCCATTATTCATAACTGGGTGTAAAAGAGCTTCATCTGGACAAAAACGGCTCTTAAAAACGTCATTTTATGCTAACTTAGGAAAGCAGAGAGAAACAAGCTCGTCTCGAAGGCCAATATTAATTTCAGTGATGCTGCTGAACTGTGCAGGGATAAACAAGGCCGGGCTCTGGCCAAGCACTGAAGAGGAGCTGCTCGTTCAGCCAGGGCGGCCCTAAAAATCCTCCAGGGACTCTGGGTTTGCTCCTCACTTGAAATCTGGAACCTGAGGTGCAGCTTCCAAGTCCCCGAAACTGCAATCCGTGCCTGGGTGCAGTGGGCTGGAAGTGATCATTAATTAAAACCTGCTGGAAGCTCGTTAGAAATGGTGTTCACTGTGCCAAGTCCTTTATGGCCCAAATCTAGGGATGGATTTCAGACACCTGGGGCTGTTCTTCTCCAGGCTCTTTGGACAGAGATCCCTCATTCCAAGCACCCCCAGACCCTGATAATGGGGGGTTCTGAACCTCACAGTTCTGGGAGCCCAGAATGTTCTTGGAAAGCCCAGAATGTTCTGGAAACAACAACATTTTCAGTCAAATAAATGTCAAACCTGAGATATTTCAATGTTTCGATATTTCAGTGTTCCAGCCACAGGATTTTAACTTCATGGACACCTTGAGAGGCAGAAAATTGAAATTCAAAATGATTTTTGCTCAAGGCCAGGGGACTGCAAACAAGTGGTTCGAGTTTTTTCTCCTGGAATCCTTTGGAATTGCCTCTGGATCAGCCACAGCAGGAATTTCAGTGTGGAGTTGCCAATTTCCACTGGGATGCAGACCCTGCCAGGGCACCTGCACCCCCAGGAATCCCTAAATCAAACAATGGGATTTATTTTGAAGTGCATTAAAAGCCCCAAAACACCAAACAGTAGCAAAACTGAGGATTCCTACAAATATCCCAGCTTTCCCACCAGAACCAAGTGCTCCCCTACAAACTGGCAGTGCCCAGGGCACCCAGGAGTTTCCCTGCTATTCCCTGGATCTCAGCCTTGCACTTAGGATGGAGAAAAAAATACATCAATTTAACTTAAAACAGTCTGAGTAAACTCAGACAAAGTGGAGTGTCCTTAAAAGAAAATTTATCTGGGAAATGAATCAGATAACGCGGTGAGAAATCTGCACTGAACTCCAGAGAGCTTAAACAGCCTCACTCCGTGGCCTCCTTAACTGGGTTCAACATCTCCGGGGATTGAGAAAGGAAACTCCGGAGAACAACCATGAGGACCCCAAAAACTTCACCAGGAAGCCTCGGGCTGATGAGCAAGGAGGGCTGAGCAGGGTTTCTCTCACTATTCCCCATTTTATCACCCTGGTGGGGATTTTGGAGCAGGCCGATATTGTTGGGAAACACACTGGTTTAAAAAAATGTTTGTAACTGTAGCCGGGTTTGTTCACCTTTGCCCCGGGGGAAGGGAACTGAAGCTTCTTCCCAAGGCATTGTTTCTCCAGGTGAGGTCCCATGGGTTTGTGTCCTAGGTTAAAAATAGATGTATTTAAGTATTCTGTTACCACCAGCTGTGGGCCGTTAGCTGTTATCACCTGCTAACGACCCACCCCTGATAACAGACGATGGGCCATCAAGAAACCACCCAATGGCTCATGGACTCATCCCATCCTATTGTGAAATGCTCCACCCAGGAGGGGGGAGCCGGGCATTCCCACCTGGATATAAGCTGCCCTTAGACCTGCCCAACCTTAGCCCTGTCTACTGTGTGACCAGAGGACAAGAGCCACCACGGACTTTCAGCTGGAGACCGGACCTTCCGTCGGATCATCGCTTCAACTGGATCACTTCAGTTGGACTGCTGCNACCCCAGAGTCTGCCTCTGGCAGAGCTGGAGACATCTCCTCCAGAAAAGACTGATAAGAAAATCAAGGAACGAAAATCTAATCAACATCAGAAGCGAAGAAGAAATCCGGATCCAACAGGAGACCAAATACTAAGAACCGCACAACTTGAGACCGATGACCCAATTCGTTTCTATGAGTTTTGACTGTATCAAAGATCTGAAAAATCTGATGAACGCCGTGTATCATGGAATGATTCTCTCTGCACACCCGGGCTATGTGTGGATGGGATGATTTCTGTGCTACATCCTGGCCAGAAAATAAAGCAGTGCCTTGGCTCTCTGACATTAAAAATGTTGTTGGAGGGATTTTGTTTTTCCCGCAGTTTTGGTGAAAACACTTCAGAGGCAGAGACAGCCCCGGCTCGGGGCAGGGCAGGGGTGGGATCAGCAGTTCAGGGTCCGTGTGAGCTCCCCCAGCACCACACACCCACGGATGCTGTTCCTGCACTCCCAAACGCTTCCAGGCTTCCAGAGGAGCCTCTGAAAGATGGATACACGCTGGATTATTGCTCAGAGCAGCTGCAGTGAGCAGCAAAGGCTCCTTAACAGCTGTTTATTCCCTTCTCGCCCAGCTCCACCCCAGGGGGGGCTGCATCTCCTATTTTCTCCTCCTCCTCGGAGCTGATCCCGACAAAACAACCCGAAGATTGCAATTTCAGAACCTCGTTCTTTGAACTTTTCTAATCTCTGCAGCAGCGATTTAACAGAGGTTTCCGTGTTTGCTGCTATTGTTTGTTGGGGTTTTTTTTTATACCAGGTCATTCAGAACTTTCATTTGATTGCTCGAGGAAACCAAACTGTTGCTGCTCAATCTCCTGGAAACGTTCCCCGCGGTGCAGCCACTCCGAGCTGTCAGGGCTGGGGTGGAGGGCTGATAAAATCAATCTGTTCAAATCACCCTTACAGCTTCTCCTTTCCCCCCCCTTTTAAATAACAACGCCTGTTTGTTATCCAGCAGCCTCAACAAAAGGAGAAATCCCACGTGGGCTGTGCCATCCCTTGGATAACGCTGTCCAGATTCCTCCGGGGAATATTTGCCTTTAAAGACTGGAAGTTCCACTCGAGGTGTTCCAGTGGGGAGGGTACTGCAAAGGGAGCTCACAAACAGCGACATTTTTTATTTATTTGTTTTATTTCCCCCTTCTTCTGTCCTACTCTCAAATGAAAACCAGACTTCGGACCAGACTGTTTTATACCAGATTTAAATGATACCAAACTGAAGTGTCCCCCAGAATGCCCGAGAGCAGAGAAGCAGCCCTGATTCCAGTTCAATATTCCAGTACATCCCTAATTATCTGATACCATCTGATACAGCCTGAAACCCAACGTGCAGCATTCCAACCTCCTGGAGCTGCCCAAGGAGCAGCCAGGGAGCAGATCAAACCTTTACCCATCCCGGATGAAAGGAAATAACTGGATGATAAACTGGAAAACATGGTCCTGTACCTGGCTGTGAGGCACTTGAACTCATTTTTGCCCCCCAGAAATCCCTTCTCTGTGGGATTCAGAGAGGGACGAGCTCCAACAGCTCTGAGACGACGTGAGGAAGGTTGGATCCAGGGGATTTTTGGAGGAGAACGCCCCTTGGGTAAAGCAAGAACTGAGCTTCCATGGAAGCACAGCTGCCTCCAGCATTCCTGGGTGCAGGAGGTTCAACCCCCTCTGACCCTGAACTTGGGGTGTGAATCCAGCACCACCTCAGGACCCCACACCAAAACGCCACGGCCTATGAGGAGTCTTTTCCCCCTCACAGTCAGCCTCAGATTGGCTTAATTGTGCGAGGTGCAGCCTTAGCAATTTCCATTTGTGATTTATAGGATGAGAACCTGCTCTCCTGCTGGCAGCAGCGCTGGGTACCAGCCTCCCATCTCCCGCTCCCACTCCACTGAGGCACAGCGAGTTGGTGTTATTAAAACTGGGTTGTTTGCTCATCCTCATTCAACAAAAGGTGATTTGATACCAAGTGTTAAAATATCATTGCCGGCGTTTCTGTGTGTCCATCAAAGCCCTGGGGCTGCTCCTGAGCTGGGATCCTGCAGGAAACAGAAGGAATTCCAGCCCTGCTCTGCTTTGCCTTTAAACTGAGCTTTGCTTTTTAGTCTCGGCTTCTTTCCCTACAACCCAGGGCAGCAGGGGCTGGATCCAGAGGGGCTGGATTGTGGGATTGCTGGATCCAGAGGGGCTGGATTGTGGGATTGCTGGATCCAGAGGGGCTGGATTGTGGGATTGCTGGATCCAGAGGGGCTGGATTGTGGGATTGCTGGATCCAGAGGGGCTGGATTGTGGGATTGCTGGATCCAGAGGGGAGGGATTGCTGGATCCAGAGGGGCTGGATTGCTGGAATGCTGGATTGCTGGAATGCTGGAGTACTCGAGCACTGTCCCCAGGCTCCTCCCAGCGAGGGGAGGGTGACAGCTGTGACAAGTGACCAACTTGTGCGGGCAGGGGCAGGTCAGGCACAGCTGGGCCGTGCCAGAGCCGTGTTTGTGGGGGATTAGGAGCAGCTCAGCCCTAATCAAAAGGCACAGGAGCGAGGCACGGAGAGACAGCACCGGGGATGGGAGAGCGCGAGCTGGAGGGAAGGGAAATCAATCTGTGACATGAGATCCCTTTGATCAAACCAATCTGTCCCTGCTGCTCTTCCCTCTGGCTGTGAACTTCTCGTGCCTTTGGGGGAAAAAAAGTGGAGAGACGCAAATTGATGCTGGCACTTGGAATGGAGCAGTAGGGATGGGATGGGATCGATGGGATGGGATCAATGGGATCCATGGGATCAATGGGATCCATGGGATGGGATGGGATGGGATCAATGGGATCAATGGGATCGATGGGATGGGATGGGACGGGTTTAACCCCACACGGATTCACCCTTCTGGGCTCAATCCTGGACTCCTGGAGGCATTTTTTGGGACACTGAGGGAAAAGGACCCGCTTTAGGGGGCAGGGAGGAAGGGGTGCATGGAAGGCCGTGGGTTGATTCTCATTTCCTCCCTCTCAACATCTCAACAACTCCCAAGGAGCCCAAACCAGTCAAAACCTGCTGGTGAGCACCGGCAATTCCTTATTTTCATTCCAGAAAGATCCACAGGTCGGATTTAGGGGAAGCAAATGAAGGTTTGTCCTTCACTCTGGGAGAGCTGCACATCCCCCTCAGGTGCAGAGCCCGGCCTCCCCTGGGCTTCCAGGTGCTGTTGTTTCACAAATTAATAACGAGAGAATTGATATTTATTTACCAGAGATGCTCTTCCCTGACTCGAGGAGCCAACACCAGAGCCAAGATGAGCCTGTGAAGTGGTGCATAAAGAGAAATCTAATCTTGGCAAATTAGATAATAGAGAGCACTATTAACTATGGTTTAGATATCCTGCTTGATAATCTGCATTAAGAACGGCTTTTTAGCCTGATCCATCTGCCCCTGTTCTCACCAAAGTCCAAACAATCACAAGTGAGAGTAAATAAATAGTATGGAAACCCTGATAAGAATTTTATCGATTTCCTTTCACTCCTCTGAAGCTGGCATTGATTCCAGTATTTCCAGCTAAGGTTAATTTTTGAAGCCTTTTTGCCAAGCAGCTTCACGTTTCTCATAATTTCATTTCAGAGTGGGGGACGTTGTTTATATCAGAATATCTTATTAGCAATAAAAGGATATTCCCTATAATTGAATAACTTCTCAATTAACTCGTTGGAGAGCCAGCAAAAAACAACCAATTCCCTCTGATTCACCCTCAGCAGGAGGCCCTGGAATTCTCAGCGAGTCAATTAACATCCTTCTACCCCAGTGATAAATCAGGACATCAAATGCACGGGATTGAAATGGGCAAATATGGAAAATGAACGTGGGACTGAACGATGTGGGAGAAAGGACTGTGCAGTGAGCAATTCCAGTTTCAGTGAGCAATTCCAGTTTCAGTGAGCAATTCCAGTTTCAGTGAACAATTCCAGTTTCAATGAGCAATTCCAGTTTCAGTGAACAATTCCAGTTTCAATGAGCAATTCCAGTTTCAATGAACAATTCCAGTTTCAATGAGCAATTCCAGTTTCAGTGAACAATTCCAGTTTCAATGAGCAATTCCAGTTTCAGTGAACAATTCCAGTTTCAATGAACAATTCCAGTTTCAGTGAACAATTCCAGTTTCAATGAGCAATTCCAGTTTCAACGAGCAATTCCAGTTTCAATGAACAATTCCAGTTTCAATGAGCAATTCCGGTTTCAATGAACAATTCCAGTTTCAATTAGCAATTCCGGTTTCAATGAACAATTCCAGTTTCAATGAACAATTCCAGTTTCAATGAACAATTCCAGTTTCAGTGAATTTGTGTGGGAGGCAGAGCCACACGAAGACTGTGGATGCAAACGGAGCAAACACAGGGATTATTCCCCAAAAGTCTGGCATTAATGGGGTTTGGGCCATCCCAGGGATGCAGCAGTGAGGGAGGAACTGAAATTCCTGCTCCCTGCCTGGGGCTGGGATGATCTTTAGGGTTCCTTCCACTCTGGGATTCTGGCTCAACCCCTGCTCCTAAAAAAGGGTCAGATCTCCTCAATCCCCCTGAGCCAACCCCCCAATCCCCATTTTTCACCAAATGAAGCCCTGCCCCGGGGGCTTTGCACAGAAATTAAAGCTGTTCCAGAGCTCAGGGTGTGAGAACCCCGAGCTGCTCGTGTTTTGTTTGTCCAACCCCTCTGTGCCATCCACTTCCAAACGTTGATTATTTGAAGAAATAACGGCTCTGGCATTTAAAAAGTCAACTCCCATCAGCTGGAGCTCGAGATGTGCTGTGTAATTGGGGAATTCTAATTGCAAATGAGAATCTTTGCCTCCTCGGGAGCCAGGTCTGAGTTTGTCTAAGGTAATGAAGCAGGGGGCTGAGGATCAGCCGTGGAACAAATTGCATTAAGGGGAATCAGGCACTTGTCTGTTCTGATTTCTTCCCTCAGAAAAGCTTTGTGCCACCCAGTCCCCACGGCTCAGGGGCTCTCGTTAGCCACAGAGCTCCGGGAAGGGGGGAAAAAATCCCAGTGATTAAGGCAAAATATGACAATCAACTCCCATTCATTCAGCTCTCCAAAACCAACGACGCTTTCTCCCAGTTTTGAAGCCCCTCTGGATAAACACCAGGGAGCCAGGAGAGGGGAGGTTGTTGCTATGAAACTCCAGCATTGAAATGGATGAGGCAGAGTGACCTTTGCCTCCGGAGATGATGTGCAAGCTATTTATATGCACAGCTGTACAAATTGCCAGAGTTTAATGTTAAATTCCACGGAAAATCATCTTTGCTGTTCTGCTTTTGAGGAAAGGACGGGGTTTAAATATTTAATGGGCTCTCTGGCTGTGCAGGCACATTTGGTGTTATGTAAGTGAGCAGCAGAGAGCTCGGCCGAGGCTCTGCCTGTGAGCTCCTGGCAAGGTTTGCTTTAATGAACTGAGAGAATTCCAGCAAATCCCGAGCAGCCGGAGGTGAGGAACACCTGGGATGTGCAGCTCCAGCCCTTTCTGTCACCTGCTCCTGGCAGGACAAGCCTCAGCTCCTGAATCCCTGGGGAATTTACCTTCTCCCCCAGAACTGGTGAGAATGGGGTTTTCACTTTTAGGGAAAAGCCTCCAGAGCTCCCAGTGCTCCCAGCAGGACAATCCTCAGCTCCATTCCCTCCTCAGCTGCCAAATCCCTGGGGAATTTCCCATCCCCACAGAACTGGTGACAATGAAGGTTTCCAGTTTTAGGGAAAAGCCTTCACAATTCCCAGTGCTCCCAGTTCCTGGAGGAGCTGAGACTCTCCTCTCTTTACCCACATCAGCAAACCCAACTATTTTGCTCAGCAAACCCGACTATTTCACCACCCACCATCCACTGGAGACTTGGGCTTTGAATTGTTTCGAAATCTTCCTAAAAAATGCAACAAATGAACCAAAACCTGATGGTCCTGCAGAGCTCAGGGTGTTTTACAGCAGAGCTGAGGTTGTTCAAACCCCCCCAACATCACCCAGAAGTTCCTTTCCTCCCTTAGCTGGCAAAATTCTGTCAAAACCCTATTTAATCTCCACAATAAAAGGATACTTAACCTAAAAACCTGGTTATTGGCTTTTTAGGATGCAAGAAGTGAACACCAATGTTTATTATTCTTTTTGTTTTCATTTCTGAAAGCCCCTTTTTTCCTGCAGGAGTTTTGCCTGTAAATGAAAAGGCTACTTCTTGCTGGCAAAGTTCTGACTAAAAAAAATCAGGCAGCTGGAGTTAAAACCACAAAGCCCTGGGCACATTATGGATCTTTACGTGCTGTTGCAGCCTTCTGTAAGATTTAAAAATAGGCCAGAAATTGTCCATAATTCTTTGTGCAGGCCCTTGGAGCTGGACATTAATTTACAGCAGCTGCAAACTTGACCTGAGACAATATTTCTGAATAACAGGGAGGACGTTTAATGCTTGAACCAACAGGAACCCCTCAAAAACCCCAACGCTTGGTGATTAAATTGGTATAAATCCAGAATATTCAGACAGCCAAAGAGGGAAATAAAACACTTCAACTTGCTGTTAATTTGCATTTGCAGAGGTGCTCCAGATGTGAGACAAACAACCACAGGCACCAAGCAGATTGCTCTGGAGCAAAAGGAAGACTCCTCACCAGCGCTGAAGGGCGTGAAGTTATTTCAAAGGTTTAAACTTCACTCTTTTCTCAGGCAATGGGGGGTTTTATTGGGTTTGTGTTCTCCCAGTCCGGGCAGATGAATCAGCACTGGGAAAAGGAATTTCACTGATTCAGCAGCGCTGGATTTAATGGGCTGGTGAGGAGGGGTTGGGGATTCCTCCCAGCACCCCCAGGAACGTTTGGGGATGCAATAAACAGCTTTGGGTTATTTTGCATTATTTTGTTAATAATCAGGGGCATTCGCTGCCTGCTGCACCTCAGGCCTGCAACAGGTAACAAGAAATGGGTAAACAATAAATGCTCGGGAGATTTACGAGCAATAAACCCAAATTCCCAAAGCCACGGGCATCCTGCAGAGTCTGAACCCCAAATCTCCTCAGCACCCCTGCGCTCCCCCAGAGCCTCCTGCAGCCCCCAGAGCCTCCTGCAGCCCCAGCTCGCAGGGCAGGGAGACTTTTTTTTGCTGTATTTAGACAAATTAGAGGCACAGCCAGTCACTAATGGAATTTTCCAAACTTTTAAAGCACATTAATTAGCCCTGAGTGGCTGAGCAGTAAATTCTACAGTCCTGCAAGCGCCCCACGAGGGTTTTTCAGTGGAGTGGTTGAGGTTGCACCTCATTTTAGTAATTCTGGTCCCTCAAAAATCAGCACAAACCTTCACTTCTGCATCTCCAGAGGTTTCTGCCTCCGCTTTAAGCATTTAGTGCTGACAGGAGTTGGGGAATTGGGGTGGAAAACAGAGATCCTGGGCAAGAGCTCATTGTTATTCCTGTGTTTTTCCAGCGCCGCTCTCCATTTACCAAGGGCCCTCATTTCCCTGTCAGTGATGGTGCTCTGAGCACATTGGATTTGACTCCTCACTTCCACCTGCCAGAGATCAAACATTGAACAGCTCCGGGAAAAAAAAAAAAAATGCTGAAGTGGTTCCCAAAAGCCAAACAAAAACACCCCAGGAAACGGGAAACAACGTGAGAAAAAGAGCTCCAGAGGCGGAAAATAATGACAGGGAGTAATAAGGGGAAAAAAAAAAATCCAGGAAATGTGATTTCCACCCATTTTCTTCCCATGGATCTGTCCCTTCTGCTGCTTTACAATTTCAGTTCCAAGCAAAGCCCTTCAGGAAACAAGGGGAAATAAATGAAGTCCAGTTTGTTACAGCAAATAAACCCTGAGGGACTGCACAGGGGAAATTCGGGGTCTGTGCAGCTCAGGGACAATTTGCAGTAATTAACCCAAACCAAGAGGTTCGTGGAAATTTTATCTGTAGGGGGGGAAGGAAAAAGTTCTGTCAAAATTGATCCCCTTTTCCGAGGAAAAAGTAATTAAAATAAAGCAGGTTTAATGGAATCAACGATTTCCTGATGAGTTTAAACTACAAAAAACGCAGGCAGCTCCCTCGGGTGAGGTGACATCCACGGGGTTTTTCCCAGGCAAAAAAAAAACTCACTTTGGGAAAGCTGTGGGGTTTGTGCACCTGGGCACGGAGTTTGGGGCAATCATTCCCATTCTTAGCCAGGAAACACAAAGTTCCAGGAGGGAAAAGTCCTGTTCACACAGCCCCAGTGTCCTTAACCAAATCCCGTGCAGTTCCTTGAGCAAAGATCCCCGTCCGGGTTAACCACGGCCTTTTTTTAGGGGTTTTCTTCTCCTCTGTAGATTCCACACGTGGGGCACAGTCAGCCTTGTTATTTAAATCTCCTTTTTCCATCAGAACTTCTTGTTTGATGCTCCCTGGCTGCTGCCCAGAGAACTCACCAGATGCTGTAATTTGCACCTGGTGGGTTGCTGCTTGAAAAGCCACATTAACTTTCTTTTTTTTTTTTAGATAAACAGAAGGAAACGTGTCTTTAGCGCCTTTGATGAATTCCGTGGGCTTTTCCCACCTATTAACTCTTGCAGCTGGGCACTACCAAGAGCAGAAATCCCTCGGGGACGTGGAGGAGGTCACAGCAAAGCAGGAGGGAGAATTTGGTGCCACTGAGAGTTCCCCAGCGCAGCGCTCACGAGGTCCCTGCACACTCTGTCACCTCCCAGACCCTGCACGATGAAGGACAAGTGGCTCCCATCAAACACTTTCCTTTCCTCTCCATTCAAGATGAAGTCGCTTCCTCAGGCGGCAGCCCAAGGTGAGAAATGAGGTTTTTTTCTCTTTTGGCTGCAGCAGCAGAGGCTGAAATGAAGCTTTTCCTGAGGGAGCAGCTCCTGGCAGCTGTTCTGGGAGGTGGAGAGGGACAGGGCTGGTGGGATCACTCCAGGCAGAGATGCTCTGAGCAGCTGATTTGGAAGATTTATCTCAGCTCTGCCCAGCTGAGCAGCTCCCAGCCCAACCTCCCTCGCCCTGTTCCTCCCTGAGCTGATGAAAATCCTTGGAGATCCTCTGAAAGTCACCACGTGGGACCAGGGCACAGGAAAGGAGCTGGGTTATTTATGGGAGCCGATGTCTGGGCAGGGATGTGACCTTGCCCTGTCTGGGATTCACAACTGGGTTGGTTTTTGATTTGGACGGTGCAGAGCTGGAGTCTCCTCAGGGTGTGGGAGCGTTGCTCCTGAGGCATTTCCCAGCCAGGGAAGAGATTAACTCACAACCCCAAACTGCCAA
>VZRV01004046.1:91046-108693 GCA_013398115.1 Falcunculus frontatus | reverse complement strand
CGGGGGGATCGTGGGATGGGGGAGGCGAGAGGGTTGGGGGGGCCTGGAGGTGCCCTCAAGGCTGTGAGGAGGCCCCTGACGGGTTTAGGGCGGGGACATAGGGGTGGATGTTTCAGGGTGAAGAGAAGGATTTGGGGGCGCGATCCATGGGGTTAGGGGTCCTGGGAGCAGAGGGGACTCTGAAGGCAACAAGGACGTGTGTTGGAGGTTTGGGGAGCTCGAGCTTGGCCGGGGGGGCTCGCAGGGGGCTCACAGGGGTGTGTGGTGTGAAGGGGTCCCCGGAGCTGGTTTGGGGCAGTCGCTTTTCCCCGCAGAGGGGATGGGGGGGTGTCGGAGAGAGGCAGCAGCAACCCCCCAAAGTCTGGGGGTTGGCTCCCAGGGCCGAGGAGTCCTGCAGTGCCAGGGGATGCTCTGAAGAGGCCTATGCTCACCTTGGAAAGAGATCTAGGAGCCTTCAGTCTGGTTCCAGGGGATAACGATGGAAATTGGGATTTATGGACTTTTCATAAAGGATGAACTTGGGGGGGTCTCAGAGGTGTTCTGGGCTTGTCACAGAGGAGTGGATCAGCCCAAGGTGGGAAGTGCCACTGTGTTGCTGTAGAACTTGTGGAGTTTGTGGCCTCTTCCCATTGTCCTGTGGTCCATCCCGGGGGGATCTTGGCAGCCCCCCGTGCCCCAGGGATGCCAGTGTGTCTGTAACATCCAGCCCTCTGGAATCAGCGGTTTGGGCTTTTAAGGAAACCTTCCCATACCCTGAGCTTCTGGACTAGAACAACTGTAAATATTTGTTTGGAGGGAGGTGAGGGAGGAAAAACTCTTTGTGTCGGTTGTTTGTTCCGCGTTGATCTATTTCCTTTACCTGGCCCGGTTCAGCCGCTCCCAGGGGGAAGTGATGGGTCTCAGCTCTGAGTTTGGGAGGAGCGAGGGGTCTCGGCTCTGAGTTTGGGAGGAGCGAGGGGCCTCTGCTCCAGGCTTGGGGCGAGCGGTGGATCTCAGTGCCGATTTTAGGAAGAGCAAGGGGTCTCAGCTCCTGGTTTGGGACGAACTCAGCCCTTTTCCCCAGAGGAAAGGCCTGACGGAGCATCTCTCAGGGGGACAGAGGACGGGCTGGTGGTCATTGCCTCCGGTGTTCGAGGCTTCCCAGTGCAGTCCAGCTCTGTGGCTATCGGAGTGATCGCTGTTGTGTAACTTAGGTGCCTGTTCCGACAGGTTCCACAGTGGAATATTTTTCTCCTCCCCAACCTTTTGCCGTTTGTGTTCTGCATTCCCGACCGACCGTCAGAGGGTAATAACTCTGTGTGTGTGCGGATCTGGGCTTGTTAGAGCACAGAAATGGCTTCAAACCTCACCTGGGCTGCAGGTGAGGGTTTGCCTGTGAGTTCTGGGAATTTGGGAATAGAAATGTGCTTTTGGGAGGAGAGTAGCTGTGTTTTGGTGTAACCCTCAGGTAAAACCCAGCCTTACAAGGGTGTTTCAGCTCCTCTGTGATAAATGGCAGAGCAGGAGCAGATGAGACTTGTGGCGCGGCTGTTCTCAGGCTTTCACTTAGGTAAAAGCTGCTGTTTATTAAAAAAAATATCATAATTAATAAACAGGAAAGGACCAATTGACTGTACAAATCCCCTGGAAACTTGGCGACTCCCGGTGCCTTTGATTTTGGGCTCTATGAGTGACTATTGTTTCCGCTCAGTGTGTGCTGAGCGGTTTCATTCAGTACAAGGTGTGAGCTCAGCCTGGATTTGAGGGAGTTGCACTCATGGAATGAGGTGCAGGATGGCAGGGAGCAGGGAATCACCCTGGGAATTGCTCGCTGCTTGAGCAGCCATGATGCACGTTTGATATGCCGGGGCTGCCCTCACTATTGTGCTTCATACCGGAGATTTAACAGCTGCTTATTTTGGGAAAGGCTGGAAAAACATCTGAATTTCTGCAGTGCTGGGGAGCCAGGAACCTCTGCGTGTCAGTAAACAGTGCAGACAACGCTCCTCCAGCCCCTTCCTTTAAAAAAAAAAAGGAAAATAATCAAGAAAGGCACCTCTGCAACGATGACTATGGGCTGTTATAGGTCGGCTTTGCTTGAAATAAATCGAAAACCCACCATGGGGAACGATTTTGGGGCAGCAGATTTTATTATTAACACCTGCTTCAAATATTTACCCAGTTAAATCAGGCAAACTTCGCATGGTCCATAAGTTATATCCTACAACTTTCCAAGAAAGCCTTTCTCTAACTGGAAATTAAAAACAGTGTCCAACAAGCATTCTTGAACTCATCCAGCTCCTTGGCCAGACAGCTTGGGTTGTTTTTTTCTTTCCCCTGGATACCCTGCCAGGAGTGGATGCTCCGGAAATGGCTGTTGCGAAAGGAGTGAAGTCAAACGTCAGTTCTCTTAGCAGCAAGCAAAGTTCACTGGGTGGTAACCAGGGGAATGTGTCCTGCCCTGAGCAGACCGGGCAGCAATTGCTTCTCTGGGAGGGTTTTACAGCGATGAAATGCTGGGTGGGAGCTCCTTTGTCCTCCTTATTTAAGCCCCTGGCTCTCAGCTGCCCTGTGCTTCCTTCTCCTGTGCACCCATATTTATTGATTTCCTTCCAGCAGAGAAAGAGCCTTCCCTGCACTTTAAATCCCCTTGATAAAGTCTTGCTGCCTTTTGTGGCCTTTTTGGAAGTACCTGTGGATTGCTGGATGTTAAACAATGTATTTCCACATATTAAATAATGTATTTCCACTCTGGAAAAGCCAGTTGCCTGAGAGAAGCCAGGGTGGGTCTGAAGTCTTGGGACCGTGATAAATAAACCTGGGCATCAGGTGTGCAGGATGTTCTTCCACAGCAGCGGTGTGTGTGGTCTGTTGACTCCTAAGCTGGTTTCCTGACAAGTTAAAACACAGAATAGATGTCAGACCAGAGCCCAGAGAGGGAATGGGGAGCCATGTGTCCGTGTTCTGGGTGGAAGAGCAACAGCAGAAACATCAAGGCTTCTTCTAATTAACCTCTTAATGATGAGACTCCTGTCAATTCCTTATTTAAAATTCATTTAGAAGCTGTTTTGTGTTGCTGGAGTTGATGCAGGGAAAGTTCTGCACTTTAAAGGCACATTCTTCCTGCCTCTTTTTTTTTTTTTTCCATTTCGTGTGTTTTCTGGTCAGCCGTGCTGCCTTCACGTCAGGTCCAGCCTGTGCCAGGGGACTGCAGCCAGCTCAAAGGAGTTGAGACTCTTACTTCCAACTTGAAATATCCCAGGATAATGTTTAGTTTCTGGATGACTTGCTTTAAAGTGCTTTGTTTTTCATAGTGCTTTGCAGCTAATTTTAACTCCCATTTCATTTAGCAGCAGTGGGTCAGTGGATATCATAAGCACCAGCAAGAAGCAAAGAGAGATGTTTTGATCCAAAATAGGAGGAGAAATTGAAGGGGAAACAAGATGTAGGGAAGGTACTCGAGGTGGTGGTGCTGTATCTATGGAAGGGCAGATCCGTGCTCGTTTCTCCAGCTCCTTAGCAAGGAAATGGGCAGTGAGAGCATCCAGAGCTGGCCTAACATTTGATTTTGGAGGCAGTGGGTGCAGGTGAGCTGGCTCTGGGGGCTTGGAGGAGACACTGGAGGAGTGACTTTGGACTCTAATGTCTCCTAGCAAGGGATGTCGGGATCCCAGTTGTGGACACCAAGCAGCAGAACAGTCGAGGTGAATATGAGTGTGAAGGGCCATCAAAATGATCAGAGGGATGGAGCACCTCTCCTGTGAGGAAAGGATGAGAGAATTGGGATTGTTCAGCCTGGAGAACAGAAGCTTTGGGGTGGCCTAATTGTGGCCTTCCAGTACTTGAAGGGAGTCTTCAAGAAAGATGGAGAGAGACTCTTTACAGGGGCCTGGGGTGCCAGGACACAGGGAATGGCTTCCCACTGCCAGAGGGCAGGGTTGGATGGGATATTGGGAAGAAATTCCTCCCTGTGAGGGTGATGAGGCCCTGGCACAAGGTGCCAGAGAAGCTGTGGCTGCCCCTGGAAGTGTCCAAGGCCAGGCTGGACAGGGCTTGGAGCACCCCGGGCTAGTGAAAGGGGTCCCTGCCCATGGCAGGGGGGCGGGACAAGATGAGCTTTAAGGTCCCTTCCAACCCAAGCCATTCCAGGATTCCATGATAATATAATGGAAAGTAAATCTTTTTTCTTTAAAGCCTTCATCAGATGGCTCAGTGTGGCCTCATCATTGCCTTTGGGAAAGGGAGCTGGTTGTTTTCTTGGAGCTCTGTTCCTTTATCCAGCTGAACTAGGAGCACACAGGGACTCCTGGACACACCTCTGCTCCCTTGCCACGAGGGAATGGGTATCATTCCTAACCCTCTGTGATACAGGTTGTTCTCTATTTTGGCACAGCACAGAGCCAGACACTGACAGGTATTTCTTTCTTCCAAGCATGTTTACACACGTCCCTCTTCATTAAAGCATCCAAAGAAGCAGCAGAGCTACAAAGCCAATTGTTTCCCATTTTTGTTGCTACCATTACACTGCTGCATCGTGAAACTGGTGCTCCCAGAGTGGGGCTCATTACGTTTGGTGCTGCACAAAGACACAATCAATTGCAGCTCCTGTACCAGAGCCTTGGAAAGGCTCAAAGTCAGGGGAATCATCCTTCCAGCCTCAATTCAAACTGTTGAAAAAGAACAGCAGCTACAATCCCTGCAAAAATCTGTTTATCTGGTAAATACGTGGGTGGTTATTGGCAATTTTACCAATGATCATCTTCAGGTTAATTATCCTCATACATATTGATCAGGTAGAGTTCAGCCCTGAGAAAATGGCATCTTTCTCAGGCACAGCTTCGGGAGATGCTGGAAAATGTATTCCAAAAGGTGGTTAACACCATTGCAGGAGATTTTGCTGTGAAACTTTCTGCTGTCTAGCTGCAGAGACATCTTGACACATGCAACTCCGTGTGAGAATAAATATGTGCAAAATGAGCTCGGAGAGTTGCTGGGAAAGGAGAAATGTTCTTTGCCTGTCAGAGCTCAGTATTTGAGTCTCCCTGGAGCATAGAGCTCGAATCTACAGCCCCCCCCACCTGTTTGTTTGGATCCATTTTGGGAATACAGGTTGCTTTTCATGGGGGGATTTGGTGGGAAAGAGCCAGCCTGTGTTTTCCTGTCTTCTGTGGTTGATGCAGGGGGATATGGATACCTCTGTGCCCTGGGGATCCTTTTGGAGCTGGGCCTGTAACCTGGGAACCTTGTGGGGAGCAGAAGCAGCTCCTGGGCTTGAAGGAGTCAAACCCTGGGCTGGGGTAGTCAAGGATCAAGGGGAGTTTGTCTTTTGGCAGTGCTGACTGACCTCTCTGATTTTGGGGAAGAGCAGCGAGGCCCAGCCTCGGATCGAATCACAGCAAGGTTTGCTCCAACCTGCTCCATCTCTCCAGTGAGAACAAAGCTTCATCCACGGGATCTGCAGCTAAACATTGGGCTTGTTCAAACAGTGTCTGAGGGGCTGGGCTGGGCTCTGAGCGGGATGTTGGTGTGGGGAGCAGATCGAGCGGGCTCTGCTCCAGCTCCACTCACACCTTCCACGCAGACTCATCTGCGGGCGCTCTGCGAGGGGGGAACGCGCCGCCCCAGCTCTGGGAACTGCTCTTTGTTTCCCTTCACCCCATCTACTTCCTTCAGCCCAGGCGGTTTCTTTCATTAAGTAGATTATATGTTTGGCTCAATAGGAGCTTTTCTTCCCGAAGAAAAAAGAATGCTGTTGGCATGAAAAATCCTTTTATCCACTCCTGCCTCCTGCTTTGCCCCGGCTGCTTTCGAGAGCACCCAAGTGATACTTGCGGGGGGCTCTGCTTCCCTGTCCACCTTCTGTCCCCCACCCAAGGGCAAACAACAGTTGCTTTTTCCTGGCTTCTGGTAGGTTTCTGATAAGAGAAGAATTTTCCCTTCTGGTTAACCAAACTGGAGTTACTGGACCCACATGAGCTGCACTGTAATCCTCCTCTTTGCCAGGAGCTTCCCAGTGAGCCCCGGCGCAGACAGGCCTTTCCTCCCTGGCACACACAGAAAATTGGAGAGTTCCTGCCTGCAGCCTCGAGGTTCTGGCCAGCAATACCTGGCAAGCCCCTCAAGGGTCTCTGATGAGAGGTGTAGAGAAGGACAGTCACGGCTGAAGGCTCCATTCTCTTTGTTCCAGCTACTCCCCGACCATTTTTGGGATTTTTGAGGTGCAAACATAAGAATTGAAGTTAAAAAAGAGCAGCTGTCTCAGAGGGGGAACAGGGTGAGGTGAAGCCGTGGGGCATCCCCCTCCTTAGCAGGAAATTTTGACTTTCTGCACAGAACAGATAAGGATCTCTCTCTGTCTCCGAGCCGGGGCTCTGGTATCATACCTTGCAGGTAAACTGCTTTTTTTAAATTTTTCAATCCTACAAATGAGACTGAGCAGACACGACCAGCTTCTCTGCTTTCCCTCTCAAAGGCATGCTCAGTTTCAGGCCAGATACTTCACTCAGAAGTTTACAAAACCGGTTTTATTAGTGCATTGAAGTGCTTTGTTTGCTTTGGAGCTTCTGGAAGCAAAACTGCCACAGCCTAAATCTTGGGATTGAGACCTCAAAAATGAGTCTAACAGGAACAAAGTTCAGTTTTGTTGTATCTAAATCAAACTGAAAAGAACCTACACAGTGAAATGTGTGTGGGTTAAATGTTTTTAATTTGTACCTCGAGCTTTTGATAAGTAATAAGGGAGATGCTTTAAAAGACCATTTCCTTTTAAGTTGACATGAAGGCAGGAATGTGCCCTGGCTGCTCTTTGCCATCTCAGATTTTCATAAAATCTCCTTTATCATCAACCTTTGTTCCCCCAAGTGTATGTATTTTTCAGAATTGTCTTTTCTGCACTCTGCTGACCATGGGAAAACACTGATCCTGGAGCTGTTTGAGGTGAATGTTAGTGGAGGATTTTTTTCCTTCCATTACAACATTTCCTCTTAAAATCTTCAGAATCTATGGATGTTCTCCACCCTTCTCAACACAGATCAGTCTGAGGGTCTTCACTGGCCTGTGCTAAGCACCTGGTAATCAGCTACATTTGCTTGTGATGCTTTTTAAAGATGTCTCACTCAACAGCTCTTCAGGTTTTAATCACAGAGTTACAGAATCCTGGAATATCCTGAATTGGAAGGGACCCACCAGGATCATCCAGTCCAACTCCTGGTCCTGCACAGGACACCCCAACAATCCCACCCTGTGCCTGGGGGCGTTGTCCAAATGTTCCTGGAGCTCTGGCAGCCTTGGGGCTGTGACCATGGAGCCTGTTTAGTGCCCAACCACCCTCTGGGGGAAGAACCTCTTCCTGATACCCCTCCTAAACCTCTTCTGACACAGCTCCAGGCGTTCCGTTGGCTCTCGTGGCTGGCTTTTCACTGCAGTTTTGAATCTGTTGATTCCAAACTAACCAGCACCCACACTGAGCCCAGCTGAACCAGCTCACAACAACAGCTGGAAAAGGAGGAGCAGCGTCCAGAGAGAATTAAGTGAATAGTAATGCAATTACCCTGATTGATTTACCCAGGTCTCTGGGATAAGGGCTAATGGGTGTCTTCCTCGTAAACGAACCCTGAGTAAATCAGGACCAGCTTGTTTTTCATTAAGCTTAAAGTAACATGGCCCCACACGCAAGTGTTGAGGTGACTTTGTGTGTGACTTTACACTGAGAGGATTTAGATCAGCCTGGGCAGAGTTAAATGTGGCACTTGTATCTTTTAAAACCCTTCTTCACACCCTCCCTACCTGAAAGCCCATCTCTGCAGCGGGTGAGGACATGTTTTGGATTCCCTCTGGGAAGGCTGGGAGAGCTGATGAAAGCTGGTGAAAACCCAGCGTGCTGCTAAACAAGCCCCACCCTTCTTCTTGACATTGTTGGATTCCTCTTTGTTCCCAAGGATGGCAAGGCCTGGGGATTTGCTTACAGTTTTTCAGGCAGCTTGAGAAAAGTACAGTGACAGCTGGGAGGTGGAAAAATGTGGGAATCTGCCTCAGAGTTTCTCCTTCTCTTTATCCAAATAATCTTTGTGGAGAGCAGGCAAAAAGCCAGGAATTTATTTGACCCAAGGTAGTGTCTCGGATCAGGAAAGCAGTTACTAAATAAGTGGCTGATCTAGCTGGGTGTAGCACACTTGGCTCGTGCAGTCGGTTGGGATTGGATTTGGTTTGGCATCTGCCAGCTGCTCCTTGTCTCCATGAGCCGGGGTGGTCGTCCCTTGCCAGCCCAGATTGGGCAGCTCCTGGAGCCCAGGTGGAATCAGGTCAGTCAGTTTGAGTAATTGTTGGTTTTGGTCTGAGTCTGACCCGAGCTTGGGCTGGGAGTGGATCTCAGTCAGATCTCGCCCGGTTTGCAGGGATGACTTGGGTCACGGCTGGTGGTGATTGCAACAGGGGCAGGCAAAGGGCTGCCTGGACAGGCACCTCCTGGAAAGCCTCCTCTGCCTCCACACTCTGTTTCGTGCTGAAATCAGATTCTTGCAGGTCTGGAATACTGGGTATGACTTGGGCTGTTCGCAGAGCCGGTTCTTCCAGAGCTTGAGAACGGCCCCTCTGAAATGGAGAATTTAAAGAAGGTTTCCTCTTGTTTGAGCTTTTGCTCTCCGTGGGTTTTAAGGAGTTGATCTTGTTTTGATTTCAGCTTTGACATGTCTGTGCTCTGACTGCAAACAAGCCAACTCCACGTGTGAGACGGACGGCGCCTGCATGGTCTCAGTCTTCAACCTGGATGGTGTCAAACACCATGTTCGGACCTGCATTCCTGAGGCAAAACTGATTCCTGCTGGGAAACCCTTCTATTGTCTGAGTTCAGAGGATCTGCGTAATACTCACTGCTGCTACTCTGATTTTTGCAACAAAATTGATTTAATGGTTCCCAGCGGTAAGTAGAGAGTCGGATAAATCATGTGTTTGAAGTGGGAGGAGAGGAGCTGTCTGTTTGGGATTAGGAATTTGGAGTTCTCGGCCTTGTTTTCACTTCTTCCCTTCAGTTGCTGCATGAACTTGAGTGCTGGGTTTATTTCCTTCATCTTTAAAGTGGAAATAACAAACTGCTTCAAACTAAATTGGGAATGTGTGTGTTCCCTTTGTCACTGAGCTGGACCTGCCTTTATCAGCTGGAGTTGCTTCCCTTCCAGGACTTCAAATCTTTTCAGTGCTGAGCACAAGTGTGAGAACATTGCAGCAGCTTCAGAGCAAAGTGTGTGGGGAGGAAGGTGCTTGGGTTCAGAATACATGCAGGGGAAGCAGCCCTGCCTCTGAGTGAGGGTGCGGGAAACTTCTGCTTCTCATCCCTGGGACAGAGAGGGCATGTGGTGCTTCCTCATACCTCCTACTTTCTGTTTTGGGCTGGTTTTTAGTGGGTGCTGTGAAGACTGCAGAGTCATTTTCCTTGGGAGCAGTGGGGAGGTCTCATCTGTGCTCAAAACAACAAATAATTGTCTTAGGTACAAGTTCAGTGGTTGTTGCGGGGCAAAAGGGAAAGAGGGAGCAGGGAGGCCTGGCTGACTGGTTGAGTTCAGATGGAAGGTGAACTGCAGGCTGTTCTGGAAAATCAGCCCAGAACATGCTTCTGTCTAAAAGAGTGAATGCCCGTAATCCCTGAGTCCACAATTGGAGCTCCGTCTTCTTTATGGGGTTTCAGCTGCATTTTGCCTGCCTGATCATCAGCCCTACTTTAACGCTGTTGTTTGACGTGTCCCCGGGCTAAAATTGTCCAGGCTCTGAGAGAACAGTAAAACACAAGAAGAAAGTCCTCAAAGGAATGATAATTTTCTCAAAATGTCTGTTTTTCTCCTCCCTTTCCTCCCAAGGACACCTGAAAGACAATGAGCCCCCATCAAGCTGGGGTCCCGTGGAGCTGGTGGCAGTGATTGCTGGGCCCGTCTTCCTCGTGTTTGTTGTGATGATCATTGTGGTCTTTGTGTTCCATCACCACCAACGAGTCTACCACAACCGCCAGCGGCTGGACATGGAAGACCCTTCTTGTGAAATGTGCCTTTCCAAGGATAAGACCTTGCAAGATCTGGTCTACGATCTCTCCACCTCCGGCTCTGGCTCAGGTATTGCGAGATGGCGGGACATGACCAAGGAGAACTTGTGGTTGGAGTTGTCTCTTTGGGCTCGTGGTTGCCACAGCTTTGCCACGGCGGTGAGGCCTCAGAGCCTGTTCAGGGAGTCTGTCATGAGGCTCTTCAGGGAGTCTGCCACGAGTAACTTGAAGGGATGTTTAAATTCAGTCGTGCAGTGGTCTCGTGTCTGTTCGGGTAAGAGCAATAGTTAAACAACTCCTTAACTGCAAGAGGGTACCTCAAACAGCTGCATCTGTTCCCAGTTTAGCCTTGGAACGGGATTCGGGTTGGAAACAGCCATTAGCTGCTAACCTGTGTGTTGCTGGCTTTCAGAGGAGAATGCAGGATGTCACCTGCATCACAGCTGCAGGAAAATGGGGAAGATCCCAGCAGATCAACATTTTACGGTGCAAATAGTGCATCTGCACAGTCCATTTCATCCTAAAGAACCCTTGGGTCTTCCCAGGTGGATGATGTGCAGTGTTTGCTTCTGCAGCACTTAAAAGGAATCCCCAGAATAGCTGGAAAGTCATTGTTAGTGGTGGCTTTGAACTAGGGAGGTACTTGGGTTAGAGAATACAAGGAATTTTGCAGCAGATGGAAACTGTAGGAAAATCCAGACAGGCAGAGAATGTCACAACCTGATATTTGACCAGGGAATAAACCTTCAGCAGCACATCTGCTGCTACATATAAAATATTTGGGATCTCTTCTATGCATGCTGTGGGCAGGTGAGCTCTGTGCTTTCCGTAAGCAATGGCAGCGATGTTGGGATTCCTTTCTTAAGAGAAATTTGGGGGATTTTCTGCTTTTTAGCAGAAACTGACTTCATCGAGTTCCATTCTTTGCATATTGAGGCTGCAGTTCCTTTGATCTGTTGTGGAGCAGAAGTTCCCCAACTGCTCTGTGCCGGATCTCCGCTTCAAAGCAAAATGCAGATGCTGCCCAAGCAGTGGCACATCCCACGCAGGAGCTGCCACCATTCCCTGCTTTGGGTCTTGCTCAGGCTCCCAGTTGTTATCAGATGTAGAGCCTGCTGGGTTTGAGGACATTCTTCAGCTTCAGGGGTTTCAGGAGGTTTTCTGCAACCACAGGGATTCATTCCTCCTCTTCCTTGTCCCCAGGCTTGCCTCTGTTTGTCCAGCGGACCGTGGCTCGGACGATTGTCCTTCAGGAGATCATCGGCAAAGGCCGCTTTGGGGAGGTGTGGCGGGGCAGGTGGCGTGGAGGTGACGTGGCTGTGAAGATCTTCTCTTCACGTGAGGAGCGTTCCTGGTTCAGGGAAGCAGAGATATATCAAACTGTTATGCTGCGGCACGAGAACATCCTGGGATTTATTGCTGCGGATAACAAAGGTAAGAAGTGCCTCGGGCCTGGGAGCAGAGGCTTCACCAGTGTGCAGCCAGTTCCAGTGCCTGACCACCCTTTCCAAGAAGTTTTCTCTAATACTCAATCTAAACCTTCCCTGGTACGACTTCAGGCCTCTTCCTCTGGTCCTGTTGATTGTTACCCCACCTGGCTCCATCCTCCTGTCAAGGAGTTGAACATAGTGAGAAGGTCCCCCTGAGCCTCCTTTTCTCCAGGCTGAGCCCCCCAGCTACCTCAGCCTCTCTTCAGAAGTTCTCCAGACCTTTCCCCAGTTCCTTTGCCCATCTCTGATCACACTCCAGCACCTCCATGGCTTTCTTCTCATGGGGGACTAAAGCTGACTAAAGTCAACTTCTCTGGGCCTCTGCACTGCCCAAAACTGACTCCAGGATTCGAGGTGTTGCCTCACCAGTGCCTGGCATGGGGGGACAGTCACTGCCCTGGTCCTGCTGGCCACGCTATGGCTGCTATGAGCCATTTCTTACTTGCCCCTGTTGAGCTGCAGCCTTTCGCAGCAGCTTTGCTCTGTCCCAAAAGTGTGTGGGATGCTCAGTGGCTATCCCTGCACTGGCTCTGCCTGAGCTCTGTCTCTTTCCTGTTGCAGACAATGGGACGTGGACTCAGCTGTGGCTCGTCTCTGACTACCACGAGCACGGGTCTCTCTTTGACTACCTGAATCGGTACACGGTGACGATCGAGGGCATGATCAAGCTCGCCCTGTCTGCTGCCAGCGGGCTGGCCCACCTGCACATGGAGATCGTGGGCACTCAGGGTAAAAGCTGAGGCGGAAAAGGCGCTGGGAATTCTTGAGGGGAGGATAAAGCAGGATTGCTGAAGGGAGCTGATGTGCTGTACAGCAAACCCTGCCTGAGTCAGCCCGGCTTCATCTGGTGGTTATTGACCAGAAATAGAGCGATTGCTTTGGCTGGCTGCGAAGTGGGTTAACCTGGCGCTCGCTCCCAGGAGTTACATCACCATTTCACATCCCATCCTAAAATTGGCGCTGCCTGGGTGGGATGTGAGCACAGGCAGAAGCAGAATCACAAACTCCTGACGTCGGCGCCTGTGCTGGGATGTGGAGTTTAGATCCCTCTTGAGGCCTCTGGGTGCCACTGCATCAGCGGCGTCTCCGGAACACGATTGGAGCCTTTCCCTGCTCCGTTCCTTATGAACCTAAACAGGAAAATGTGTTGCAACAGCGGGTTTAACGCCCTGAAATCCGGTGCCGCCTCTGCGCCAGTTCGACAAATGGATTTCTCCAGCTTGACCCTTGCTGCTTTTTATTTTGCTCTGCTAGGAAAACCTGGGATCGCTCACAGGGACCTGAAATCCAAGAACATCTTGGTGAAGAAGAACGGCACGTGTGCCATCGCTGACCTGGGCCTGGCTGTCCGGCACGACTCCGTCACGGACACAATTGATATCGCACCAAATCAAAGGGTTGGAACCAAACGGTAGGAAGATGTGTTTGAAGGTGTTTGAGTGTGATTGGAAGTGCCTGAGCTGCTGGTTGAGCACTGGGGGAATTCTCTGAATTCAGCGTTTCCCAGCATCTTGCAGGGTCAGTTTTGTGCCTGAGTTGATGCCGAAGGGATGTTCCCGGTGTCACCACGCTGAGAGGTGTGGGCTGGCCATGTAAACCTGGCTCCAGGAACTCGTGTGACAACAAACTTGGCCTCGCTAAAGCATTTGGGACCTTCTGTTGGGAGCCTGATGTAGTTTTGGGACATTTTTTCCTCTTTTCCCAGTTTGCTGTTGGTCTTGAGTTATTTTCTTGGCTCTCTTAGATCACAGGGCCCAGTTCTGTTCTGATGGTGGCTGTGCCAAGCAGAACTTTTTCTGCTGGGAAGTGCTGCGTGGGGAAGGCGACCATTTACTGTCTTCCAGAGAATTCCCTCTCGGAATGAACATGCTTTTCCTTTCTCTGTGCAGATACATGGCCCCAGAAGTCTTAGATGAAACCATCAACATGAAGCATTTTGATTCATTTAAATGTGCCGATATCTACGCCTTGGGCTTGGTCTACTGGGAGATTGCCCGAAGGTGCAATGCAGGAGGTAACATCCTTTGTGTGCCTGGGCCATTGGCTGTGCTTCCTCCTGGGTCTCCCAACCTTGGGCTTCCTATTGATCACAACCTTGGGGTTCCTATTGATCAGGTGTTTGGGAGGTTTGAGCGAGAACAGGGCTGTGGGAGGACGTGTCCCTGTGTGTTGTCACCGAGGGAGGTAACAGAAGTGACCCGTGACTGCTGCTAAGCCTGGCCAATGTTGGGTCAAGGGTGTTGGTGCTCCCAGTGGTGGCTGATGTTCCTTTGGATGGATTTTTAAGGAAGCGGTGGTGCTGATTGGTGGGGGACTCCCCCAGATCAGTATAAATGTCCTGGCACGTGCAGCTGCAGCATCATCCCACGTGTGACAGTCCCACTGCCGTGGAGATTCAGTGACCCTGGCGCCTTGCTGGGAGGTGTTGATCCCAGCCTGCTGACTCCATTCCAGTTTAGGCAGCTGCATTTTATTTCCCTGAATTTTTCTTGTTAACTCCAATTCCAGATTCTTCATTTCTGTTCTAAATAACTGCACAGTGTTGACGCATCTCAGCAGTGAGTCATGGAGCCCAAACCTCTATCCGTCTGCTTTTAGCGAGCACAGTGGCCGTGGTCCCTGTTCCCAGGAATTTCATTTTCCCTGCTCTGCCTTTCAGGTATCCATGAGGAGTATCAGCTTCCCTACTACGACCTTGTACCCTCCGATCCCTCGATTGAGGAGATGCGGAAGGTCGTGTGTGACCAGAAATTACGGCCAAACATCCCAAACTGGTGGCAGAGCTACGAGGTAAGGTCTGCTTTCATCTCTGTGTCCTCTTCCTCTCCTGTGAGAAAAGGCTGAGAGAATTGGGATTGTCCAGCCCGGAGAACAGAAGCTTTGGGGTGACCTAATTGTGGCCTTCCAGTACTTGAAGGGAGTCTGCAAGAAAGATGGAGGGAGACTCTTTACACGGGCCTGGAGTGCCAGGACAAGGGGGAGTAGCTTTATACTGCCAAAGGGCAGGGTTGGATGGGATATTGGGAAGAAATTCCTCCCTGTGAGGGTGATGAGGCCCTGGCACAGGGTGCCCAGAGCAGGTGGGGCTTCCCCTTCCCTGGAAATGTCCAAGGCCAGGCTGGAAGGGCTTGGAGCACCCTGGGCTAGTGGGAGGTGTCCCTGCCCATGACAGGGGTGGAATGAGAGGGGCTTTAGGGTCCCTTCCAACTCAAAGCACTCTATGATTCCCCCACAATGAGGTGACGAGTGAGTGCTGTAAGGGGCACTCTGATTCTGGGAGCTGTGGAGGCTGTGTCAGTGCCCAGGCAGAGCAGCAGCCTGGCAGACCAATATGGGGCATGGGGAAGAGCAGAGCGCTGACCTTTGCCCTTGTTTCTTGCCCAGGCACTACGAGTGATGGGCAAGATGATGCGAGAGTGCTGGTACGCCAACGGAGCAGCTCGGCTCACTGCCCTCCGCATCAAGAAAACCCTGTCCCAGCTCAGTGTCCAGGAAGATGTGAAAATTTAGGCTCTGAGCCTCAGCAGGAGGAAACTGCACAGGAGCTGCTGTGCTAGAGTAGACGTGTGATGGAGGCCTACCTCGTGTTTCAGCCCAACCTACTGCTACAACCAGACAGCGGGACCTGCAGGCTGCTAGGCAGGGGGACGGAGCCTACAGAACCGCTCTCTTCCCTGCTTGGGTATGAAACAATCCGAAACCTTTTGTGATCACCTCCTGAGAGCGTGGAGACTTGAGAGGGACTTCACCCGAGGGATCTCAGCCATGATCGTAACTCTTTGTTCCTCTAAAGGAAATCCCTGTAAAGTTCAGCGTGCGTTGAGCACCCACTGGCGGGGTCAGAGCCAACCCCAGGTGCTCGGTGCCGGGAGTGGGAAGGGAAAGGGAAGGTTTTCTTGCCGTACTCTTGAGGATTTTTCCAGGGACTGGCACGTTAATGCAGAAAAAGCAAAACAAATGGTGCTCTCTTCCGAGAGGCTGAGCCAGAACAGTTGATCAGCTTCACACAACCGTTTTCCCTCCTTTTCTTAAGCTTGAAAAAGTCCAACTCGGCGCCCTGACGGCCGTCGGGGCGCGCCGGTGTCTGCATGCGCGAGGTGCGCGTGTCCCTGTGCCTGGTCATCTCCTCCATAGCCGTGCGGTGTCTGCCTGTGGGTGGCTCATCTCTGTCCGTGCTTCCTGTGCATGTGCAAATCTCGAGTGTCCCGTTCGTGAGCTGTTGCGCTGGTGCTCTCCGTGCTGAGTCGTGAGCGTTGTGGAGCTTGGACAGGCTGCTGCGGAGCGGATCCCTGGCTCCCCGATGGGCGCCGCGGCCGTGCCGGCTCTGCCGCCGGCTGCCAGAACGTCCCATCAAGGTTGCCTCACTGCCACCCCTTCCCTTTTTTAAGACAAAACAAATAAGGAACTGAGAATCACTCCTGGAATCCAGGTTTTTTTGTCTTGAGCCCCTGGGGTTTGTAATTCTCGGTAGCGGGGAGCTGAGATGTGTCAGAGATGGAGCAGGCGCTGTGGCCGGCACGTGGGGAAATGCAGGACTCAGTTCCCCTGGGAACAGTTCCTGAGTCCACCACGCAGGCAGATTTCTGGGGGCCTGATGATGCAGTGCCACAGGCTGGGGACAGAGTGGCTGGACAGTGGCCAGGCAGAAAGGGACCTGGGGGTACTGATGGACAGCAGCTGGACATGAGCCAGCTGTGCCCCGGTGGCCAAAAAAGGCCAATGGCACCTGGCCTGGATCAGGAATGGTGTGGCCAGCAGGACCAGGGCAGGGATTCTTCCCCTGTGCTCGGCACTGGTGAGGCTGCACCTTGAGTGCTGTGTCCAGTTCTGGGCCCCCCAGTTTAGGAAGGACGTTGAGGGGCTGGAGCGTGTCCAGAGGAGGGCAGCAAGGCTGGTGAAGGGCCTGGAACACAAGCCCTGTGAAGAATGGCTGAGGGAGCTGGAGTTGTTTAGCCTGGAAAAAAGGAGGCTCAGGGGTGACCTCATCACTCTCTGCAACTCTCTGAAACCTGGTTGCAGCCGGGGGGGGGTCGGGCTCTTCTCCCAGGCAACAGCGACAGGACGAGAGGACACAGCCTTGAGCTGCACCAGGGGAAGTTCAGGTTGGACATCAGGAAAAAATTCTTCACTGAAAGAGTGATTGGGCACTGGAATCCTCTGCCCAGGGAGGTGAGGGAGTCACCGTCCCTGGACGTGTTTGACAGACTGGATGTGGCACTCAGTGCTGTGGTTTAGTTGATGAGGAGGTGTTGGGTCACAGGTTGGACTTGATGATCTCGAAGGTCTTTTCCAACCTGGTTCATTCTGTGACTCTGTGATCTGGGTGCTGGGGGTGCTCTGCGCCTCCCAGAGGCGCTCAGCAGGATCTGACTGCAGGTGTGGGTTGGGAAATCAACATCCATCATTTTAATATAGGTGTATAAATATCTCCTAATGTGGAAGTGGCTGTGTCTCAGTGTGGGGTGGGGGGATCTGCATGGGTTTTCTTTTGATTCAATGCCGAATCCAGGTGAGGGAGAGGTGGGGTGACTACAGTGAACACGGAAGTGAGGGCTGTGGCTGCCGTGATGATTTTGGCAGTCAGGAAGAGCCATGGTGTGGAGGTCAGGTCAGTGTCTGCAGCAGAGAACTCTGAAGCCATAACTTTTAACTGGAGTGGTTTTTGATTATTATTTTTTAATTATTATTATTATTATTATTATTGTTTTCTGGGAGGGTCTGGATTTTAACTTTTTTGAATATTGTTGATTCTTTCTAAGAGCAGAAAAACAATCTCTAATTATTACCTCTTGACCTGTTGGTTTTTAAAGAAATCACTGCAAAAAAAAAAAAGAAAAAAACCAAATGCACAGCTCGATTTACACTGGAACTGTTTCTGCTCTGACCTTGCTCCTGCTCTCTAAGGTGAGGTTTCATCTCTGCTCCGGCCGCCAGGGTTTTTATTTCAATCCCTCTGTTCTTGCTGTCTGTGTCCCTGTCCATGTGTCCCTCTCCCCCTGATTCCCTGTGTGTCCATGACCTTGTACAAAGTGAGGTGTGTGGATTTTGAATCATGTTAGGAGCCGTTTTGCACCCCCCAAGGAGTTTTTGGTGGCGTGGATCTGCCGTGGGAGCGCCGGCTCACGGAGCGGGACGGGGGTCCCCTGTCCCC
>VZRV01004046.1:62482-85362 GCA_013398115.1 Falcunculus frontatus | reverse complement strand
GGGGGGGGCACACTGGGGTGCAGCCATCAGGGCAAGACCCCCCCCTCCCGGGGGCTGGGGTGCTGCCCCACATCACCCAGCAGCGATTAAACGCCGCAATTGCTGCCCCATGACTGCTGCTGGCGGGTCCCTGGGGGTCGGGGTGTCCTCGTGCCCCTCACCAGACCCCCGTTCCAGACCTACGGGCTGCACCACCAGGACAGGAACAGCGTGGAGATGTTCACCTTCGTGTGCCGCGTGCACGGCGGGAGCCCGGCCGAGGCCGCGGGGCTCAAGGCTGGTGAGCACATCCTGGGGGAGCCGGGGGGACCCCGGCAGCAGGGAGCGGCGTCCCTGAGCCCATGTTCCCCCCGTGCTCCAGGGGACACAATCACGGCAGTGAACGGGCTGAATGTGGAGGGCATCCGGCACCGCGAGATCGTGGAGATCATCAAGAGCTCGGGCAATGTACTCCGGTGAGCTGGGGGGTGCAGGGGGGGCCCGGGTGGCTGCAGCCCACCTGTACTGACAGCTGCTGACCCACAGCCTCGACACGCTCTATGGGACGTCCATCCGGAGGGCCGAGCTGGAGGCCCGGCTGCAGTACCTGAAGGTGAGCGGGGGCTGGCAGGGGTCACGGGGGGCTGGGGACCCCCTCCACCAGTGTCCTCACCCCCTCACCCTCCCCGCAGCAAACCCTCTACGAGAAGTGGGGGGAGTTTCGCTCGCTGATGGTGCAGGAGCAGCGGCTGGTGCGGGGTGAGTGGGGGGCTGGCGGGAGGGCTCCGGTGCACCGCCTGCCCCCCCTGACACCCCCGTGTCTCCCACCAGGTGTGGTGGCCAAGGACCCCAGCATCTACGACACGCTGGAGTCCATCCGCTGGTGCCTGCAGGGGGAGGGGCTGCCGGGGGGCTCCTCCCGTGCCAGCGGCAGCGATGACTCCCTGTACCAGACCTGCGTCTTCGCCTCTTCCAGCTCGTTGGATGGGGACAAGGATGGGGACAAGGACAAGGATGAGGACAGCGGGGGTCCCGCGCTCCCCCCGCCGCGCCCCCGACCTGCCCTGGCCCGCAGCGCCAGCCTCAAGTGTGCGGGGGGGCCGGGGGCTGCGGGGAGGCTTTGGGCCCGGGCCGGGGACCCCGGGGAGGGAGCGGCCGCCCCCCGCAAGGGCCGACACAGCAGCTTCCGCCGGCGGCTGCTCAAGTTCATCCCGGGTCTGAACCGGGCGCTGGAGGAGGAGGAGAGTCACCTCTAGCCGGCGGCCCCCGGCCCCCCAGGACTATTTATTTATTTATTGCGAGGGGCTTCATTCCCCCGGCTCCCATCCCTGGGGGCTGCAGGAAGGAGGTTTGGGTTGGCCCCAGGGGTCCCAATTTGGGCCCCCCCCCCGGGCCGTGGGGATCGTGACGCCGAGGGACGGACGTGACACCAAGGGACAGATGTGAGGACCCTCGTGAGGCGGCTCGCGGAGCTGTCGCTGCTCTCGGGAATGGGTGCCTTCCTCCCTGGAGGGGAGCGCCGGGGGAGCCCCGCATTCCCCAGGTGAGGGGGGCTCTGGGGGTCCCACCCCCTGCTCCCCCCGGGCTGTTGTACCACATCAGTGCTCGCCAATACAGAGACGATTTGCAGCGATGTGTGGCTGTGACTGAGGGGGGACAGAGCCCCGTGGGGACCTGGGGGGGCCGGGTCCCTGGGGGACCCCACCAGGCTGCAGGTCCCCCATAGCCCCCACACTGCCCCCTTGGGCCTCCCCGCTGGGCTCCGGGGAGGGCGGCCTTGGGGTGACCAACTGATGTCACCTTGGACGTGAGTGAGCTCCCGGGGACTCCCCGTGTCCCCCCCTCCCTCTGCAGCCCCCGGTGCCGCAGGCCACGTCCCGGCGCTGCGGGGCCCCGGCCAGGCCCTTCCTGCCCCGTTTCCTCCGGCAGCCGGCAGGAAGCGGGTCCCACCCCGAGCCCTTCCGCCTGCGGGGGACAGGGTGCCCGCGCAGGATGGGCACTGGGGTCCCCCCACGCCCTGCCTCAGTGTCCCCCAGAGCCACTGAAGCAGCACCCAGAGGAGTTGGGGAACACAAAGCACCCCCAGCTGCTGCTTCAGCACCACTGCGCGTACGGGGATTCCTTTGCACGACGATTCCCTTGCACAGGTGCTCCGTGGGGCACCGAGAGCCCCCAGCCCTCTGCTCCGTGTCTTGGTTTCCCCTCTGGCTGGGCTGTTTCATGTTTGGGGACCCCAGCTCCCAGCTCCTGGAGTGTCCCATGGCTCAGCTCTCCCCTTCCCTTCCCCCCCAGAACCCCAGGGGAGTCTGCTGAGATCTGAGAAGCCCAGGGCTGCAGGTGTGTGTGCACGGGTGTGTGCCATGCAGTGGGGGGTGGGGGGCTCAGCTGGCTCCCCTGCACTCTCCTGCCTTGTCCCTGTTCCAGGACAGCTCTGTGCTGGACATTTATGGTCTGGCTCCCGCAGCCCCGGCGGCTCCCGGCACCCTCCTGCGTGCTGCCGGGGCCGGAGCACCCCGTTCCTGTCAAAGCCCTCACGGAACCCCCCCGTCGCAGCTGCCACCCCACGCTGAGCTTTTTATAGCCCCGACCTGGGGCTGCGTGTGCCCGGAAATGGGCAGGTGACCGTGGGACAGCAGGGTCACGCGTGGCACCGGCTGAGATGGGCAGGGCCGGGGGGCCAAGGCTGCGGGGTACGGACCGGGAACGCCCCGGAGCAGCCTGTCATTACCGATAAATATAGGCCCGGGGCACGGAGCCAGCGCCGGCCGTGGGCACCGGCTAATCACCGCCCGGTCATGGGCACCCTGCAAGCCCCAACGCCCACCCCGGGGCTCGGGAAGGGCTGGCTGGTGGCCACTGTACCCCCGTGTCCCCAGCCGGGTGTCAGGGTGGATTCCTGGGGCTGCTGTTATCAGGGGTCCCCCCCTGCACTCCCGTGGCCTTGCCAGGGTGGCTGGGCTCGGGTTTCCTCCCCCGGAGCCATCGCAGTCCCCGCGACCTCTCCCGGGGTACAGCTAATCCCGGGTGCGGGGGCTGCCGGTGTCACCCTCCTGCCTCCGGTAGCGCCGCCACCAAGCGAGGGATGCGGGGGGCTGCAACCGCCACGCTCCGTGCCCCCGGTGGCTTTGAGACCCCCGACAGCTCTGGGACCCCCCTGTCGGACCTGTCCCGAGGACTCCTGGCCGTATCCCCGGGCTGGCACCGGCCGTGCCGCTCGTCGCGTGTTGCAGGGATCCCGGCAGGTCCCGCCGGGCCCGGGGGATCCCTTTGGGGCGGCCCCGGTGGTGCCGCGGGATCCCCAAGACGTCAGTGAGCAGGTGTGACGTCAGCGGGCAGGTGTGATGTCACGGAACCCCGTCGGGGGCGGGAGACAGCGAGAAGCGGGGCCGGAGCGAGGTAACGGGCAGCGGGAGGAAGCGGCGACGGCGCCTGGCCCCGGGCCGCCACCTCTGATATCCCCGTGCGCCCTCCGGGCCCCTCTGGTACCGGGCTGCCCCCGCCCCCGCCGCTCCTCACGGGGCCCGGGATTTCGTGAGGCCAGGCAGGGTCCCCGTACCGGGGGTCCCGGCAGCACCCCCGGCGCCGGCTGCGGCTCCCGGGGCACCGGGGCACTGGCCTCAGGGTGGCTCCAGTCCCCCGGTGGGACCGCGCCGGGCGCCTCTGCCGCTGCAGGGGGCACTAACGGGGGAGCACTAACGGGGCTGCCAACCCCGGGGGCACAGCGCCCCCAAGACCCCCGGGTTGTCCCCCGGAGTGGATACCGACGGGTACGGCAGGGGAGGGTACCGACCCGGTACCGAAGTGGATCGGATCGGTACCGGAAGATAACAAGGGAGTACCGGGATAGTACCGGAGGGTACCGGCTCGGAAGATACGGGGTGGTAACGGAGGGTATCTCGGGAGGTACTGGAGTTGTACCGAAGAGTACCGGGATGGTACCGGAGGGTACTGGGGGGGTACCGGCGTGGCACCGAAGGGTACTGGGGAGTTCTGGGTCCCTTCCGCTCACCCTTCGCCCTCCCGCGGGCCCGGCCTGGCTCCGCACGGGCTGAGCTCATCTTTCCAGCCCTCGGGCGCTGTTCCCGGCGCCGGCGCCCGCCAGCAGCCGCCGCTCTTTCCATCGCCCCGGCCAGGGGCTCCCCGCGGGGACCGGGCGGGGGCGCGATCCCGCGTCACTCCACCCGCACCCGGGCACCGAGCGGGAGGAGACCGGGGGTACCGGTGCCGCTGAGCACCGGAGATACCAGCTCAGATGGCCACTGGGCATAGCGGTACCGGGGGTACGGGAGACCACCGGGGAGAGCGGCATCGGGGGGACAGCGGGTATGGGGGCACTAAAGATACCGACACCGAGGGGGCTCCGGGGATGCCAGCACTGAGGGGATAGCGGGGATGACGGTACCGGACATACTGGCACCCAGAGGGCACCGAGAACGGGGCACCAGGGTACCGGCAACGAGGGGACACCGGGGATACCGACACCGAGAGGGCACCAGGGATAGGGACTTAAGTGATGCCAGCACCGAGGGGGCACCGGGGGTGAGCGCCCCGGAGTACCAGCAACGAGGGGACACCGGAAATACCAGCATCAAGAGAGCACCGGGATGGAGGCACCGGGGGATGCCAGCCCCGGCGGCAGAGCAGCGAGGAGACACCGCGGATACTGAAGGGGCACCGGCCCTGGGGACACCGGGGATACCCCTGACAGCGGGGCCTCCCTCCCCCCGCCGGCGGCCCCCGGAGCCCCGGGGGGGAAATGTGGGGGAGCGAGGGGCGCCCGAGCTATTTTTAGCCGGGGCCGCGGGGGTATTTTTAGCCGGGGCCGCGGGTGCGTCAATGGAACCCCGCGTGCGTCACGGCCGCGCCCCCGCCGGGGCCGCCCCCCCCGTGCGTCACCGGCCCCGCACCGCCCCGCGCGTCACCGAGCGCTTAAGAGAAAGTAGTGGCGGGGCCGGAGCCCGGCGGAGCCCGCGGAGCGGCGGTGGCAGGAGCAGGAACCGGAGCGCCGCCGCGCCGGCAGCCGGGTACGGGCGGCACCGGGATGCGGGGACCAGGCGGGGGGCACCGGGGGCGGGGGTACCCCCTGTCAGTGGGGGCGGGCTGCGCGCACCGGGAGGTGCACAGGGTCGGGTGTCCCGGTGGCACCGGGGGAAACGGGACCGATTGTCCCGGGCGGCACCGGAGGGATTCAGATCGGGCGTGTCAGGTGGCACCGGGGGGATCTGGGTCGGGCATCCCGGTGGCACCGGGGGTTCAGGGCGTTGGGCTTCCTGCAAGGTGTGTGTGGTCGAGTGTCTCAGCAGCATCACGGGCAACTGGGTCGCGCGTCCCGGTGGCACCGGGTGGAGCCGGCGCTCGCGTGTCCGAAGGACACTGTGGAAGGAACTCTCAGTGCCACCGACGAGAGTCGGGGGTCCCGGTGGAAGGGAACGGGCGGCGTGCGCTGTGCAGGACTGCCCCTTGGGGATATCCGGTGGCACCGGGGGGAACAGAGTCGGGCGTCCCGCGTGGCGCTGGAAGGTGCAGGGGATCGGGCGTCCCGGTGGCACCGGGAGGAACTGGATCGGGAGTCTCGGTAGCACCGAGAAGAGCCGGGGGTCGCACACCCGGCGGGAGTTGGCAGAGCGAGAGGTCCCGGCCCCGGGGGTCCCGGGAAGAGCCCGACACCGCCCACTCCTCCGTGAGGAGCTGCGCAGCACCGGGAGCCGCTCCTCGGGCTGTGGGGTCCGGGGTTCCCCCATCACGGCACCCCAACCGGGGCCAGCTGCATGTGCAGGAAAACCCCGTCTCTGGGGATCGCGGGGGGCAGAGTCACCCCATAGCGGGCACCACCCCAGGATCCCGGAGCGGAGTGGTCACGGAACTGGAGTGGGCAGTAACTGGGCAGGCAGGGGCATGCGGGCAGCAGCGGGGACACGGCACTGCGAGCAGGGATGTGCAGGCAGCATCAGGACCTGGCAGCGGAGACAGGGATGTGCAGGCAACCCCCCCACTGCCCACGCGGGCCTGGCAGCAGCCACTCCGGCATTACCGGGCAGCAGGTGCCGGCAGGGATGTGGGCAGCGTTACCCACCCCCGGTGCCACCGGCTGCTCTCGCCCGCCCGCGGCCCAGGGCCCGGTGCCAGCGGCTGCCACCCGCCCGTGCAGGCAGCAGCCTCAGGGCTGGGCACAGGCAGCTGCCTGCGCTCCCAAACGAGGAATCTGCAAATAGAGCCCGGCCGTGGGCAGCGCGGAGGCTGCTGCGGGAATCTGTGCCCGGTTCGTGGGGGAACAGGACAGAGGGGACCCCAAATGCTGTCAGCGAGTGGGTGAGAGCAAAAGCGTTCGAATAACCGGGACCACGGGAAGGGTCAAGGCATTGCATCCGCCGGGGTTTTCGTGTAGGCGAGGAAAACTCCCAATGGCAGAGACAGTGTCCCCCGGGGCCGTGTCCCCAGCGCGGCCTCAGGTCCCCTCGACTTCATTCGGGGACAGGAGGCAGCTGGGGGGTCTCCGTCCCCTCTGAACCCAGTTGGACACACACAAACTCCACTGGGACACCAGCTGTGGGCTGGGGGCTGGTGCCACCCCGTGGGTGCCAGAGTCGGACCCACACTGGGTATTTTTAAACCCAGCTCCTGGTGGGTGTCGGCTTTCTTGATGCCCGCGAGAGCTGCCCAGATTTGGCTGGGGGAATCCGGGGGCCGGTGGGTGCTCTGGCAGCAGGGCCGTGCCAGGACCACGGCCGGGGGCCAGCGCAGCGTGACCTTTAAAGGTCTGCGAGATGAGTTACATTATCGGCTTGGCATTGGGGTCACTTCTGGCTTGGCTTTCAGCTGGACACAGGGCTCCAGTTGTCTTGCGTCTCACCAGATCCGTGCACAGCCCTGGGGGGCTTCAGGGACAGAGGATGGGCTCCTCTCCCCCTGCACCTGGAGGTCTGCCTGCACTGATGTTCCCAAAAAGCCCCAAAAGGGGTTATGGGGGAAAGTGGGATAGTTCAGCCCTGACTCCGGCTTCCCTTGGCCAGCCCTAGGGCTTGGGAATCTGCTGGCCACATTCCTCCCTCCTTCCCTTTCGGGGACTTTTGCTAAGCCAGCATTTTGGGGAATGTCCTTTGCACCCATTGGCTGTGCCGTGACCTTTCCCAGGGATAGTGGTGGCCGCCAGCAGATAGCCAGTGGTTATGGGGGTCCAGTTCCAGCACGAGGGGAATCCTGGGGAAGTTCCCATGGTTCCCACCCTGTCTCCATCCTCTGCTGGGATGACGGAGGGCTGATATCGGGGTCCCCACTGACGCCCCTCTCTCCCCACAGAGATGCCCTGCATCCAGGCACAGTACGGCACCGCGGGCGCTGGGCCCTGTGAGCGCTGCCCGGCCGAGCTTCTCAGCCCCGAGGGCGGCCGATTCCCCATGGAAGTGGCCGGAGCCGATCTGGCGGCCGCCCCCGCTCTGCCCAGCTTCAGCACCTTCATGGAGGGCTACGCCGGCGAGTTTGATGCCTTCCTCTACCAGCTGCCAGCAAGCGGCCAGTCCAGCACCGCCACCGCCTTCAAGCTGGAGGACTTCCAGGTGTACGGCTGCTACCCCAGCGCCTTCGGCGGGCAGCCAGACGAGACCCTCTCCTCCAGTGGCTCGGACTGCTACGGGAGCCCCTGCTCCATCCCCTCGCCCGCCACACCAGGCTTCCAGCCTCCCCAGGTCCCAGGCTGGGAGGGTTCCTTCGGGGCATACTCCCCGCTGCCGAACTACGAGGGTGGGCAGCCCTGGGCGGAGCCAGCCAAGGGCGGGGGGTCCCAGCCCCCCTTCTTCGCCTTTGGCCCCCCGGCCCCCAGCCCAGGTGGGTCCCCTGCAACCCTGAAGGGGCAGCCGGGCCCCGCGCCCCGTGTGGACCCGCGGCTGCTGGACACGGACGCCTTCCCCCCGAGCCAAGGTCCTGCCAGGGGTTTCGCGGGGCTGCCCCTGGCCCCCAGCTCCCCGCTGCTGGAGGGGCCGGCGCTGGCGCCCACCAAGGTGCGCAGCCCCGGGGCAGGCGAGGGTCGCTGCGCCGTCTGCGGGGACAACGCATCCTGCCAGCACTACGGCGTGCGCACCTGCGAGGGCTGCAAGGGCTTCTTCAAGGTAAGGGGACCCCCGACTCAACACGTGCTGCTGGGATGTTCCCACAATGCTTTGCAGCAGCAGGAGGATGCTTCGGGGTGCCCCAGGGAGGGGCAGGGCAGGGAGCACGGCCACGGACCCCTCCCCGCGGACGTGGAGCCGGATGCTGGGCTGGAGCGGGAGGCAGGGGAGGACAGAAGGGCTTTTGTTTGGAGCTCGGCACCCCGGGCTGAGCTCGGCCGCTCCTTCCCCACCCGCAGCGCACAGTGCAGAAGAATGCCAAGTACATCTGCCTGGCCAACAAGGATTGCCCTGTGGACAAGCGGCGCAGGAACCGCTGCCAGTTCTGCCGCTTCCAGAAGTGCCTGGCCGTCGGCATGGTCAAAGAAGGTACCGGGGTCCCGTCCCGGGTGGGGGGTACCCAGCAGGAGCGGGGAGTCTCCACTCCGCAGCCTTTCTGGCTGCACTGAGGACAGATGCACTCATTGCAATTCCCAACCACAGTGGTCCGGACCGACAGCCTGAAGGGGCGGCGGGGCCGTCTCCCCTCCAAGCCCAAACAGCCGCCAGATGCGTCCCCTGTCAGCCTCATCACCTCGCTGGTGCGGGCACACATCGACTCCATCCCCAGCGCCACCAAGCTCGACTACTCCAAGGTAGGGCCAGTGCCACTCCGTGCCCTCCCCAGGGTCATGTCAGGGCTGGGGCTGGATCCTGACCCATCCCAGTTCCTCACCCGCCCCCATCCCAGATCCTGATCCTGTCCCCATCCCATTTCCTGATCCAACCTTTTCCCAGATCCTGATCCCATCCCCATCACATTTCCTCACCCATCTCCATCCCAGATACTGATCCCATCCCAATTCCAGATCCATGCCTATCCCAGTTCCTGACCCGTTCCAGTTCCTGACCCATCCCCATCACAGATCCTGATCCTGTCCCCATCCCAATCCTGAGCCATCCCCATCCCAGTTCCAGGAGTCAGCACCGTGCCCGTTTGAGAAGGAGGACTCGGTGGACGTGCAGCAGTTCTATGACCTGCTCACCGGCTCCATGGACGTCATCCGCAAGTGGGCCGAGAAGATCCAGGGATTCTCTGAGCTGCCCAAGGAGGACCAGGACCTTCTGCTGGAATCAGCCTTCCTGGAGCTCTTCATCCTGCGCCTGGCCTACCGGTGAGCCCTGGGGCAGCGCAGAGCAGGGGGAGCCCGAGATGTGCTGAGGGGTGACACCTGGATTTGTGCTGGCAGCTCGAAGCCAGAGGAAGGGAAACTCATCTTCTGCAACGGGGTGGTGCTGCACCGGCAGCAGTGCGTGCGTGGCTTCGGAGAGTGGATCGACGCCATCCTCGAGTTCTCCCAGAGCCTGCACCGCATGAGCGTCGATGTCCCTTCCTTCTCCTGCCTTGCTGCCCTCGTCATCATCACAGGTGAGACCTCCCAGCTCCAGGCTGGCCGCTGTCCCCATCCCCACCTTGCGTCTGTCACTGCAGTCCCACACCCTGTGTGTAACCCCAGACCGGCATGGGCTGAAGGAACCGAAGCGGGTGGAGGAGCTGCAGAACCGCATCGTGGGCTGCCTCAAGGACCACGTGGCAGCAGCAGGAGCTGAGCCCGGACGCTCCAGCTGCCTCTCCAAGCTGCTGGGGAAGCTGCCAGAGCTGCGCAGCCTCTGCACTCAGGGCCTCCAGCGCATCTTCTACCTCAAGCTGGAGGACCTGGTGCCGCCACCGCCCATCGTCGACAAGATCTTCATGGACACTCTGCCTTTCTGAGTCTCAGGCAAGGGGCTGCCATGAGCCCCTGGCCCGCCTGGGGACATCTGGGACCTGCCCTGGGCAAACCTGGTTCAGTCTGAGGATGCCTGGGAACCCCCTGGGCACCCCTGGGTCACTCCTGGCATGCCTGGAACATCCCCTGGGTACCCCTACATCAACCCTGGGATGTTTGGGACCCCCCTGGGTCACCCCTGGGTCACCCCCAGAATGCCCAGAAACCACCTGGGCACCCCTGGATCACTCACAGGATGCCTGGAACCGGCCCTGGTCACTCCTGGATCAGTCCTGGGACGTCCAGGACCTCCCTGTGGACTCCTGAATGACCTCTGGGACACCTGGGACACCCCCAGGCCATCCCTAAGACCATATGTACACCCCTGGATCACCCCCAGAACATCTGGAACCCCCTCTTGAATCACCCCCAGGATGCCTGGGACCCCCTGGGCACCCCTAGATCGCCTCTGGGATGCCTGGGACCACCCCTGCATCACTCCAGGGATGCCTGGCATCCCCTCTGGATCACTCCCAAGATATCTGGGTCCCCCCTCAGATGCCTGAGTCTTCTTGGGGGCACCCTTGGGGGTGCCCCATGTGCCTTCACGGCCCGGGGCTCAGCCCCACAGCAGCCCCAGTGCCGTCTTCCCCGGTGGCATCGCCGGCGCGGTGCCCCCTTCCCCTGTAAAAATGCCCCTGATGTAAATAGCGCCAGCCGGGTCCTGTACAGAGTGGGGGGCACAGGCAAGGGGTGGCTCCGCCCCCCCAACCTCGGCCCCTTCCCCTTTATATATATTTTTCTGGGTTTCCCTCTTTTTGGCCATTTTCTGTATATAAACTTCTACGCACAGTGAGAGCCACCGAGTGGGGCCTTTGTCCCGTGCGTTCCCCGTTAGTTGATATCGGGGGATTGGGAAGGGGGACAGAGGGACAGGGCTGGGGACAGCTGGGACACCAGAGATGGGGAAAAATGGGGTGATGGAGCTGGGGAGAGCGGGGATGTTGGAGCTGGGGGCAGCCAGAACTCCGGGGAAGGGGAGAGGCGGAGGGCTGGAACTGGGAACAAACAGGGGGCTGGTGCTGGGACAGCCGGAGCTGGGACAGCCGGAGCTGGGGACAGCCGGAGCTGGGACAGCCGGAGCTGGGGACAGTTAGAGCAGGGGACCGGAGCTGGTGGCAGCTGGGGCTCGGACAGTGTAGATATCGGAGCTGGGGGCAGCTGGGACACTTGGGCTGGATGAAAACAGGACGCTGGAGCTGGGGAAAAACCAGTCCACTGGAGCTGGGACGGCCGGGGCGATGGAGCCGGCGACAGCTGGAGCTCCGGAGCCGGGATGCCAGAGCTGGGGACAGCCGGGTCGGTGGATATGGGGACAGCTGGGACACAGAAGCCAGGGACAGACGGGATGCCAAAGCCAGGAACAGCCGGGGCTTCGGAGCTGGGGACAGCCGGAGCCGGGGACAGCCAAGGCTCCGGAGCCGGGAACAGCCGGAGTCAGGAACAGCCGGGACACTGGAGCCGGGGACAGCCGGGGCTCCGGAGCCGGGGACAGCCGGAGCCGGGGACAGCCGGGGACAGCCGGGGACAGCCGGGGACAGCCGGGGCTCCGGAGCCGGGGACAGCCGGAACACTGGAGCCGGGGGCAGCCGGGGCTCCGAAGCCGGGGACAGCCGGGGCTCCGGAGCCGGGGACAGCCGGAGCCGGGGACAGCCGGGGCTCCGGAGCCGGGGGCAGCCGGGGCTCCGGGGCCGGGGACAGCCGGGGCTCCGGAGCCGCACGTTGCCCACGCCGCTGCCCTTGAACCGTCACTCACCCCCGCGGCGGCGGCTGCCGCGGCCCCGCACCTGTCGCCCGCCTGATTTATCCTCCCCAAAATAACCGGGAAGCGTGACCGTGTCCCCCGCTCGTGTTCCTGGGGACGTGGCCATTGGCAGGGCCAGCCCTGGAGGCGGGGGGGTGATGGAGTTTGGGGTCCCGATCCCAGGAGCCGGGGACAGAGCCGGGGGTTCCAAGGCAGGGAGGTGACACGCGCGGCTGATGCGTCCCCCGGCTTGTCCCCCTCCTCCTGCTGGGGACAGCCTGGCCCCGGAGCAGACGTTAACGGGGACACTCAGGGCCGCTGCGGAACAAGGGCCACATTGAGGAGCGGGGCCGGGGGCGCCCCGCAGTGACACACAACAAGGGTCTCTCTGTCCCCCCCGCCGCCGCCCCCGCCGTGGGCACAGCGCTGACGCACGGCGGGGCCGCGAACGGGAGTCGGGGTGGAGACCGGCGGAGCTCCACGCAGTGGGCACGGGGGGCACGGGGTGGGCACCCGGCACGGCACAACTCGGCACGGCGCGGCTCTGCTCCGGCTGCGGGTAGGAACGGCCGTGCCGCAGGTCTCTGTCCCCTCCCCACAGCTCAGGGCTGGCTTCTGCCCACCTTGTCCCCATCGCTGTCCCCGTTGCCTTGGCAGGGGCTGCTGCAGGAGGGACGGGGATGGCACCAGCAGGGCCGAGTAAAAGTAGCTCCGTGGGCAGCTCCGGTGGTCCCGGGGCTGCACGGCACAGGCACGGGTGTGTCGGTGTGTGCCCGACCCTCCGCCCGATGACACGCCATGACCATATTCCTGCTGCTGTTTACACCAGGCCATGTGTCCCCACTGCAGCGTGGCCGATCAGTGCCCCAAATCCCCATGTCCCCACTCCCTGTGTCCTCGGTGTCTGTCCATCCATCCATCGCTCTGTGCCCGTGTCCATCCATCCCACTATCCCTGTGCCTCTCATGTCCATCCATCCATCTATCCCCCTGTCCCCATATCCATCATGTTCCCAGGTCTCTGTTTCCAGTATTCGCTGTGCTCTGTGTCCCCATTCCCTGTGTCCCCATGTCCATCCATCCATGCTCTGTTACTGTCCCCCAAGTCCCCATGTCCCTACTTCCCCTGTGCCGTGTGTCTCCATACCCGTGTGTCTCCCATGTCCATCCATATCCCCATATCCAGCCATCCCACTGTCCCTTTGTCCCCCTAGTCTTCACGCCCCTTTATCCATTATCCCCTGTGTCTCGTGTCCCCATATCGCTGTGTCACTCTGTCCCTCGTGTCCATCTGTCCCTGTGTCCCCCCTTTCCTTATTTCCCCATATCCTGTGTCCCTTCTGTCCCCATGCAGGTGTCTCCCGTGTCCCTGTGGTCCCCATGGCCCCCGTCCGTGCCCCTGTGGCCCCTGTCCCCTCTCACGTCGCCCCGTTCTCGCCCTGTCCCCTCAGGGGTCAGCGGGGGACACCGGGCTGCAGTACCTCCGCGGAGCCTCCAGCACAGGGGGCGCAACGGAGCCGCTGGGCCGCTCTGGGCTGCGCTACTGCAGCTCTATGGCCCCTCGGGAACGAACCAAACCGGGGAGAGGGGAAACCGCGGACTCGGAACGGCGATTCCACCCCCAGGGACGCCCCGCGGCCGGGAACGGCACCGAAGGGGCACTGTGTTAACGGAATCAAGTTCAGAGTGGTGAAACGCCGCGGTCATGGCCGGAAGGGCCACTACGATGGCCGGTGGTGTGTTCTGACCCCCTGCGCGGATGGGATGATCCACTTCCCTCCTCCGCGCCGTCAGATGGTCGGGCCCGGGCGGTGAGTGGGGACCGGGGCTGGGGCCGGGACCGGGACCGGGGCTGAGGGGGCCCGGGGACGAGAGGGCCCGGGGACCGAGGGGGATCCGGGGCCTCGAGCCTGGAGGAAACCTGAGGCGCTCCGTGGGAGGCTGAGGTGGGGCTCGGGCCGGGACGTCTGGACCTGGGGTGTGTTAGGGGGGCCCGAACCGGGACCCCGGGGCCCTGTGAGGTGGGGGTGGGCCCGTACCGGGACACCCGGGTCCGTCTGGGGTATTGGGTCCCCGAGGGGATCTGACCAGGACAGTTGGGTCCCTCTGGGGTATTAGGGAGCTCGTACCAGGACTACTGGTGTCCCTGTGGTGGGGGGGGAGCCAGGCTGGGACACCTCCGTGGGGTGTGAGGGGAGCAGATCAGGACATCTGAGTTTCTCTGGGTTGGTAGAGGCTCGAGCCAGGACATTTGGGTCCATATGGGATATTGAGGGGCCTGTACTGGGACCGCGGGGCCCCTGTGAGGAGGGCGGGCACAGCTGGGACACCGCCCTGGGGTATGAGGAGACCAGACCGGAATATTTAGGTCCTTGTGGAGGAGGCTCGCCCACACGGGGACACCTGGATCCCTGTGGGGCACCCAGACCTGGACCCCCCTGAGCTTCTGCGAGGTGTGTGGGAGGGTCCGTATCTGTGGGATGTGAGGTGCTCAAACCAAGACATCTGGGTCTCTGTGGGGGGCCTATACCAAGGATGCCTGGATCCTTGTGGCATGTGAGGGACTCAGATCAGGACATCTGGGTCCCTGTGGATTACCGGGAGGGCCACACCAGGTCCCTGTGGGGGGGCACTCACTGGGACACCAGCACACAGGGGGTTGGCAGAGCAGCTGTCACCCAAGCAGGGCTGCAACCAACCCCCCCTGCCCACCCTCCTGTCCCCTCAGCACCCGCTGCTGTGCCCTCTCCAGCGCCGCCCCTGCCATGAACTGCCGCGCCGAGGTGCTGGAGGTGTCGGTGGAGGGGCGGCAGGTGGAGGAGGCCATGCTGGCCGTGCTCCACACCATCCTGCTGCACCGCAGCACCGGCAAGTTCCACTACAAGAAGGAGGGCACCTACTCCATCGGCACCGTGGGCACCCAGGACGTGGACTGCGACTTCATCGACTTCGCCTACGTCCGTGTTTCCTCCGAGGAGCTCGACCGGGCCCTCCGCAAGGCTGTTGGGGAGTTCAAGGTAAGGGGGGGCTGGCGGGGATGAAAATGGGAGCGTAAAGGGCGTTAGGGGGAAGCCACACGAGGAGCAGCTGAGGGCATGAGATCTGTTCAGCTGGATGAGACTGAGAGGAGACACATCAGGGGCTGCAGCTTCATCCCAAGGGGCAGCTCCGATCTCTGCTCCCTGAGACAGTGACAGGACCCAGAGGGAATGGATGGAGCTGTGTCAGAGAAGGCTGGATATTGGGAAAAGGTTCTTCCCCCAGAGGATGGTCAGGCACTGAACAGGCTCCCCAGGATTTGGTCATGGCCCCAAGGCTGCCAGAGCTCCAGGAGTGTCTGGACAGCGCTGTCAGACACAGGGTGGGATTGTTGGGGTGTCCTGTGCAGGGCCAGGAGTTGGACTGGATGATCCTTGGGGGTATCTTCCAACTCAGGATATTCTGTGATTCTGTAAAACCCAATGGGATGTGCCCGAGAAGGGGTCAGTCAGTCCCTGTTCCCCCATGAACCACACACTCTCACGCAGGATGCGCTGCGTGGCTCCGGCTCCGACGGGATGGGGCAGATCTCCCTGGAGTTCTACCAGAAGAAGAAGTCACGGTGGCCCTTCTCGGACGAGTGCATCCTCTGGGAGCTCTGGACCATCAAGGTGAACGTGGTGAACCTGGCAAACGAGCAGGAGCGGCAGATCTGCCGTGAGAAGGTGGGTGAGAAGCTCTGCGAGAAGATCATCAACATCGTGGAGGTGATGAACCGCCACGAGTACCTGCCCAAGATGCCCACCCAGTCCGAGGTGGACAATGTCTTCGACACCAGCCTGAAGGACGTGCAGCCCTACCTGTACAAGATCTCCTACCAGATCACGGACTCCCTGGGCACCTCAGTCACCACCACCATGCGCCGGCTCATCAAGGACACGCTGGCGCTGTAGGGCTGGTGTCACCCAGGCAGAGTCACCGTGGGCAGTGGCACTTCTTTGGGACAGTGACTCTGCTTGGGTCCCTTCCTTCACCTCCAAAAAGCCTCTGGGAGGAGCTGGGCTTGGCCTAGCCTGTAATTTGGGGGTTGCTGCTCCTTGGTTTATGCCGTGGGGTTTTGTCCATCCTGGAGAACTGGCTCGGCGGCTCCGGCCTGGCTGATGACCGGGGTGAGTCCTCAGGACATTGTGGCACCAGCTCGGAGTGGTGCTGGGGCCTGGCAGAGGGTGCTGGCAGTCAGGGTGACACCTGAACCCCCCCCCCTCTGCAGCACACTTGGTGCCACACAGCCAGTGCTGGCCATGTCCCTTATCACCACCTGTCCCCCGGTGTCACCCCTGTCCCTGGGGGGCCAGAGCTGCCCCAAAAATAAAGTGTTTCTGCTTTCACATAGAGCCTGGTCACATCCTGGCATGTGGGGGCCATGGGAGGGGGGAAGTGGATGCTGAGGCAGAGCTGGTGGTCCCCCATCACATCCAAAACCAAGGGGCTGAGCTGGGGGTCCCCAGTACTGTCAGGCTGAGCTGGGGGTCCCCACTGCACCCCCGTGATGGAGCTGAGCTGGGGGACCCCATTGCACATTCATACCATGGGGCTGAGCTGGGGGTCCCCAGTACTGTCAGGCTGAGCTGGGGATCCCCTGAGCCGTGGGGCTGAGCTGGGGGTCCCCTGAGCTGCGGGGCTGAGCTGGGGGTCCCCATTGCACCCCACTGCCGTGGGGCTGAGTGGCTGCAGTGGGGAGAGGCAGAATGGGCAGTTGGGCAGCCCCAGCTGCCCCCCAAGGCACCTAGGCAGGGGGCTGGGGTGACTCCCCCTTCCTTACAGGACCCTGCAGCCCTCCAGGGGGGCTCCAAGGCAGGGCAAAGCTGCTGCCCCTTCTCGGGGGGGGCACCCAGCGCCAGCGAGCGTGAGGGGGGCCATGGGAGGAGGGATAAGACAGTCCTTGACATCACTTAAACCCTCCCCGTCTGTCACCGCCACACTCGGCTCCCGGGAGGAAGAAGAGGAGGAGGAGAAGGAGGAGGAGGAGGGGGACATGAACGCTACCCGTGAGGACACGGGGGTGAGCGAGGCTGCCCAGATTGCCGTGGTCCTGGTGCTCTGCCTCGCCGTCACCTTTGCCATCCTCTTCCTCGGCTGCAACCTGCTCCTGCAGGCTGAGAGCCTGGCAGCGCCCGCAGCCCAGGGCGAGCGACGCCTGTCCGAGCCCGACGGTGGCACCGAGGGCACGTAGGGACCGGCTGGAGCCTCGTGGATGGACAGATGGACGGGTGGATGGCCGGGCACAGCCGGATATGGATGGACAGCAGTGTCCTTGCCTGTAGCATCTCCGAGGGAGTGGGACGGCACTGGGGGCTTGTGTGGGTAGATGTCACCGAGTGCATGTAGGGACTGGGCAGGCAGAGCCTAGTGGATGGACAGATGGACGGATGGACGGATGGACACGGATCGCCGTGGATGGACATGGCCGGGCAGCAGCGTCCTTGCCTGCAGCATCTCCGGTGACCCTCAGGAATGGAGCGGGATGTGCACTGGGATCCTGCCCTGAGGCTGGGGACTCACAGGGGTGGGTGTCACTGAGGGCAGGTAGGGACCTGCCTAAGCCTGGCAGACATATGGACGGACGGACGGATAGCTGGACATGGATGGACACGGCCAGACAGCAGCATCTTTGCCCACAGCATCTCCAAGGGTCCCCCAGGATGGAGCAGGGGGCTCATGCGAGTGGATTAAAAGGTCCCAGGTCAGTGGCAGCGCTGGGGAGGCTGAGGCCGGGCCAGATCCCACCCTGGGTGCGGCAGTGCTGGTAATCCCCCCGAGAGGATTAGGGGAAACTTTTATTCCCTGTTTCAGGGCTAATCCCTGGGCTGGTGGGGCTCAGCGAGGGAGGCCAGGCCCTTGTGCTGCTGCTGGGGGTCTGGGGTCGCATCCTGCCCCTCCCAGCCCCTCGCACCCCCATGGCCACATTCCACCCCCGCAAGCCCTTTCTGTCCTCCTGGCCCCATCTGCCCCTCCGCTCCCTTTTCCTCATCCTGCTCCCCCTGCAACCCCTCCCAGCCTTGACTCTGTTCCCAGCACCCCACAGCCACCAAAAGTGGGGTGAACTGGGGTCACCCCACACCGGAGTGGGGCTGGTGATGTGGGGGGGCTCCCAATTCCCCCCAAAAGCAGATCCCCCCTCTCCTTAATCCCACAGTTTTAATACCAGTACTGCAAAGCCCTGCAAACGTCTGGTTCCTGCACATCCATGTGCCCCCTCCCCACCCCCCCATCCCAGGACACAGGAGCTTTGGCCTGGGGACACTCCCCAGACTCCTGGGCTGCCTCTGTGCCCCCACCACGCTCCCCCAAATCAGGCAGTAGCCATGTAAAAGACTCCATATATTTCACATGTACAAAAAGTCACTGCGGGGGGAGGGCCAGGGGGGTCCTGGGGCAGGAGGCACCATCCTGCCCCTCTCCTGGCACCCCCCAGCCTGGCTTTGGTCCCTTTTTTTTGGCACTTAGTGTTCACATCAGTGGTCAAAGTGTCGAGCGCGGGGTGGGGGGTCCCCGTGGTCCCTGTAGTAGGGGTGGAGGCTCTGAGGCACTGAGCCCCCTGGGGATGAGGGGACCCCGATGGGGAGGGGGCACCCCACATGTCAGCTCCTGATGCTGGGGTCCCGCCACAGATGGATTTGGCCTCTGCCTTGGGTGGGCAGGAAGTGGTCTGGGCGCAGGGTCTCCCCGGGCACAGGGATGTCACCCATGAGGATGGTGGCACGAGGACATTTTGGTCCCGTCCCCACATTGGATCAGGGCAGGACGGAGCCTCTCTGGGCACCTGGGGGGCAGAGGGGGGTGAGGAGGGGAAACTGAGGCAGCCCCCGTCCTCCCCTGCCCCCCGGTCGGGCTCCTCAGCCTTGCTCGGCTACAGGCGGATCCACCTTCGGGCTGTGGGATGGAAGGGACAGTCAAGGACAGAGCCAGGGACACCTGGCCTGGCCTGGGGGGATGCCCAGGTGACCCCCCCAGAGTACAGGCAGCACAGGGTGAGTCCTCCAGGTACTGGGCTGGGACCCAGTAATGCACTGGGAACCCCACTCTGGGCTCCAGTAGTGCACTGGGACCTTGCCTTGGGATCCAGTTTTGCCCTGGGATCCTGCCCTGGAACCCAGTAGAGTACTGGGACCGAGTACTGGGACCCAGTAGTGCACTGGGATGGCAGCCTAAGATCTAGTGTTGTGCTGGGATCCCATCTTGGGACCCAGTAGTGCACTGGGATCCAGTGCTGGGATCCAGTGATGCACTAAGACCCCACTCTGAGATCCAGCACTGCAGTGGGATCTGTGCTGGAATCCAGCCCTGCTCCAGGATCCAGTGCTGGGATCCTGTGCCAGGACTCTGTGCTGGGCACCAGCATTGAACTGGGATCCTGTGCCAGGGCCCAGCCTTACATGAGGATCCAGTGCTGGGATCTTGTGCTGGGACCCAGCCTTGCACTGGGATCCTGGACTGGAATCCTGTGCCAGGACTCCATGCAGGGTAGCAACATTTCACTGGGATCCAGTGCCAGGACCCGGCCTTGCACCCAGATCCAGCCTTATGCTGGGATCCTGTGCTGGGATCCAGCCTTGCACTGGGATTTTGTGCTGGGATCCAGTGCCGGGACCCAGCCTTACACCAGGATCCACTGCTGGGAGCCAGTCTTGAACCAGGATCCAGTGCTGAGACTCAACCTTGCATTAGGATCCCGTGCCAGGATCCAGCTTTGTGTTGGGATCCTGTGCTGGGATCCTGTGCTAGGATCCAGCTTTGTGCTAGGATCCTGTGCTGGCATCCAGCCTTACACCAGGATCTTGTGCCGGGATCCTGTGTTGGGATCCCGTGCCAGGATCCAGCCTTGCATTAAAATCCTGCCCCGATCCAAAGAACCAGGGCACACCAGACACCCTGGGGTGACAACATGCAGGGAGGGGGCGTGCAGAAGGGGGCATGCAGGGTCAGGGGGAACTCAGGGGGATCCAGGTGGGATCCAAGGGGATCCAGGCATGCAAGTGGTACCTGGGGTCTTAACAGCTGGACTCGTCGTGGTGGGACGGGTCGCAGAAGAAGCGGGAGCCCCGCTTGGCCGTGCGGGCAGTGAAGGGGACGCTCTTCAGCGCTGCGGGGGTACGGGCAGGGAACGGGGGGGACAGGGACATGTCAGCCCCCGTGGCCGGCGGGGCCAGGGCAGGGGGCCAGGGGCCAGGGGGCCGTACCGGTGATGATGTCCTCGATGGTGCCATCCTTGCCCTCGTACATGGGCCGGTGGTCCTTGGCCTGGCGCCGCCGCAGCTCCGCGATCAGCTCCTGCTGCTGCCACTTGTTCCGCTGTGAGGGAGGCACGGGGGGGCCAGGTTAGGGACACAGGGGTCCCCTCCGTGCCCCCTACTCCCTGCCTGCCTCCACTAACCTTCTCCTGCTTTTTAGCCTCCTGTGCCAGCAGCTTCTCCCGCATCACCTCCTCCTGCTTCTTCCGTGTCTCGTTTTCCTGCTCCGCGTCCTGCCAGGGCACACAGCAAGGGGGTGTCAGCTTTCCCCCACTATGGTGTGACCCACCGAGCGTGTATCCCCTCCTGGCCCCACCTCACCTTGTAAGAGTGGATGAATCGGACAAAGACCGGGAAGAAGACAGACGGGGGGGTCGTCTTGGGGCTCTCGCCGAAATACCGCACCACGGTGTTGTAGGCGTCCTGGCACAGGAGCGGTGGTCAGGGACGGGCAGTGTCCAGCACAGGGGGAGTGCAAGGCATGGTGGGCATCACATGTGGGCAAAGCAGAGCAGGAGTGCACAAGGAGTGTGCAGAGCAAGGTGTGTGTGACAAGGAATGCACAGGGAGCGTGCAGAGAGAGGCAGGAGCGCACCAGAAGTGTGCAAAGCAAGGTGTGGATGACAAGGAATGCACACAGAGAACACAAAGGAAGGCAGGAGGTGCACGAGGGCCATGCAAAACAAGGTGTGGATGACCAGATGTGCACCAGAAGTGTGCAAAGCAAGGCGTGGATGACAGGGAATGCACAAGGATCGTGCTCATCCACAAGGTGTGGATGAGCAGATGTGCTCAAGGAGTGTGCAGAGCAAGGAGTGGATGATGAGGAATGACATGGAGCAGGCAAAGGAAAACAGGAGTGCAAGAGGAGCGTGCAGAACAAGGTGTGGATGACCAGATGTGCATGAGGAGAGTGCAGAGCAAGGTGTGGAACCACATGTGCACAAGGAGCGTGCAGAGCAAGGAGTGGATGACCAGATGTGCATGAGTAATGTGCAGAACAAGGTGTGGATGACCAGATGTTCACAGGGACCGTGCAAGGCAAGGTGTGGGTGACCAGATGTTCACAGGGACCGTGCAAGGCAAGGTGTGGGTGACCAGATGTTCACAGGGACCGTGCAAGGCAAGGTGTGGGTGACCAGATGTTCACAGGGACCGTGCAAGGCAAGGTGTGGGTGACCAGATGTTCACAGGGACCGTGCAAGGCAAGGTGTGGGTGACCAGATGTTCACAGGGACCGTGCAAGGCAAGGTGTGGATGACCAGCTGTGCACAAGGCGCATGCAGAGCAAGGTGTGGATGACCAGATGTGCACGAGGAATGTGCAGAACAAGGTGTGGATGACCAGATGTTCACAGGGACCATGCAAGGCAAGTTGTGGATGACCAGCTGTGCACAAGGAGCATGCAGAGCAAGGTGTGGCTGAGCAGGTGTGCCCGTGGTCGGTGTCAGGCCGGGTGTGAGCCGCCCTCACCTCGGCCGTGCGCGCGTCGCGCTGCAGCCGCTCGAGCTGCCCCTCGCTGCCGCCCAGGAAGCCGCGCAGCACTGCGCTCTCGTGCTGCCCACACTCCCGCCGCAGCAGCTCCATCCCCCGGCCCAGCTCCTTCACATCCAGCAACACGTTCTCCAGGGACACTGCAGGGACACGGTGCGGGTCAGGGGCTGCGTGGGGTTGGGACAGTGAGGTGGTGCCGTGGGCAGGGGTTGAGGGGCACCTGCCGCAGCCTTCTCCACAAAGTGCAGCTCCTGCCAGAAGGTCGCCAGCTCTGGGTACTTCTCCCGCACCGTCAGCGCAATGAAGTGCAGCAGTGTCATCTTCCTGTCTGTCGACTTGGTGTCCAGGAGCTGCGAGAGGATTTGGGGAGGGGGTCAGTGCTGTGGGATGGGAGTCTCGGGGTCCCAGGGAGCCGGGGAGGGGCTGCCCACCAGGTCCAGGCTCTGCAGTTTGAAGCCGTAGACTGCACCGCGTTTGCTGCTGTTCATGTAGTTGCCCAGTGCCAAGATGATCTGCAGGGGCAAAGCAGCGGGGTTGGAGGGTCAAGAGGGAGCGAGACCCCCACAGGATCCCCCTCACCCAGCTACAGTGAGGCTGGAGGGAAGGACCCCCACCCGACCCGTCCTCACATCCCCACCTCCAACATGTGCTTCAGCTTCTGGGACGACTTGACAGAGGCCGAGGCTGCAATGATGGCATTGAGCTGCTGCAGGGGGACAGGACAGGGAGGCTCATTTGGGGTTCAGGGTGCAGAGACCCCCCCCGGCTGGTCCGGTATCCCCCTCCCCGGCTCCATACCGGCGTCAGCATCTGGATGTTCTCGGTGAAGTTGCCGAGGAAGGCCATGATGGCCATGCGCTGCGGCAGCCGCTCCACCTTGCTGAACTGCAGCATGAACCGGTCCTCGTCCGCCAGCTCCTCCAGCGGCTTCCGCTCGCGCTCGTACTGCCGCAGCGCCTTCGCCTCCGCCTCCGTCGGCAGGAACCGCATCAGGCACTCCACAAAGTCCACCGGCAGCGTCGCCAGGTCAAACCTGCCCCGCACCACAACGCTGGGGAGCAGCTCCCAGTCTGCGAACCCTGGATCCCAGCCTGGCTCCCTGCAAGCTGCTTGGCCACCCTGAACCACAGCCAGACCCCCTGCACGCTGCCTGAACCTCTGTTCCCTGCCTGCATCTCCCGAACCTCAAGCAGACCACGTGCCCCGCAATGAGCAACCCAGCAAGCCCTTCTGCATCATGCCTGGCTCTCCTGTACCCCTATGGACTCCCCCTTCCCCCTGGACAGACCCCCTGCAGCCCAACAAGCCCCCATGCATTCTAGACAGTCTCTCTGCACCCTGCCTGACACCCATGAACCCCAAACAACTCCCACTGCACCTCTGCCAAGACCCCCTGTACTCTGCCAAGGTCCCCTGAACCCCAAGCATTCGCTCTGCCCCCCCAGCCAAAACGCCTCCACCCCCCCCCAGCCCCCTTTAAACCT